>JAFIRS010001300.1:0-392107 GCA_018342105.1 Gonioctena quinquepunctata
CTCGATCCCCGGATCTCAATCCTCTCGATTTCTCTATTTGGGGCCATTCACAGCATTTGGTATATCGTACTCCTGTTCGCGATGTAGAGGACTTAAGAAACCGCATCATCGATGCGTGCAGGGTAATCAGAGAGACTCCAGGAATATTTGAGCGAATACGTGGCTCAATGCGCCGACGTCTAGACGCATGCGTAATGTTTGAAGGTAGACATATTGAACATTCACTATGATTTCTACATGTTGTGTGTTTTGTTATTAATAACTTAGTTTTGTTTATTACCCTTTAATCGTTTAATGCAGGTACTAACTACAAAATAACAATAAATCCAGTTCGCATTTATGACGATGTATCTCTGTAGTTGTTCGTAAAATAATGTTTTGCTGCTTACTGGTTTATTTTGGGCAAAACCAAGAGACATTTTTTGTTTAGAATGAAACAGGCTATCGGAAATAAATTTTAAATGGTAAACAAAATAAGACAAAAGTTCATTGGAAATAAATTTTAGGGTTGCGTTTTCACCTTACAACCATGGGTAAAACCAAATAAATTATGGCTAGTGTCTTTGGAGTACAAAACGTCAGGTTAATTTCAATATTGTAACTTTTCAGTGCTAAAAAATTTATAAATTTATGTACCCCTTTAAGGCTGTACTAACAAGGATGCTCCAAATGAAGTTTCTTTATATGAAAGATCCTATCTTTTCGATGAGATCACCTCCAAAGTTTACTATCTTATCAGTACACTCTATATATATTTATATATATTATAATTTATTATTTATATATTTATATATTTTAATATATTTTACTATATTTACATATTTATATATTTAATATTTATATATTTATATATTTATATATTTATATATTTATATATTTATATATTTATATATTTATATATTTATATATTTATATATTTATATATTTATATATTTATATATTTATATATTTATATATTTATATATTTATATATTTATATATTTATATATTTATATATTTATATATTTATATATTTATATATTTATATATTTATATATTTATATATTTATATATTTATATATTTATATATTTATATATTTATATATTTATATATTTATATATTTATATATTTATATATTTATATATTTATATATTTATATATTTATATATTTATATATTTATATATTTATATATTTATATATTTATATATTTATATATTTATATATTTATATATTTATATATTTATATATTTATATATTTATATATTTATATATTTATATATTTATATATTTATATATTTATATATTTATATATTTATATATTTATATATTTATATATTTATATATTTATATATTTATATATTTATATATTTATATATTTATATATTTATATATTTATATATTTATATATTTATATATTTATATATTTATTTTTATATATTTATTATTTATATACAGAGTGGCCACTTTTTCAATGGGGATTGTATTGGTAACTTTTAAACCATAAGAGTTAGAAGGTCGGTCAAATGGAGAAAAAGTTGCATTCATAGAAACATTATCAAGCAGTTTGAACAAATCGAGATTATCAGGGCCGGTTATTGAGATATCATAAGAAAAGTAAATACTGTCATTTTGATTTTTCTTTTTTTCCCACTTTATTTCGAATATTATCAAAAAATGTCACGGGAGTTTTTTATTCGACAGTGAATTATCCTCAATTTGACATAATTAGATTTCGTATCCAACGTTTCGTACGCTCTGGGCCACCTTCAACCTCATTTTTTTCCATACGGACCTGCATATTTTATGACACTTTTCGAAATAACTTTTCACGCTGAATTCAACGACATATCAAACAATGCCATTCAAAGTTGATTTTCAGGTGATATTGACCCTTATCCAAATTTCTTTGGGTCGGATCTGTATTACATTTAGGTACCTTCAGTTTGATTAACAACATGCAATACATTTCGATAAGAAAATAAACTTACTCATCTTCAACTGAATGGAACGCAACAGAATCGAAGAAAGAAACAAGTAATAATTATTTACAAATTTCAAGAGGTGAAAAACCTAATTCATAATAATTAAACGAAACTATCATTTAATGAAAGAAAAATCAAATGATTATTCGAAAGTAAATGATGAACATTAATGAAGTTAGTGTTCGAAATGTCCACCATTTTGTAAAATGCACTCTGTGGTTCTGGAACCCATACTTCTTATACATTTGCTTATTTCGTCCCCTTGGATACCTTCCAATACATTCTCAATCTTCTCGCGAAGAATCTCTATTGTCGGGTTCGTAGTATCATAAATTTTATTTCTGAGATATCCCCACAAATAAAAATACAGCGGATTCAAATCCGGAGATCTGGCAGGCCATGCTACTGGACCTCTTGTTCCAATCCATGAATCGGGAAAAGTTCGATTTAGATAGTCTGTGACTATTCTTGAGTTGTGTGGACCACATCCGTCTTGTTGGAACCATGGACTAATACGCCGATACCGTATAGGAAGATCATCCAACATTTCTTCTATAATTTTAACATATTTTGCTCCGGTTAGGTTGCCGTCAATAAAATTGGGTCCCAGTTATTTATTATTCAAGAAACCGCACCATATGTTAAAAAACAAACTATATTGATGTCTAACTTCATGAATTAAGTGAGGATTTTCTGTGGCATAAGAATGTTTGTTCCTTCGATTGAACATGCCAGAATTTGTGAATGTCGTTTCGTCTCTCCGAATGATATTGTGCGCAAAATTGTTGTTATTCCGCACCTTCCGTTGAAACCAATTACAGAATTGCAACCTTCTCTTAGGATCATTGCGATATAGTTTTTGCACGGCTTGGTATTTATAGTCATGGTATCCGTTTCTCTTGAGTATTTTATCAACAGCACTTTTTGATAAATTGCATTCACTGGCCATAGTTCTCGATCCTATTCCTGGATTCATTCGAATTTGGGCCAGAACATTGATGTCATTGATAGGCTCGTTTCGTCGTACATAAGCACCTCTAGGTTTGATGAATGAATTATGTGCAAGTAGCGTTGTAGATAAACGTCGAAACATTTTAATATTTGGTGTTGTTCTTTCAGGATATAATTCACCATACCTTTGTTGTGCTTTGAACGGATTTCTATCTAGTTCTATGTACACTTCGTACATATCTCTCTTCTCTTCATTTGTGTATCTTACCATATCGAATAAGTTAAATTGAAATTACTCAGAAAAGTATTTAATGACAAGTTCTTGTGACACAATAATTAACGAAGTGACAAATAATATGACATTTCTTGTTATGTTCTTTTTTATCCACGGCCTACTACTTGAAAATAATACATTCAATAAACCTAGAGTTGTGTGTATGTAAGAAAAAACAAGTCAATCAACGATATCAATGTTCTGACCCTAATTCAATTGAACCCAGAAAAAAAATCGAGAACTGTGGCCAGTGAATGCAATTTATCAAAAACTGCTGTTAATAAAATAGTCAAGAGACGCGAATACAATGATTTTAAATTTGAATACCAAGCCTTGCAAAAATTATATCGTAATGATCTAAAAATAAAGTTCGATTCTGTAATTTGTTTCAACGGAACAAATGACAAATCCAACAATGATGATTCCTCGCGAGAAGATTGAGAATGTATTGGAAGGTATTCAACGAGACGAAATAAGCAAATGTATAAGAAGTATGGGTTCCAGAACCGCAAAGTGCATTATACAAAATGGTGGACATTTCGAACACTTACTTCATTAATGTTCATCATTTACTTTCGAATAATCATTTGATTTTTCTTTCATTAAATGATGGTTTCGTTTAATTATTATGAATTAGGTTTTTCACCTCTTGAAATTTGTAAATAATTATTACTTGTTTCTTGCTTTGATTCTGTTACGTTCCATTCAGTTGAAGATGAGTAAGTTGATTTTCTTATCGAAATGTATTGCATGTTGTTAATTAAACTAAAGGTACCTAAATGTAATACAGATCCGACCCAAAGAAATTTGGATAAGGGTCAAAATAACCTGAAAATCAACTCTGAATGACATTGTATGATATATCGTCGAATTTAGCGTTGAAAGTTTTTTCGAAAAGTGTCATAAAATATGCAGGTCCGTATTGAAAAAAATGAGGTTGAGGGTGGCCCAGAGCGTACGAAACGTTGGATACAAAATCTGATTATGTCAAATTGAGGATAATTTACTGTCGAATATAAAACTCATGTGACATTTTTTGATAATATTCGAAATAAAGTGGGAAAAAAAGAAAAATCAAAATGACAGAATTTACTTTTCTTATGATATCTCAATAACCGGCCCTGATAATCTCGATTTGTTGGAACTGCTTGATTGACAATGCTTCTATGAATGCAACTTTTTCTCCATTTGACCGACCTTCTAACTCTTATGGTTTGAAAGTTACCAATACAATCCCATTAAAAAAGTGGCCCCTCTGTATATATATATATATATATATATATATATATATATATATATATATATATATATATATATATTTATATATTAATATATATTTTATATATTTAAATATTTATATCTTGACTGGATTAATTGGCACAAAAAGGTGAATTTGGAAAATTTTCAGTAACTGAAGATTATCCTTGGTGTTGCAGTCATATAATATATTGGCCTGATAAAGTAAAACTCTTGTTTGACTTGTTGGGCTTTCGAGAATAAAATTTTCGAAAGCTCGACAAGTTAAACAAGAGTTTTACTTTATCAGGCCAATATATTATATGACTGCAAACCCAAGGATAATCTTCAGTTACTGAAAATTTTCCAAATTCACCTTTTTGTATATATATATGCTTCTTTTGTATTTGAACACTTAAATATTTAATTGAGATTCATAAAAAAACTTTAACCATGCACAAGCTGAAAACTTCAGTGTCTGTATTTTTTTTTTGGTTATTCATACTCATATTTTATTGGAATAGATGTGTAGATACTGTATTTTGATAACATTTTCTGAATAAACATTATTATTATTATTAATATATTTTTATTGCAGGCGGGGACAAACCAATAACCAAAATATGTTTCGTGGTGGTATTTAAGTTAAAATATATTTTGGTTTCCACAACAAATATGTTTTCCATTTCTCTTTTGAATGGGTTTGATTCTAGAAGTATGTGACAAACTGATAAGTAGCAACTCGAATAGTGATTTGGAATATTGAATAGGCCTTTCCATTAAGTTGATTTTTTGAGGCGCATGCGCTCGTTTTGAGACCCAAAGTCTGATTGGCTATTGGGAAAGTGAATAGCCATTGGTTAGTTTTGAAAAAACAATTTGAGATTGGCTCAGTTCAAAATTAGCATTATTTCACATTATGTCAACAGTCAACTTCATGACAAATGCACCTGCATACATTGGCGTTCGTAACTTTCTTTGTAGGTTAAGTACTTATTACCTATTTTATACCGCCAAAAACGTTTCATTCGTAGATAAAATAATGTACACGAATATTTTCTAATGGTGAGTTTTTTTATCCATGTAAATTCAAGTCAACTGTCCATAGGAAAACTCGGAAATATTTTATTTCCTTAAAAAAAAATCGCCGTCAATGCCGTTGGGTGTGACAAGTAAACAAAGTTGGTCATTTGTCCTCTAAATGAAAAAGCCTATTCAATAACCTTGTTCACATAATTTGTTACATAAGATCTGACACTCAAACAATCTATGTGGTTTTCCAAATACCATATTACGGAATGTTTTCATGATGATACAGGAATACCCAGAGAGATTAATATCCTCACAAGGTACTTACCTGAAGCCGCACCATATTCCCCTTTTTCGTTTTTCACTTCAAAATACCTACACATCACAAGCAGTCCACATCAATTTTCACACAGCAATAATTCCAAAACACAATTAGATTACTTCCGACTTCCGATAATTTCGAATGGAACCGAATTCACGTTAACCGACGTACATGAACTAACACATTATAACAACTATTTGGGCGTGTCTGGCAAGATTGTTTTCAAAGCCCACTATGAGAATTAGGAAGTACGCTAAGAGTAGCTTATTTGTTAAGGTAGGTAGGTTTTTATGAAGGAACTCCCAACACTACCTTGATCGATTCAACTAAATCTGGAAAAATATAGTGGCACAATGTTTTAGGTACTTTTCATTTTGGTCGAATGAGTTGATTGAATTGTTGGAATGATGTAACCCTCATTATTCAGTGCTTGGAAGGTTTTGAAGTGTATTTGAAAACTTTCATTGTAATATTAAATTATAATATTAACGCACTCGGTTTGAAAAGGCATGAAAGCTAGGAATGCAGCACCGTTGCCGGTATTTTCACGTACAGGGTGATCCAGGGATGCGTACAGGCTCCTTAACTTTTTGTTCTATCCAAGCTATCGACTTTTTTTAAACGATATGTTCGACAATGAGTGGCACATTCTAATGATATTTCTATTCATATACAGGATGTACCAAAATGAGATACACATAGAAAATAGGAGGATACAGAAATCATTCCGTCACTTATTCTGGAACATGTTAAGGCCTGGTTCGAACCAAACGAGTTGTTTTTAAATAAAAATTCCACACCTAACATTTTCGACCAATTAAAAGCCTGTATTTTGTATCGTTACCATAGCAACTAACAAAATTTCCGGGAATTTTTCTCCTTCTTGGGGTAAGGAGCATGAAATTACACTGGATTTTTTTACGTTTATGGGTAAAATGACATTTATATTTAACTTCAGATTATGTCGAATTTATTCTATAAGTTATTAAGTAAAAATCATTTTTCAACAGTTTATCATATAATATGTACTTGAAAATTGAAAATTCACAAAAAAACACATGTTGTTACTACGTTAGTTCTTATATTCTAACACAAACAACCATCTTCAACTGAAGCATCTGAATGTTGTTGAAATTCCTTAGCTACGTCTTCTTTCTTCAATGGAGAATATAAAAGCGAACATTCACTTAAATGTATAAATTGTCTATGTCTCATAAATGATATGTAGTACTTTGGAACAATCTTATTCTGCTGTGATCCACGGAGAGCTCCAGATTTTTTACACACCAGAAGCAGATGATGTTTGATAATCCCAAACATATTCGGTGAATAAATTTCTGGCCCGCATTCTTCTAATAAATACGTTAAAAATTTTAGGTTCCGATGCTACATTTCGAATTCACTAACTCCATTACAAACCTTGCATAAAACGTTTTTCGCAAATCGCTCCATTCTTATAAACTCTACAACACAACGAATTTATTTGGATAATTTATACTCAGGTAACGTCAAAAGTTAGAATCACTAGGTTTGACATGAATTCCATTGCCTTCTATACGTTCAACTACAATGAAGTAATTGATTATCTGTATACTCTGCCCGTTTTGGAAAAAAACCTTTATTTTGACGACTATGAACGACTATGTAGTAGAGTATATTCATTCAAAAAAGAAACATTAAACTATTATTCAATTTTTTGTAAAAGTTTTATTTAACTAAAGTGGGTAACTAAGAAATTATGTCTCCTCGAAATAATGGAGAACTATTATTATACTATTACATATTATTTGGTTAACTTGCTCAAACAATTTATATTATTATTATGTTGTAAGCTTGATGGTGACTCCATTTATGTTGTGGTTCGCTTCGGCCAGAGCTCCCCGGATCTCTGGCTGATGACTACTCCGTACTGATGAGGGCCAAAGAGCCTGAAACCGGTATGCGGATTGTTAGGCGGACATGACATGAATTAAACATAATCGAGCTTATCAGAAAAAAACATTTGCGAACAATATTCATTTATATGGAAGTTTGCATGGATTGTCAGGTGAATATCATTCAACGTTATGCGTGGTGTTTGCCAGGAAAGCAGTTGTTTTTCGCCTGAAGTCTACCAATTGTGTTTCAATTTATATTGAATCATTTGTGAAGACGACTTTGTGTACTTTATGCACTTCATTTCTTATTTCATACCCCTCCACTTGGCTATTTCTTACTCTAAAGATATGCCAGTCGGGCAACTTAGCCACTCCTACTGAGAAGGAATCTTTCATTTAGAATCCTATTGAGGTAGGAGAAATGTATGAAGTGTTTCTTTCTGTCACAAGGTGCCGCCGGTCAAAAGTTATCTTTTCCGACGTACCTAAAGATGTTGTAAGCTTGATGGTGATTTTATTTATGTTGTGTCTCGCTTCGGCCAGAGCTCTCCGGATCTCTGGCTGGTGACTACTCCGTACTGATGAGGGCCAAAAAGCCCGAAACCGGTATGCGGATTGTCAGGCAGACACGACATGAAATAAACATAATCGAGCTTATCAGAAAGAAACATTTGCGAACAATATTCATTAATATGAAAGTTTGCATGGATTGTCAGGTCAATATCATTCAACGTTCGGCGTGGTATTTGCTGGGAAAGTGATTGTTTTTCACCTGTGGTCTACCAATTGTGATTCAATTTATATTGAATCCTTTGTGAAGACGACTTCGTGTACTTTATGCACTTCATTTCTTGTTCCATCCCCCTCCACTTGGCTTTTTCTTACTTTAAATATATGCCAGTCGGGCAACTTAGCCACTCCTACTGAGAAGGAATCTTTCATTCAGAATCCTATCGAGGTAGGATTAATGTATGGAGTGTTTCTTTCTGTCACAAGGTGCCGCCGGTCAAAAGTTATCTTTTCCGACGTACCTAAAGAAAGACGCGTGCATCTTGCATGCCGATTTTTTTAAATACCAAATTAGTGACGTTATATGAAATTTTTATTTTAGAGATACAAATACATGGAAAAATTCACTAACCCCAATACTAACCGGTATACACGTCAGGAAAAAAACTTGCTCTACCACTTTCCACTCCAACTCTTGCTGAACAGTCTTTGATTTACAGAAGAAGGCAGATTTATAATCACTTACCGAATCGAATCAGAGAAATAAACGACATGAAAGGTTTCCGAAAGTCACTTAAAACACTTCTCATAGGGAAATACACCTGCAATTTGAAGGAATATCTTGCATACGCATTCTAGTCGTTGTGTGATATATATTTCATTTTACTTCGTCTATATACATTTCTGTGGCAAATGGGTTCTCCGATGCCAATTCTGTCTTTCACACACACACACACACACATACACCTACATACACTTTGTCCATGTGCTCTTTGTAACTTTACGATTCACTGTTAGAATTAGTTTTTTTATCTACATGTGAGCGTTTTCTCCTAATGTATTGAAGTATCTATGTACCTTTTATATTCATTATCATCAGAACACATTCTGATAATTTTGGCTTTGTCGACAAATAATTTCATTTAGACAATACAGATTATCTATCTATGGACTAGCTGGCCCAGATATACCCGCTGAGAATACGGAACAAATGTACTCACCAGTTCGAACAAGTTTGAAGGTAACTGCATTGTGGGATTTGAGATGTTCGTTGTATGCAGGATGTATCAGATCCCTCAGAGGTGAGGATTCATTTCCCGCCATTTCGATTCCGGTTTCTGGGGCTCGTTTTGCTCGCAGGCTGTTGAAGAATACCCTCTTCTTTGTCGGCGACTTTTCTACGAAAAAAATCATTATATGCAAACAAATCGGGATGAATCATACAATGTTCATTTACAGAGAACAAGCTTAGTAGCTAGTCATAAACATGGAGGTCATTTCTTTTCTTTGGTGTGTTACGCATAGCACAAAAAGAATTTGTTGTGAGTATCCAAAGGATATTAAAATCATCTTCGAATTTTCACCACAAAAAGTTATAGATATCGACGTAATTTGTCAAGAAATAGCAAAGGGGGATGAAGATAAAAAAAGCATCTTTGACCAATCGACTTTTGTGCTCTTGGTGAGAAAACATCAAGTGGCCGCTGCAACTTTGATATACCGTAATTTTAGAAAAATCTATATAAATAAAAAAAACTTATTGACACTTTGTTGTTCTTTCAAATTTTTTGAAGTTTCAGAAAAAAAATATAATGAGATTTGAAATTTGTTTATTACAAATTGTTAACTTAATGACCAATTAAAGTTTTAATAAAATTGTTTGATTTGTTGAAAATATGAACAGGATGTTCATGAAATCAGATGTGGAATCATCTGTTATCCTATTGAGAAATGCCAATTATGAGTTTTAGTAAAAAAAAATGTCTCACCAAATTATTTAAATAATGAAAATATAAAAGAAAATATAATCAATAAATTTTTTTTTTTGTAAAATTACAATTTGTAAACGAATGTCCTAAAAAATGTTTTCGAATTATATTAAATGCCTTCATTTTATGCAAAAACAGTAAAAGCAGAACATAGATAAAAAAATTGACATTTTTTTAATTTTTAATTTTTTGTTAACTTAAAAAAATTCTAATAAACAAAATAAAATACTTTTAAAAACTTTTATAACATGATCTTGTGAAAAATATAAATATAAGAGGGGCTCCAAGGAGCGAACCATAATTTAATAAATTTTTTTAATTGATATTCAATACCAGAAACAAAATATTTTTTGTGGTGTATTTTCTTCAAAGCGGTTGCGCGGAACCCTAGTTTCAACGGTAAATTGAAATTATTAATGATGGAGATAGATTTCCGGAATTTTTTTCATTGTAAATTGTCTCCTCTTTAAGAATCGCTTATAGTTTTTGAGTTATTCACAAAAAACTGAACCACTTTTTTTGTTATTGTTTTTTGTTAATAACAATTGCAATTTTCTGCAGCAGAAAAAAAATTCTTTCTCAGAATTCCACTACAATTCGAATGAGCTATTGCTCATATTTTTTGGAGACTTGGAACTATTTTTCGCAGGGAACTCACTTCTCGACTGGACTAGAAGGTTCCAGGTGGACCTTCCAGACGCCTTCCCAACCGATAACGCCGTACTTAATGATAGATTCTACTAATGCATGGTATGAGGTTTTTAGGTGTTTGAATCCTAAGAACTTCTCGATTTGCCAAAATTTCAAAATGAGTCTTTTTAACGACTGTTATCACATGTGCGTCCCATTTTATGAACGAGTCAATATGAATTCCGAAATACTCCAATTGGATCGTGTCGCTTCTTAAAGTGAGGGCATCATTATTGGGTGAGTTTCAGTCGTATGATGTGAATGAAATTACTTTCGTTTTCCCACGATAACTGCCAGGAAGTTGTAACCAAACCAATTGAATATGTTTTCTAGATCAGATTCAGCTGTTTCCCGGACTCGAATCCAAGAATTTACCGTGTCGGTAAATCAATGCAATATCGTCAGCAAAAGATATTATGGTTTCAGCATTCTGTTTTGTGAGTTTTCCATCAATATACATTATAAAGAGTATTGGACCTACAACAGTTCCTTGGGGGACGCCATACTTCATTGTTATTTCAGAGCTCACTTCACCATCTATTTGGTCGCATTGTTTTCGTTTTGTTAGAAAGTTGTTCGAGAGATTGTGCAAATCCCTAGATATTCCACTTTTCCTAGCAACAACTTATGGCAGAGAGTATCGAAGCCTACATCTAGGTCGACAAAACCGCCTAAGCAAGCTTTTCTGACTAATTGATGCGATGGGTTACTACAGCAATTGCATCTGGCGTGAATAATTTGTCACGAAAGACAAATTGTGTTGGTGCAATTATATTGAATTTGTCCAAATACCTAACGAACTAGGCGACATTTTCGAAAATCTTCATAATCAAAGATGTTAGCGATATAGGTCTATGATGGCAGATATTTTTCTTGGCGCCACTTCTGAAGATTGGCGTGATTTTTGCGTTTTTGAATTGAGTGGGTGAGATACCTGTTGAAAAACTTCTGTTTATGATAAACAATAGAGGTTCGGCTATCAGTTTCAGAACATTGTGGGATATTTCATCTGGACCAGGTTCCTTATTAGATTAGAGTTTTGGAATTGTTTCATTCACTTCCATGGGGATTGATCTAGATTGGTAACACCAATTGTTTTCTTTCATTGTCAACATTTTAAATATTTTTCTATCATATTAATATTTTCATTTTGAAATTTTGATTACACCCTGTATATATTTTCCATATTTTTGAATCCATTTTAACTATGTTGGGGTCACGTAGACAACGAATGCAACTATATAGATTTTTTCCAAATATAACATTGGAATCTGAAAATTCACAACACATTTACCGTTCCCGATATTCGTTTGACGTTTCAGACGTACATATCGTTTCCCATTTCCAAATGTGCTATATTCGTGATACGTATCGTTGATATACATTTGACCCGACGAAGAAGCACATTACCGAAATGAAAAATGCGCATAATAAATAATTGATACGCTGAAGTATTCCCCATTGCTGAAGTAACCTAATTTTTGACTCCAGGGAAATAGCGCTTTTCGCTGGTTTCATGTTACCCAACGAGGGAAATTAAAACACATTGGTAATTCTATATCGGTTTCGCAAAAGCTGGATCAATTTACTGGAGAGATTCTAATATCAGTCAAACTTATGGAGGATCAAATTTCGAATTCCCATCAAGTGATGCTTCTCTTTTCTGATAAACAGATATTTATTATTATACAAGGCAAAATTTATTTCAGCACGAGTTCGAACATTTTTCCTGGCGATAAAAACCTACTTTGTCACAGTGTATAATATACTGTTTCAATTTTCTGTAGCAACATAGTTAACACTGTAAATCAATGGAAATATCATGAAATCGGAATACTGTGAGATGTCAATTATGGGTTTTTAGAAAAGTAAGTTCTGGTAGCCAGCATAGGATTGGACTGTTCAAATTATTTCTGTTCGAGAAGGCGTACTCTTATACCCCACAGAAATGATATATAGTCATATCAAACGATTATCAAACCCATAGTCACCTATGCGTCATTAGTATGGTGGCCCCAAAAACCCAACAGCACTTGGCACAAATCAAACTGCAGAAAGTGCAGCGGTTAGCCTGACTGGGAATCAAAGGGGCAATATTCACGTGCCCCGCTGCAACACTAGAGGTTATGCTGAATCTTCCGCCACTGCACTCGTGTGTTATGAAAGAAGCGGCAAAAAGTATTTTCAGACTGCACCAGGCATCAAACGTAAAGGCTGGAAATCTGATTGAACATCTGAAGATTCCGAAAAATATTCCCCTAGAATCCAGGAACAAGCCATCATATATTATGCCAAATAGGCACCACCTTGAAGTGAATTATGAAGTGGCTATAAATAACCTCCATATAATTTCAACGAACGGGCCTCATCTAGGAAGGAATGCATCAGTATGGTATACTGATGGCATCAAAATGTATGAAACGGCAGAAACGGGTGTAACAGGTCCTGATTTCAGGCTCTAAAAATCCCTAGGCAAAGCCTCAACAATTTTTCAAGCAGAAACCTGCGCCCAAAGATGCTTTGAAAGAGGCTTCAGGGGGGCAGAGATATATATCAGACAGCCAAAGTCACACACTTGTCAGTCTGGACTGATTTGGGACTACAAACCCTCCCTGAGACAACTGGCTACAAACAATCAGGTTACTCTGATGTGGGTACCAGGTCACAAGCTAATCAAAGGCACTGATGAAGCAGTCAGCCTTGCCAACGAAGGCGCAAACACACAATTTTTGGCCCGGAACCCTTTTGTGGTCTTTCCAAAGCCCAGATCATCAACGGAGAGTTTTGGCGCGGGGAAGCTGACCAAATTGAAACCCACTGGAATAAGACTCCAGGGCAAAGACAGGCGAAAAGGCTTTTGAGCTCATCACCAAAGAAAGCTGAACAAGAAAGACTTGAAACTGGTAACGGGGCCGATCACTGGACATTGTTCTCTGGGGTACCACAAAAAATTGACAGGGAACTGTGCCATTTCTGCGAGAACTTCGCTGAAACTGCAGAACACCTGCTTTGCGACTGCCAAGCGCTGTTCTGCAGAAGGCTCAAGTTCCTCGAAGGGATTTCACTAACGCCCTCAGATATCAGGAACTTTGCTCCCAGAAAACTGATACGCTTCGCAAGGGGTCTTGAATACATGGAAGATAATGTACAGAAGACCTTACATGTCGAGGTACGGAGAAGCTGATGAGCCATATCGACCCCCCTACAATGCATAACCCACAGGATATGGAAGAAGCAGCAAGATCTGAGTTACAACTACAATAAAAAAACTACATGTGCAAAAAATATCCGGGCCAATATTTTGTGACGTAAAATAAAACTTCTTACCCCATTACAAATCAGATGCACATTGCTACAGTCAACGCATATTACTCCAGTCAATGGGGACTACGAAAGGTGGGTTTGTACATATGCTATTCAGTTCTGGAGCCCGATGAAAAAATTACATTCCCTACCAATTTTTCTGGTCTGATGTGTAACAGTGGCGCAAACGTGAACATTTTTCCGAACTCAATCTTTTCATAATAACGTTATATTAATAGCAAAATCTTCTTCAAATTCAAGTGATTTTTTTTCACTGCAATTGTTGCAAAATCGCTATTTCTCAAATTTCGGATGACCAAGTAATATTTGAAAATCTCCAGGAATTCATTTTATTCATCTGGGCGAATCAATGGTTCCGTGGTGATTGTACAAGACGAACTAATTTTTGTTATTCAGGAAATATTCCAAATTCACGTGGTCGAATATCTTTGAAAATCAAACTGATTCGTTGATTAGGATTAACCAATTTGAAAGTATTCATTTCAGAATGTGCGTATCTCATATTTTGTTTGGATTATTGAAATCCCGAGGGTTATTACCAGAATACCAATCATTAACTGCTTTCCTTATAGGACAAATTATCTATGGAATGTTTCTCAACAAGTACCCAATGAATCAATTTCAAATTATGCAAAAATCATCAATTGATTTAGGCTTTTGATGAGTTTCTAGATGAGGCGTATAAAAGTGGGCAATCTTGGAAGACGGGGGATCCGAACGAAGGAGCAGATGTCTGCGTTTTTTTTTTCGATTAGAAGAGGTCGTTACAACCCCACTTTTTGTGAGGCAAAAACCCCGACTTACTGTTCTACATACGCAGAACATACAATTTTAAAAAGCTTTTTAACAAAAAATTAAACCGACGAAATACGGAACTGAGAAGGAAAAACTGAATTAAACATTCTTAGTCTCAATGACAAGGCTCCTAAACTAATGTCAGTGACTAATTTCGAGTCGGCGCCAAACAAACAAGCAAATCAATTAGGTAAAATGATGGCATCGAGTTGCGCGGTGACATTCTGATAATTTTTTTGAAGTAATTCAATGATCTTCGTTGATTGTTCGTTTGGCGCCAATTCGAAATTAGTTACTTATATTAGGAGCTTAGTTTTTGGGACTGAGAAGGTTCAATTAATTTTTTAATTTTTAGTTCCGAATTTCGTTGGTTTAATTTTTTGCTAAAAAGTTCAAATTTTTCAATTTTCTGTGGCTTAAATCTACTGATTACTACTAACTTGTTTTTTGATTACTTCTAAAATACTTATTTACCCACCTTACTTCAACTAGGAACGGTTGAATAATATGATTATCTACTTTTATTATTTGTTGTAATATAAATTATTTTCATTGTTCTGATTAGTTTATTCCATTACTTTGTATATCATTCCATCCTCTCATAGAATATAATGATTGTGACGGATGTAGAACAAAAATAATGACAATAGCGATCTGTCATTGTCAACTACATATGTGTGCCAATGTTCACAATTAGCCCCTATTTTTCTACCCGTGAGGGTGAATAATTCCATTCAAAATCCAAATATGTTCAACTATGAAGTATACCCAATCCAATGAGAAAATAATCATCAAAATCGAAGAACCCAGTACAAAGTTATGCCTGATAGAATCGGCTAACGGACCAGAATTCGGAGGGTGAGTGACCAATATCCTTCATTTTGTTACCCTTAAGGAAGGATTCCATCTTTCAAATTCAAATGAGACTCACTTCTGAGTACACCCTATCCACTGAAAAAACAATCATCGTAATCGGACGTCTCAGTAAAAAGTTATGTATGGTCATACATAAAAAAAAATACCTCCTTCTTTTTGGTTTCGTCGGTTAAAAATACTGGTTTCCATATTTCACGATCTAGCAATATATGGGTTTGTTGAAGTACTGTTAATTTCTTTTCCTGAACTATCACTGTTTTGAATATTTATGATTATTTTAAATTATTGCCTTTAGGAATATTAATCTGGAAATGTACAATACTGTTGAAATACATTTTCAACCGATGAAATAAAAAAGGAGGAGGTTCTCTAGTCAACGCGTATTTTTTCATGTATGACCACTCATAACGTTTTACAGAGTAGTTTGAATTCGATGATTTTTATTTTCATTGGATAGGGTGTACTTTGAAGTTGGACCCATGGGAATTTGAAAAAAAAAATCCTTCCCTAAGGGTAGCAAAATGGAGAATGATTGATTTTTCACTTGTGAACATTGACATATGTAGTTGACATTGACAGATTGCTATTGTCATTATTTTTGTTCTCCTGAATCCTGTGAAAGGGTGTAATTATATACAAAGTGATGGAATAAACTAACCAGAAGTATCAAAAATCATTTATATTATATAACAATAAATAATTAAAATAGATATTCATATTATTTAACTGTTAATTGTTGAAGTAAGGTGGGTAAGTAAGTATTTTGGCAGTAATCAAATATCAAATATGTTGTAATTAGTAGATCTCAGCCACATAAAATTGGAAAATAATAAACATTCTTAGTCATTTTTGCTTTTCAGTTCCGTTTTTCGTCGGTTTTTTTTTTTGTTTTTCACAAAACACATTCGGATGATTTAGATATTTAATAAATTAAACGACATTCTGTTTTTGTACTTTATAATGAATTATGAATTACCATTCTGATGAAATACATTCTGGAATTGTTACCTGCAAGTCACTGTCGCTCTCAACTGTATTTCCGAAAGCAGTTCAATGAGTTTATGGATATTCTATATTTTACCACCAAAATTCAGAACTTCGTTTTAATTTTCTAGTTGTATGCCTACGTCTGTATAAAAAATTCATGTATTAGATAATTCTTAATACTAATAGCCCAATATGACAGGAGCAAGTTGAAGTGAGTTATTCACTCGATTAGACTGGAAAATGTTACGATTTATCTACTACAAGCTTATATCCCATATAACATATTGCCAATGACGATATCGGCAGCTCAAGGAAGATCTAGTCTAGAAAAATAATTGGATATAATTCGAAACTACGCAACAGACGCCTATAATCGATTTCAGCTCTCTACGGGGTATTATGATGGGGATATGGATAGTTAATGTCAGGAAAGTCACTATTAGAGCATGGAGTATTCATTGTATTATGTAAAAATTGTTTCTCTAGAGGGGACACATACGTATGTATTGATTTTTCAATAGGAGAACACCATGGGTCCTCGAATTGAGGCAGACAAACAGAGGAAAAAAATTGCTGAATATCAAAAAATTTAAATTTAAAATATTAATGCGCTTGTTGATAATAATTTAGATTAACTAAATTCCATGAATTTGAATGAAACCGATTTCATGTTTTCGAACATATTGAACAACCTAGACTGTTGTTTTGTCGGGCCGAATTACCCAAAATCAATTAACGACATGGATATTCATTGTTCATCAAATGTTTATAATATGATAATATTGAAACATGTCAACGAGTGTATCCTGATCAATATTCATAACTCGGGGGAAATCAAATATGCATTGGAAGCGGGAAAAGCATGGGATGTCGAACAAACCAACAAATTCTATGTTTGCATGTATGTATGAACATGATTTTCTCGGAATGTATCCAATGAATTTGAATGCAATTTTTTGCATTTTGATCTTATTACAAGTTTATATGTACAGGGTGAGTATGTCTGCTATTTACTATTCCATTGATTAAAAAAAATATATAATAGACAACATATTTACAGGGTGACTTTTATATTCAACCAATGTGAGTAATAACGATTGATCCTGCAGACATAGAAAAAAGTTTTTCAGGATATTTTCCTGTAATTTTTTATACAGGTTGACTCAGAAGTACGTGATTGTTTTTGATTGACTTCAAAAAAGGAGATTTTTTATTGGACCTGCTTGTTTATTGATGTATGTATGCATTTTTTGCATACTGATTTCAAAAGTCCACAGAAATATCAAAGCCTATTTTAATGTCATTTCGAAATAAGGTTAGTCAAAAGGATATACAGTGCAGCTTTTTATAGTCCCCACCACCCTGTTAATTTTTGTACGGTTCGACGTAGAACAATAGGGCGAAAACCCTTTTGAATGGTATCACCAATACTACTTTTTGGAATAAAAAACATTGTGATTGCTTGATAGATGGCGCAGGGGGGCACATCAACTTGAAAATTTCAAATAGCCTGGACGGTCAAGTAGAATATCGTTCCAACCATCTAGTTTTTTGTCCATACGTTTTTTCACAATATGTATTTGAATTGTCAAGTATAACAAAAAACAAAACTATTATATGGGATTTTCATGGTCATCAAAAATAAATGAATTAGGTATTATTTGGGTCGGAAATTGGATTATTGAATAGATTCAAAATGTCTACCCAATTAGGATTTAAAACGAGTTCGAAAATGAAGAATACCTCTATTGACTCATCGCAATTGTGATTCCGTAGAACAACCTTTTCAACGATGTGCAATCCGACCTTTATGCCTTTCGAAGTTTTCCAGCGTCCTCTACCGAGTAATTGTTATGTATCTCCTCTCAAAGAGTAGGATCGATAGGTAATACCATTCAAAATATTGAATGAATGTGGTTTTTTGTGGGTTACCAAAATACACAAACCATCTCATCCCCTACGCCCTATTGTAAGTTCCATTGGATCTCCTTCACAAAAACTCGCTAGATACCTACTCAACATTCTGAAACCACTATCTGGAAATGGAAATAGTTTTATTAAGAATACCCCTCACTTTCTGGAGAAATTGAACGAATTACAAATTCAAGATGGAGATCTTCTAGTAAGTTTTGATGTCGAAGGTTTGTTTACTAATGTCCCTATTGATAAAACTCAAGAAATCGTGAAAGAAAGATTAGAAAATGACACATCACTGAAGACAAGAACAAAACTGGATGTCAGTGCTATCATACAATTACTCAAACTATGCAGAGAAAAAACATATTTCCAATTCAAGAACGAATTTTATCAACAAGAGTTTGGTATGGCGATGGGTTCTCCTTTGTAACCCTTTTTAAGTAACATATTCATGGAATACTTTGAGGAATCCTTCGTTGAAACATTCCACAATGGTCCAAAAATATGGTGGGGATACGTGGATGATGTTTTCGCTATCTAGAATCAAAGTGACGAAGAATTAAACATTTTCTTTGATCATATAAACGGTCAAGAACCGACGATAAAATTCACGTTAGAATTAGAACAAAACAACCAGCTCCCCTTTTTAGATGTCATGATCCAAAAATCATCATCCCGAATGGAAACATCTGTTCACAGAAAGAAGCTGCATACCAATCGATATCTACACTACAACTCAAACCATCATGCCAGTGTGAAAAAAGGCATAGTTAAATGTCTCTATAATCGAGCCCAAACGGTTTTGCAATTCCAACCAGAATCTCGGAAGAAATAAACCTCATAAAATCTGTTCTCAAGATAATGCATATCCGGATCAGTTTGTGAAAAAAACAATCACTGACATTGAAAACAAAAATCCATCAAACAACCAATTAACACAACCAACAGGAGCACCCCCACCACCTACACATTTCACAACTAACATAATACCTTATGTCCCCGGATTATCTGAAAATGTCATACGAATTGGACATAGGAATGATGTGAGAACATCATTTAGAATAACAAACACACTGAGATCCATACTAACACAAACAGAACCAAAAAACGCGGAAGAAAGTTACAAAAACTGTGTTTACAACATACCTCGTTAGTGTGGTGATAGTTATATAGGTGAAACGTCAAGACCTTTGGGAGTGCGCCAAAGTGAACATCAGAGCTATATCAGAAATCGACAAATAACCGGATCAAAAATTGCAGAACATATCCTCACATCCAATGGCGATCATACGATTGAATGGAATAGGAGAAAAATTTTGATGAAAGAACCACATCACGAGAGGAGAAAATTGAAAGAAACGGCCTGTATTCTCTTTTCCAATAACAACTGCTCTTCAACAAATTCTGTTGAAATGGATCATACATGGTTACCTCTACTCAGAGAGGAAGTGAGATATGGTAGAATGCTAATAAACTGATCTGAACAACACCCCATATATCAAATGAGCAATACGCCACTCTCAAACATTTTTGGCAGACCTCAATTGACATCCGTCAGTTGAAAAAGCGAACAAGACTCTGCAAGAAAAAATCCAAATTATTAAAACAATTAGATTTAGAAGATTTTGAGAACGGGGGCAGTTATAGTCCCCGAAACGTCAATCAAAAACTATATAGAGAAGTATCTTTTGAATTTTTTAATATTTTTTTATAGGCAAATTCAGGAAACGACAAGTTATTGACTAATTGAATCATTTTTCTATAGGAAATATAATTTGGTGTACGCAATAACTTATCGGGGTGAACTAATTAGTTTGCCCTTTCTACACTTGTATAGATTTTGCTGATTATATTTTCATTTTCAGACTGTGGAAGGTTACCCAAAAAACATGTCAAGAAACCATTCAAAATATTTTTTTTCCATTGTTTCACATCAAACCGTTCAAACGTTATCGAGGTAAGGGTACCATTCAGATCCGCACATATACTTTACATTTCGAATGCATATTGTGAAAAAATGTATTGACCAAAACCGAAAAAATAGGATGGTTGAAAACAGAATTGAATTATCTTTTCAACGATGTTGATGTGTCCCCCTGCGCCATCTATCGAGCAATCACAATGTCTCTCTTTTTAAAGAGTAGTTTCGGTGAAATCATTCAGAACAGTTTGTGTCCCATTGTTTCACGTCGAACCTTTCCAAACTTACCAGGGGGTAGACTATGAAAAGCCGCATTGTATATCCACGATTATCATTCAACCGATTCGAATACCCTTCGTTTTCGAGATACAGGGTGTCAAAGTTCTTAGAAAAAAAATTTTTTTGTTATTAATTATTCAAAAACCTATTGGCTGATTTTGATCAAACTTGGTATGCTTATTTGCGGTAATTTTAATGTAATTAGAATGAAATCAATAATTCCAGTTTCGTCCCAGAGGGTAATCTAGTTGATAATAGAACAAATCATTGTATGTCACTGTTTTTTGTATGTTTGATTTAGTTTTATTCGACCAGGTTTTTTTTGTATCTCGCTTCGTTTTCGAGAAGAAAACCCCAAACTCGCTTCCCTGCATGGAACAGTAAAAAACCCATTTCAACAAAAATCAAATCAAAGATACCTAGCCGGGTACAATCACGACAATCATTTGTTTGTGTTGAGATTTGACAGCCTGTGACTTGTTGATTGATTCATTCGAATTTAAATGCATTTTGAGTGCGTTTATGAGTGATCTGCGGAATCAAGCCAAGTATCTACGTGAACATTGTGTTTGTTTACGGGTAATGTGATGGAAATGCACGCGCATCAGTAGTTGAGTGCGCCCGTAGATTTTATCTTTAAGGGGCCTACAGACGTTCCAATTTATCGGGATCGATTGGATTGATTGTACACACGTTACGATTTCAATCTTCTCGATCAAGTGCTATCAGTTACTAGTTATATGTGAACTGACAAGGATGGCTCCTGACATGTCGAAAAGAAAGGAATTGGGATTGTTCTGACAGCGATTGGGTCCCAAAGACCTCTAACATTCAATTGATACAATCATTGCAGTATTCTCACTATTGACCCAGACAGCACGGAATATTCCTAGAATATTCTATAAATATCCGAAAAGAGAAAAGTATATTCCGGATATTCCTAGAATATTCACATGCCTCTAGGATATTCCAGGAATATTCCAATATGCATATTCCTGGAATAGTCTTGGGAGAACGTACCACGAATATTTTCGTGAGAATATTCCTGTATGAATATTCATAGAATATTCCTGTGTGAATATTCATGGAATAATCATGTATGAATATTCATAGAATAATCAAAATTGAATATTCTGTATTGTATATTCATGAAATATTCTCCCTCATTTATATGGAATGAACACCAATCACCATTTTCGAGATAAAAATATGGGAAAAGTATGAGAAAAAGAGTGAATAGATGTATTTGATTTGCGAACAGAGTTTTTGTTCAGACTAGTTGACAAAAATACACTACTGTACTGACAAAATTATAATTGGTCGTAAAACATCGAGGTGCACTTTCACGATCAATCAAAACCATCCCGTGCGCGTCAGCGTCTGTCGTTCATCCGGTAGTCGTAGCTTAACCCGATGGCAGAGCTGTAAAGTTGAATGCATTTTAAATTGACATTTGACATATTTTGTATTTTTTTACCGTTATGGATTACTTTTGCATATTCGTATGTGAAACTTCTGTGTTTGGAATTGTTTAACAAATATCCTTAATAATCACCACAATGAGGTAAATACACGTTTATGTTACCATTGATTTCATTCCATGAAAATTTCATTTGCATATCACTGATCATTCCATTTTCAAGGCGTTTTCTACAAAATGCCTACAAAAAAAGTAGCAGGAAGTACACCAGGAAACTGAAAATATTCTAAATGCAATTTTTACACAAACTCCGTCACAGCATGCAAAAGGACAGTTGAGTAATCAAGTTGAAACTATGAGTGATAGAATGGATTCAAGTTTTTCTGATTCAGATAGCAGTAGTTCGATCTTGCAATTCTTGTTTTCCAGAGATATCCCCGTAGTGACAGGAAAAACAAGTTGATAAAATATGTGTTATTATTATTATAACTATATAGAAATAGACCTGTTCAAATTCATGTTGTTTTATATCTTGTAGGAAGGGGTGCGCAGTCTGCGGAAATCAAATGGTTTTTCTGAGTGGAACCTTCAATTCCAATCCACAAATGCTCTGAGGCAAACAATAACGTATTGCACTACTACATAATTATTGAAATAAAGCCTTGTTTCTTGGCGAATGTAAGCAAATACATTGCTTGACATTGTCAGGCATAATTGTAGGACTTCATATTATTGATGTAAAAGTGTCATTCAAGATTTTATATTTGATGATACTAATGTGGAAAAACAGTTGTATTTTTCTTTATTTTCTTAATTTCTGAAATTTCAGGAATGGTTATTTTGTTCTGAAAACCCTTCAGGATATTTAGGGAATAATTCCAATTTTTGTATATTCTGGATATACAAGGAATATTCCCAGAGGATATTCCAGGAGTATTCTTCCTGGAATATTCATGGAATATTCTGGGAATATTCTGGATATTCCAGGAATATTTCTCATGGAATATCCAAAGAATATCTAAAATTTTCCCAACCAGCACATTCTAGGAATATTCCAGAAAAGATTGTATATCCCTGGCACATTTAAGAATATTCCAATATCCCAAAAATACTATACTATGAATATTCATGTATATCCAGTGCTGTCTGGAGAGCTCAAAGACGTTTCTTGAATGTCATTAATTTCCATGTCGTTAGTTCAATAACTCAAACAGATGCACGAAAAACGAGGAGAAAGAAGTAAAGTGAAAGAAAATCGTGTGCCGACAGATCCGATCGTGCTACACACGTGCCGAGTAAAAGGAAGAAAATGTGATCCGGTCGATCTACTTGGTCGGAAGGTCCGACGAGCCTACACATGTCACGATTTCAAGGCCCGACGTCGGCCCCCGATATCGTGTTCGATAAATTGGTACGTCTGTAGGCCTCATTAGGAGATTGCCAGACAGTTCAGTGTTTGTCACTTTTCAACGTCTGAGAGAAACATGATTAACCGTATTGGGATCTCAAAATAAAAGAAGAACACATGATATCTTAGAGAGAAATGCCTTCCAGTAGCACGCGGAGATCTTCACAATTAGGATATACGCGGAGCACTGTGAACAGAACATTGAGCTGATCAGAATTTGCTACCTTATGACTTGCCACGAAGATAATTTTCTGAAAAATTCCTGGGGCAAATGATGAATGATGCTTCCTACTCTCAGAGGATAATTTGAACTCACAAAAAAACTTTCACCAGGGCTGGTATCTCCAATCAGCATAATGCTCACAGTTGGACGCACCAAAATCCTCGTTCTACAAAAATCAGCAATTTTCAAAGTGAATTTTCGTTCAAAGTTTGGATGGCATTTTGAAACGACCCACTCATCGGTCTATATTTTCTGCCTCCGCGACTTGATGGTCCAGCTTACCTTTATTTCTTAGAAAATAATTTTGAACCGTGTTAGATGACATGCCTATAACCCATAGAGCAAACTTTGCATTGAAAGAGGTGGTGGTCACTTTGTGAATTCTTGAAAGTTACCCGTTTCCTAATGGAATAAGATTAATAAAGGATCCCGCACATTTCTAATGGGAAATAGCTTTCCGTGAATTTGGCTGAATTTTTGGTATATTATAGTTTCCGATAGGCTGATCAAAAGTGTCCATGGCTAAAAAGCTCAGAAATGAACAGTTTTCGAAATATGGAGCTTTATAAATGGATTTTTCAAATTTTTTCGGTATTTGCTCATCAATCGGAGAGCTCTTATTTCTGGTTGGGATGGAATTTGAATGTTCGGCGCCCAGATCCCGACTGAGAAATAGTCTTCCTCAGTTATGTTAGGCACCGCCATCGATGATTTTCCATGCACTACTCCACACTAGCTATGAAACGAGATACAAATCCAAGATCTTCCATACATCTTTTCATGCTACAAGATAACGCCAGAATAATTCACATTTTCGAGAAACGACATATTTGCATATTTTCAGAAGAGAGGCCATATTTATTGAATCCGAATATATCTGTCCAATATCAAATATTTTTTCCAAAATGTTCCTGAAGAAACGCATCAAGATGTAATGGGGGAAATGGAAAAATCATAATCATATATCCTCAGAGATAACAACTGTAATCACAATTGATGTCATTTACATTTGATATGTAATTTGTTCCTCACAAATCTAGATAATCTGACAATGGGGTGCTCAGACATTTTCCTCAGATTGACTCGAAATGGATGATAGCATGAAATACTATATTTTTTTATAAATATTGCATTGAAGTTTACAATACGGCATGCATACTATCTATTAATATGATCATTGGCAAAATAAATGAGTAGATCAATCAAAAACAATATAATGATAAGAGTAACATTCATAATGATAGTAATAACAATAATGATAATAAACAATTCAAGACATCATTCGAAATATTATGAATCAAATCGAGGGCAAAATGAATTATACGGTAACATAAAACCATATCAACGAACGTAACACAATCATAAATCATCTCAACAATATAAAAGAAAAATAAAGCCTCTTACGCCATGTCAACTCCTATACGCCATGTCAACTCGATCGTTTGTTGGATGGATACCAGCTTATCCATTCATCATCATATCATTAGGATTCATCTGGTTCATTCTATTGGCGGCATCGAGCACGTGGCTCAATTAACTGGTATTTGGATATTTGACTCTTGGTTATGGCGAGCATAAAACGCCAGCACCGTGAGCACATCATCCGACGGTCCTGGCACCCGATTTGCATGTGCAATAATATTGACTCTTCATTTCCGTCGTTAGTGTATATAATCCAGATCTGATACTTTGCTGTGTTCCGGAATCTGGAATGAACTCAGGTTCTTCAAGTTACTCATCGGGTTGAAATATTTCTGATGTTCTCTCTGGAGTTTATCCTGTACATGAGATGGTGCTTAATTGACCTGGTAAACACCGATAGTTAGATCTCTTAGAGAGTCCATACTTATTCTTGGGAACTGTGGCACCTGCTGTTGATTCTAAGGTATCCATCTTCCATTCCTCAAATGGAGCCGATCCACCTCTACGTGTGTGCTCCTTCCATGATGATTGGCGGACGATATTTATTGATGATTGCTCCAGCTATACGGTATATCCAAGATTGTGAACATGTGGCATATTGATTGTTTTAGAAAAAACTGAAACATACTCTTTATGTGGCCATTTCGAGATTCCACTATCCATCTGCATTTTTTTACCAATATGGATTCATAGGCTTCGTCCGTACTGAGTTGATTCTGTCCTCTTGCTACTTCAAAAGCCATGCATCCCATTATCTTAAAGCGTATACCTATTGAATGTAATGGGTTCTCGTTCATCATCGCGGAGGAGATGCATTCCACGCGAAACAAATCTCACACTATCTATTCAGCATTCGATTTTGATAACTTGATTATCGACGTGCTATGAGAATCAAAGTCGTCGTGAATGAAAATGAAACAATTGCTATGACTGTCATATCAAAATATCTGTCAATTTCTTCAGTCATCTTTACTGATCCTAAGAACAAAAGTGATACACATTGGTATTATGGCATATTTAAATCGAACTGAATGCTTCATCTGTAATGTGAGACTTGCTTCTGCCCGAATGCAGCTTCTACGCGGTGAAGAAAATGAATTTAAACGGGAAATTGCGATTTCAAGACGTGATATGCAATTCCTGTGACAAATCAAACAATAATCTGTCTCAATTTTAATAGATCAGTCCTGAACGAAATCACGCTTATGGAACTAGATCCAGCTTGCATTCGTTTGAACGTTTCAACGCAAATAACAACAATTCTTGTATAATTTGTAATTCAGTTATGAATATTCGAAGAATATCGAATGCATGTGGAGTTGATGTATCCAT
This sequence comes from Gonioctena quinquepunctata, assembly GCA_018342105.1. Lineage (NCBI taxonomy): Eukaryota > Metazoa > Arthropoda > Insecta > Coleoptera > Chrysomelidae > Gonioctena > Gonioctena quinquepunctata. The sequence continues at coordinate 26,745 of JAFIRS010001300.1, forward strand.
TTCGAAGAATATTTACGTACCAGAAAACGTAAGATATTGTCCCGATCATTTAGATCAGAAAGGTTGTTTTTCTGCGGGTATTAGTGCCAGGTTCATCACCAGACCTAATATAATTGAAGGACCACAATTACAAATTCTTCTTCAACAACTAAGATATAGAGTACCCGATACACAGGAATATAAAGATGAAAACAGTTCCACCGATGCAGATTTTCAAGGTCTAGCACCAGTAACTAAAAATCAATTCCAGGAATTGTTTGAGTTTTGGGATCCTGTTCATGAATGATCATCTTCCAGGTACATCAGTGGAAAAGATCTCTTGTTATTTTTGTGCAAACTGAAACAGGGACTGGTCGGACGAATTTTTGGAAGTGATCTTTGGAGATTCAAGCCGACAAGCCGTGGGTCTGGACATTGCCACAATAAGAAAGTCCTTCATGAGGCGATTCGTCCCTCGAAACATTGGATTGAGATCAATTACAATGTCAATTACATGTCACCCAATTTGCTAATACGCTAAATAACCCAGAGCCAAACATACCTAAAAGCAGCAACTTTTGCATCTTGCATCAATCCTATTGTGTGCACAAAGGACGTCACTTGGTTGAACCTGCTCTTAAATGTTGCCCCGGATGGTTTCATTTTCAGAAATACTTACTCAGACTATCATAATAACGATGCGGAGTTGTTACGCCCTGAGTTCGAAGACGATAGAAATCTGTTAAGGGAATGATTTCAGGTGGGTGATATTTTCCTTTTGGATAGAGGATACCGGGATATCACACCTTTACTTGATAAGATAGGTATACACTATGAGATGCCTGTTAACTTAGCAAGAGGACAAAGTGAACTAAATACGGAAGAAACGAAGCAATCCAGATTGGTAACAAAGAGCAGATGGATAGGAGAATCCCGAAATAGCCACATTAAGAGTATGTTTCAGCTGAAAAAGCGAAGAAGACTCTGCAAGAAAAAATCCAAATTATTCAAACAATTAAAGGAGATTTAGAAGATTTTGAGAGAGGGGGCAGATATAGTCCTCGAAACGTCAATCAAAAACCATATGGAGGAGTATCTTTTGAATTTTTACTATTTTTTTATAGGCATATTCAGGGAATGAAACGTAAGTGACAAATCGAATCATTTTTCTATAGGAAATATAATTTGGTGAACGCAGTAACTTATCGGGGTGAACTAATTAGTTTGCACCTTCTACACTTGTATAGATATTCATGATTATATTTTCATTTTCAGACTGTGGAAGGTTACCCAAAAAACATGTCAAAAAACGTTGTTCCTCACAAAAAACCACATTCATTCAATACACTCACTTCACTAAATGATTTTAACTGAAGTGATTTACAAAACCACGATATGTGTGTCACTATATGGTAGCTTCTTCAGGTGGAGATAATACTGTAGTTCAGTGAAGAATATTTAGTGAATTCAGTGTCTTTTGTTTGCTTCAAACTGGATTTATTAAACCACGCCATGTGTTTTGCTAAACAATAGCTTCTTTAGGTGTACATAATACTGTAGTTGAGTGAAAATCATTTAGCGAAGTAGTGTCTGTTGTTTAGATTTTCATCAAGTATCAGCCGCATAAATTCAGAATATATTACAATTTCAAGATATTTCTGATAGAGTTCAATATTGCTTTCTGCAATAGAACACTACCGACCATTATACGCGTTACAACCTTAAGTTGGTCCTGCAAGAGTAGAATATTGCCAGTGGCTTCTACATCATCATGATAATGACAAGAATAATTTTTGTAATACACTTATTTGGACAAAGATAATCATAATGTTCTATATTTTCAATAAATAAAGTGGGAGAAAACTAGTCGGAAATCAAAAAATAATTTTGAACAAATATTTCATACTTCCGCGAATGGAGATACATACTGAAACCGTCATAGGAACAGTTTTTTGTGGGTACGTTATTTTCAAACTTTTAATGGAGGAACTTTGCTAAATTGCTTTTTTTCCATGAAGTACATTCAATAATCCACTGAGAATCTCTATTTTCTGGGCAAACCATAATTTTCGAGAAAAAAAAACGAAGAATTTTAAGAGTAATTTTTTTAGCAAAGATCTGACCACACCACTAGATGGACTGAGTCCGAAATGGTTCTGACCATAATTCTGTTGGAATGTGGTCGACAATAAAAAGTTAAGAGGGAATGAAATATGCCGTTTTATAAATCACACCAATAATGGATTATTTCAGGAAGTCTTAAAATATCAATGATCAAAATTTCATCAAAATGTGTTCTAAAACAATCAATATGCCACATGTGTACAATTTCGGACAATTTCACAGTATAGCTGGAGCAATTATCAATAAATATCATGCGCTAATCATCATGGAAGGAGCAAATGTTACAGGTCGCAGAGGAATTGCTCAAGCGATCACGATTGCCCAATGTTGTGCAAGCTCGGGTAGACGTGGATCGGCTTCATTTGAAGGATGGAAGATGGATACCCTTGAATCAACAGCAGGTGCCGCAGTTCCCAAGAAAAAGTATGGACTATCTGAAAGATCTAACAATCGGTGTTTACCAGGTTGATTTAGCCCCTTCTCATGTACAGGATAAACTCCAGAGAGAACAGCAGGAAATATTACAACTCGATGAGTTACTCGAGGAACCTTGCTTTTTTTAGAGTAAGAGTATTCCAGATTCCGGAACGCAGCGAAGTATCAGCTCTGGATTGTGTACACTAATGACGAAAATGAAGAGTTGATACAGGGATATTATTGCACATGCAAATCGGGTGACAGGACCGTTGGATGCTGTGCTCACGTTGCTAGCGTTTTATGGTTTCTTGGTTATGCTCGCCATAACCAAGGAGTCAAATAGCCAAATACCAGTTAATTAATATTTATATGCTCGATGCCGCCAATAGAATGAACCAAATAAATCTCAATGAAGATGATGAATGAATGAGGTAGTATCCACCCAACCAACGATCGAGTACTTAGATAGGAGTTGACATGACGTAAGTGGATTGAGTTTTCCTTTATATTGTTGAAATGATTTATGATTGTGTTAATTCGTTGATATAGTTTAATGTTACCAAATAACTCATTTTGCCCTCGATTTGATTCATAATATTTCAAATGATTTTTGCGATTGCTAAGATAGTTTATAATTTTGTTTTTGTTTTTATCATTATTGTTATGATCATTATTATGAATGTTACTCCTATTATTATATTGTTCTTGATTGATCTACTCATTCATTTTGCCAAGATCATTCGTATGTGTGAACTTTTATGCAACATTTATTGAAAAATATAGCATTATCAAGAATTTGGAGGTAAATTTCGGAAGTTGCATTCATAGTTTGCTTCCAACACCTGTACTTCCCCATTCTACTGAAAGTACTATAAGGTATCAAAGATGCAGACATCTTCACGGATTCGTATGTCTGAGAGATGCTATCATCCATTTCGAGCCATTCTGAGGAAAATGTTTTGGCACCTCATTGTTAGAGTATCGAGATTTGTGAGAGACAAATCACATATCATATGTAAATGACATCAATAGTGATCACAATTGTTATTGTGAGGATATATGATTATGATTTTTCCATTTTCTTCCATTACAACTCGAGTTCCGTTAAGAACATTTTGGAAACATATTTGATATTATTGGACATCAGATATATTCGGATTCAATTATTATGTGTTCTCTACAAAACATACCCAAAATATGTCGTTTCTCAAAAATTTAAATTATTCTGGCGTTAACTTGTAGCATGAAAAGATGTATGGAAGATCTTGAAGTTGTATCTCATTTCATAGCCAGTGTGGCGCAGTGTATGAAAAATTATGGATGGCGGTGCCTAATATAACTAAGGAAGACCATTTCTCAGGCGAATTCTGGGCGACGAACATCCAAATTCCATCCCAACCAGGAATGAGAGCTCTCCGATTGATGAGCAAATAACGCAAGCAAAGAAAAGAATCCAATTTTCAAAGTTTTATATCTCGAAAACTGTCCAAGTTTGAGCTCTGTGGCCATGGAATCGGTCAGCCAAACAAGAACTACAACATATCAAAAATTCAACCAAATTCACGGAATGCCATTTTCCACAAGAAATGTGCGCAGTCCTTGTGGCAAACCATATTCGAACTTCGAACAAAACAATTGATAGGAAAATGATCTTTCAATCTTGTACAATGATAAGCTTTACAAAGATCCATCAGTAATAAATAGCCAATTCATTCAACGAATATTTCATTGACGTTCCCAAATCCCTCATTAAGAATATTGGCTCTAATCATACGGATCACAATACTTTCACGAAAAATGTGGATTCCCCATGTAACTCATTTTTCCTTGAAAACTATGAAGAGACTGATATGTTCGGATTGTTGCATGTCAAACTGAAAAACAAATACTCTTCAGAGCCCAATGAAGTGCCAATGTATTTGGTAAAGAAAAGTTTACCGATGTTATTGTAGCCTCCGATATTTCTTGTTAATCTATCCTTCTCAACAGGGGTTCCTCCCAGATCTATTGAAGATCGGGAAAATTACGCCAATTCACCAAAAAAAATTTCATCAATTTGTTGAGAATTATCATCTCCTTGCAGTTTCTCCAAAGTTCTCGAGTACAGTTATGCATAACGACTCTTATCATTCATCAATGAAAATAAATTAATATCAGATAACCAACAAGAATTTATATGTGAGAAATCGACAACCACAGCACTCTATTCCTACCACCACAAATTAGTGGATCACATTGAGGCAGGTGAATACCCTGTTGGTATCTTTTGTGATCTCAGCAGGGCTTTTGACTGTGTAAATCACACAATTTTTTCGGATAAACACACACTATGATGTGAGGGGCACACCTCTGTATTGGATACGATCATACTTTTGTGCAGATGCAATATGTCTCAAAAATGAACAAGTCATCTGGGTACCTTAAAAACTACTTGGGTGTCCCCCAAGGGTCAGTACTTGACCCTTTGCTATTGATAACCTACATCAACGACATAGATAAGCTCCATGTGCCAGCATCCTTTTCTATGTACGCGGGTGACACCTCACTTATAATTTCCAATACCCGAGAAAGTTCCATAATTGAAAATTGTGACAAAACTTTATCGGACGTGAATAATTGGTTCTCGGCGAACCTTCTATTCCCAAATATTGGTAAAACACAATGCCTCAGATTTCCTAACCCCCAGAAAAACTGTGAAAATATCTCATTTCTCCTATGGTCTCCACTAATGTCACAAGAGCGAAGTTCCTAGGATTAAATGTCGATACCCATCTCAATAGAAAGTCACATTGCAAGGATGTTGTTTCTAAACTTCACACAGTTTCCTTTCAATTGAGGAATATAAAATAAATTTTTAATCCTGATCAGTTGTTTCAGCTCTATCATGCACAAGTAGAAAGTAGACTTCGATATGGTGTGACCTTTTGGAGGACATCAACTCCATCGTCTATTGTTTTCATAGCACAGAAACGTATTATTCGTTCAATGTTGGGTTCGAGTTTTCGAACCTTCTGCAGAAGCTCATTCAGAGACCTTAAATTATTAACATTACCCTCTGGCCTGTGGCCTGGGGTTGCCCACAAGGCAGGGTACTATTGCCCCTTCTGTATTTTCTCCTGATGGGAAACCATCTTCAAGCATATGCTGATGACCTTGTCATCATTGGCGGGGGCGGTAGCTTCTAATATCCTCCAAAAATCGTTGAATGATGTACACAGTTGGTACCAGAGGAAGCGGATATCTGTCAACCCCAGCAAAACTGCTATGGTGCCCTTCACCAGGAAAAATAAACTGGAAGACCTAGCTCCAATTTATTTCAACGACGGGGTCATTCCTTTTGCTGCGGAAGCGAAATATCTAGGAATCATCCTGGATAAAAAGCTCACATGGGACGCTCACTTGGAAAAAGTTCTACACAAAGCCAAACTATCCCCATGGACATGTGGAAGGATTTGTGGGAAATCTTGGGGCAAGGGCCCCGAACAAATCCACCGGTTATATGTGATGATTGTTAGATCAATGATCACATATGGAGCCCTCGCTTGGTGGCCGATAGTCTCACAGCGGACGGTCCAAGCAAAGCTTTCTAGTATACAGAGACAGGCCTGTCTGGCGATTACCGAAGCTATCAGCACCACACCGTCAGCAGCTATAGAAATCCCCCTAGATTTCCCTCCTCTCCATATTCTTCTGGAGAGAGAGGCTGGATGGACAACATACATAATCGTGCATATTGCTAGTTGCACACAACAGGCTTATACGGAGGGTAGCAAAGTGCTGGACGACATCGAAAGTCGTAGTGTTCTGGGGATTACCTCTGATATAATGCCTCAAACAGTCAACTATGTCCTGCAATTTAGCGTCCCAATTCCAGATAGGGATGAATGGGTCCTTCGAAAGGGAGGAACTACTGTTGGTTCACGGATGGTTCAAAAACACCCTAGAGCACTGGGCGGGTTCATACAGTTGCGGACCCAGGACAGAGATCTCAACTTGCCTGGGGTTCTACGCGACCTTATTCCAGGCGGAAGTCCACGCTATTGTTTTATGTGCAGAGATATTGGAGGAAACCAACCTCACACATAAAATAATAAATACATTCTTAGACATTCAAGCGGGTCTAAAAGCACTTAGCTCGTACCGATCAACGTCAAGTTAGTGTGGAACTGCCAGGAAGACTCTCCTCAGTAGGAAGATTCAACAATCTGTCTCTGGTCTGGATTCCTGGCCACTCTGGCCTGGAAGGCAATGGGGCGGCAGACTCTCTCGTGAAAGAAGGAACCGCAAAGGATTTTATCAGACCAGAAACCGCACTTGGCATTTTCCCAAGCTTTGCAAAACAAACACTGAATACTTGGATTGCAAGAAGAGTATCAGACTTCTGGCTTAACTTACCAGAATTGGTCCATTCAAAGGAATTTATAAATCCTTCGAAAAAACGTCACCAAACAATTGTTAGACTTTAGCAGGAATGACTAACGTTGTCCAATAGGATTGATTACTGGCCACCGTCGTCTGAATTACCACATGTCAAGACTAGGACTGACGGAAAATCCGGCATGCCGTCTTTGTTTCGGAGATGACGAAACGGCAGAGCACATACTTTGCACCTGCCCCGCTGCGGACAGAATCAGGTTTTCGACGTTTGGCAGAGCCTCACTCTTGCCATTGGACCTGAAGAATCATTCACCAGGTAAACTAATCGGCTTCGTAAAAAAGCTGGACTCATTTGGTGAAATACCAATTGGTGTGTACCACAATAGATCGTCATGGGTCGCAGTGGAGGGCCGTAGGAGACCCACCTACTCAATACCCAACCTAACCTAACCTAGCCTCTCTTTTTATTTAAGAATTGTTTTTATATGTGTACAAAAAAAGGTACATTCCCCTGATTTTTTCTTAGCCTGATTATGATACTAGGCACAGAAGTAATTTGATTATCTCTTCAACAAAACTTCGAATAACTCAAAATGCCCCAAATTCAGGGCACCAAAACTATTCAATTCTTTTCCAGAAAACATAAAAAATAGTAGTTCGATATTCATTTTTAAACGGAAACTGAAAGAGGTTCTAGTGCAAAATAGCTTTTACTCCTTAGAGTTTTCAGAGCATTACATCTGAGGGAAAACATTTTTTTTGTCAATTATTTAGTATAAAGAAAAAATACAATATTTTTATGCACATAGCCCAAAGGCTTCCGCCTCAACCAATAAATATAGTATTTTATATTCGATATTTATTGAAACCAAATCTAAAAGTGCATACAACCCCCCCCTTTCCATTTTGAATTATCTGTTATTTATAGTCATTTATATGAGGTTTTTGCCATTTGTTTGTCGCTGGTATTCATGCATTTTTTATTGAATCCTTTGTTTGACTTTTTCCATACAGCTTGTACTGTCTCCAGGAAATGGAATCATATTCTATTCTATTCTAAAACTTTTGTGAAAATTTTTTTCATCCGTCTCCTTCAGAGAGCCAGATATGGCCTGTTTCATTGAATTTGGGACACCCGGTATATACTTACTCCCAATGTTGATTTCAGACCGTATCAGGATGAAACTGTATTTATAGACCAGAATGAAACATTATGACAGTTAAGGTCAATCAGAAAATATCTATCTTAATTTGAAAATGGTGCAAACGCTCAAACGCAAATCCTCAAATATAAAATGTTAGTATCACCAAAGCAAAACGGCAATCACACTGGTTCAAAAAAAAAGTCCACACTCAAAAACTCCTTCACCTGATGCTTGATGGCTTGCCAAATTCGAGTCGGAACCCGCACAAGGTCTACGTAGCACAGAATTCACGGACAATCTCCCAGGACTGGGGTCCTGCCTGAACAATACGTCAAAATCGAAAGCTGTCCTATCACGCCCCAGCGTCCTCGGGCTCGAAGATTGTGCACGGAAGAAACGAAACACAGGCGACTTTTCGCGTTTCACCGGTTTCTCACTTTTTGTATCCTGTACCTGATCACTCCTTGTATTTATTATATCACTCCGAGGTATCTCAGTCCGTTCTCTATTAACACTGAGGCAGTCTGTGTACGAGAGCTGCCTTTCAGTGGATAGCTTCGGAGGTCTCTTGTCTTTTTTTCTTTCAGGACGAACTGGAGGAGGTTCAGGGGTCTTTTCTTTGTTGAACGGAGATTTCAGAAATGATTTGAAAGAGCTACCACTAGATCTCTTCGACGAACCAGGATTTGATCGGGTCCCAGTTTCTTTGGATTCTTGTGGAACCTTCTCGTCACTTGTTGATTTGGCGGAACCGTTGCTCTGTCTACTGGACCTACTGGACTTGTTGCTATTGTTTTGGGATCGTTCCAAAGTTTGACGTGGTTTCTCCAACGAACCAGAAATTCCAGCTTGGTTCTGTTTCGACTTTGAGGGATTGCCGCTGGTCTTCGGCTTGTCTAAAGTTCCTGACCTGCTAGGACCAGGTTGGCTGTCGCTCGCAGAATTATTCGAAACTTTTCTTGGGTTCTTTATGGAAACTACTGATCTACTAGAACCAGGTTGATCGTTATTCGATTGTTCCCCTCGGGTTGGTGACTAGCTCACTAGGATAAGGCGACTGGCTTCCTTCCAAGGAGTTGGTTCTTATAGGTAGTGTATTCAAATGGTTCCCGGGTGAAGAGGAGGAGGGTATGTATATGAGGCGATCATATGACAGATATACTACTTCATCTGCCGGAAATATGACATACATGCTCCGTGGGGAAGCCACATTGCGAACCTGTGCTTTGGTTTACTCTTAAACACGTTTTCAACATTTAGCGTATGCATGCGAAACTTTCGTCGTATCCAGGGATGGTAATGGAGGAAACTCAGATAACTAGCACTAAGAGGACTTTTCTTCTAGCACCTATAAAATAAAAGAAATAATTTCATTATATGACTGGGTATCTATCTTGTTAGGATATTCATGAATGACTTTGTTTTGGGATTTATTCTTAATGATATCACACATAGATTTAGATTCTTTGAATATCTTCAGTTTAGGTTTATAATACGCTTAAACGTTTGTTCAGAGACAGAAAGGGGCATATTATGGACTTTTTTTTCTGAACGTTCCGAGACAAATTTCCATAATTATGGAGTCCTCCAATTTCTATTGGGAGTTTTTCCTATAGGTTTTTTGTAACATATTTTTATCAACCTATTCATTGCAAATATCAAAAGAGATAGGTGTGTTTAATTCGGTCGGCAATAAGTGACGCATTTTAATGGAAAGAAATTCGATTTCAAAAGTGAAAATTATATGGAAATGATCGTCGAATTATGCTCGATGGAACTGTAGAATATGAAGCATTGAATGTTTCACATAATAGCATATTAACCGTGAATTGATAGAGAAATCGATAAAACACACTTTGCCAAAGCGTGAACAGAAACAAAAAATTATCGACTACCGTTTTTCTAGGCAATCACAGGTGTATTGAAATTTATCTCCATATACGAGGGCGGTTCATATATTGAAAATGGACGAAAAAGGGATAGCCCTCAAGGATATCTACAAACTGATCGAAATAGTGAATAAAAATCTAGCAATAGAATTGGATAAAGATGAAAAAAACAGAAAAAAAAAAGAAAAAATAATACTCGGAAGAAGAAAACAAAAATCTAAAATACAAATAAAAAGGGTGAGAAGAATAAAAAACAACAACTGGTGATATATGGTATACCAGGAAGACTTGAAGGATCAGAAGGAAAACAGTAAGATCTTCTGAGATCATTCATCAGTTTAATCGATAGCCAACTACAAGTTAAATGATAGAAAAATCCCAGGAAGGTTTGAAAGAAGCAAGGAAAAATAAAAATAAATCATATATCAAAGGAAACATACTAATAGTTGACAGACATCAGTTCACAGTAGAGTATATCAGGAACATACTAATAGTTGACGGACATCAATTCACAGTAGAGGATATTGGAAAAACGACTACTTCGAACCCCCCGAAGGAAAAGTCTGCAGTGCTCCCTCTACCCCCTCGCCAAAATAGATAGATCCCGAAGAGAGTGAAACCACCAACTGAGACATCGGATAGAAGTCTATGAAAAAAACAATAAATTAGAAGAGTGAATAAGTAGCGGAGAGCAAGAAATGCGGAAAGCCCGGAAACCAGTCAAAAACATTTCAGTTTCGGAACCTCCAAAGGAAAAACAGCATGCCTTCCAGGCTCCACAGGAATACAAGAAAATAACGGACCTTTTTATTTTACTTCATGTGAAGTCAGTTGTCCAGCCATATTCTCTAGCTAACTTTCAAATATCCGAATTCTACAAAAACCACAAACTCTAGAATAAGTATTGAAAAAAAATGGATAAATATATTGGAGACTTTTCTGTTAAAATCATTGAAACAAAAACAACGGATGGGGTGAAAGTGATCTAAAACATGATAAATAATACACCAAATGAAAATATATAAATTTTCCATTGTAACATAAGAATAATAAATGAAAATCTCGATCAATTGAAAATAATTCTCAGTCAAATAAGTTTTAATTTTCAATTCATAATATTGTCAGAAACATGACAAATACAACATCTTCCACTTCATTAAATTGATGGATTCGATTCAGTATATAATGAGGGCTATGTAAACCGAAATAACGGAACCGTTGTTTACATGAAAAAAAGAAATCACTTACCAATATAACTTTGGATCTAACGATCTATAGGGCCATAAAATAAAAACCCAATTCGAGGACAAAAACGTTCTAATAACAGCCCTTTACAGACCCCCATCACAAAATAATGGAATTCAATACCAGTTTAGAAAGCTATTTGAGATCTGTTCCGAAATCTGATGAAAATCTTCATGTTTTTGTGGGAGATATCAATATAGATGTTCTACAATCAACCACTGAAGCCTCAACCTCAACATTCTGGGCGAATATGGTTTCATCTTCTGCGAGGAAGAATCCAAAACATGTCCAGATCATCTCTTCATAAAACATAAGCTGAACTCTCTTGACATTTCAACTATTGTTTTTGAAACAAATGTAACTGACTATTTCTCGATAATAGCTCATATTTAATCTCCTGGAATTGGGAAGAAAGGGATCACCATCTATACCAAAAAATACCCGAATGAAAATAAATTGAAATCTCTTCCGGAAAGTGAGTCATAGACGGATGTCTAATCTAAAGGAAATGATAATGCCGCCACAGATCTATTCAAAAATAAACTGAAAAACTATGTGAATACATGCACACTACTACACATGTCAGAAGTAATGAGAGGAAAATAAGATTGGATAACTACAAGTCTCGTGTGCTCTGTTAATATCAACATTGACTTATTCTCAAAGATGAAAAGAAATCCCATGATGAAAATAAAATAATTTACAAAACCTTTGGAAACAAATTGAACAGTTTGATTGAACAGGCAAAAAACAATATTATCAGAAAGAAATATCATGCTATTCAGCAAGTTCTGCCTGCCTGTGGAAAGTTGTAAATGAGATTACAGAAACGAAATTAATTCTCTCATTGTACTAATCTGGCAATATCATGATATATATTCCATACACATATTTTTTCAACGTGCTTTTTCTAACTACCCAAAATATATATCTTCTTTGGAAACAGTTCATTGTTTTTCTCTTCAGTTTACATAACTCTGTAATTTCCTGAGCTCCTGTAGACGATATGGATAATTCTGTAGTGGTATGCCCTCAATAAATAACTAATTATCTCTCTCCTTACTTATAACAAATCATCACAATTATCGAAACATGTATGGTGGTTTTGTCAACCCATCCTTGTCATATATATTCGAAAAACAGCAGTTCTTTTCGAAAAATTATATATTTGTATGTTTTCCTGTCGAGCGAATAAACCCATATTTCAAACAAGATCAATTGTAGTTCATCCACTCAATTTTATTTTGCATGACAATAAAGTTGTTACCCGTCAAATCCATCTCAATTATGGCATTCCCTCAACAATTTCCACCACATGCTCGTATGTAAACAGGCAGAGGCAAAAGGTTAATATCCTATTTATATGCGCCAAACTGGGTCGACACAAAAGACTTCGGGTCTGGCTAGACTAAGAGCTCTGTGGATTATGATTTTCAAACACTTTTCTATTTCAGTATGGGTGAATTTGTAAACAACGTCGAACACCAGTAAGTGAGTACTGTGAATGCATTTTACGTCGTTTCTTGGAAAACTCTGTAAACGCGAAGAAACTTTTTAAATAGACTGCGGAGTTTTCCGTCCTTGCATTAGGAGTTAATGAGATTAGGAGTGTATGAGATATATTCTAGTAATAAATCATTTCTAGCAATCAGATAATGAGAAATAATAATGGATATAGTCCATCCAATATCAATTGCAGAAGCTGTTTCTATAGGAAGCAAATAAAAACTCACTTCGCTAACACGAGCGTATATGCGAAGAAACGGAACGAAAAATAATGTGTTCTACTCGTAAACATTCGCCGCCGGCGAAGGGAAGATCATAAGAGCCGATAGTCAACGTGGACCTGAGTGACCGCTGTCACCGATTCGGCTGGGCCAATCGAATCGAATCGAATGCTTGGGGGTGTGTCTATACGATGGGAGGTCATAAATCACGCGTTATATTTGTGTTTTAATAGCTCTGAAAGATTAAAAACCAGTAGTGTCTGTGGTCTTGGTGTGTGCCGATCGAAATACGTTTTAGGATATAATAATAACCTACATCAAACAATGAATGATATTATTTTTCTTTCTTAATGTATTTGTATAAATAAAAGCTTGTCTTTATTTTTTTTCATTTTTCATTTTTTATGAAGTATTTTTTAAATCTTGAAATATCTTAATGAAATTAGTTATCTCCGCCACTGCTGCTCACAGGATTTCGCCGCAAAACTTTTTTATGCTTCTGCAATTGATATTGGGAAAACTATACATTTTGTATGTAACTCGGGTAGTACTCCCAAGAAAAAAATTAAGGAACCCGGAAACTGATGAATGATTACTTCATCAGCAATGAGGATAACTTCTGAATAGATCTCCAGACAAACGAGTCCATTATGAGTCTCATTACATGTTTGCAGGGTAGTCATCGAACAGCTGCAGATTATTCAACGCAATTGTGTGACACCTTGTGGGTATAGTAAAACGCATTTCAAGTATAAGTGTCTTTTCAGAATCCCAATGGTCCAGAATGGACTATCTTTCAATATTCCTAGGGATATTTTCATTACAATCTGCTATATATATTTTTATTACAATCTGATATGGATAATAATCGAGGAGCAACAGGAAAATATGTATTGCATTTATTCGAAGATGTATAAAATGAATAAGATTGTCACGAATAATTTTCTGCATCGACAATTAAAGTACATTAGAATTATGTTGAATTATAAACTATGTTTTTCCTTCACAATTAATTTATCAAAAACACCTCTGGCGCATTTTGGTGTCGTTCGCACAGTGTTAATGTTTTTTTCCAGTATTCCAAATCAGAATATTTGATAACAAAATTCATAGCCACTGCGATGATTATTCCGGCGGTTGCAGCAAAAAAATAATATATATATGAGAATTGTTTAACTTTTTTGTGAACTAGTTGACACTGCACATTTTCCGGAAGTGAATTATCGACCTAAGCATTTTTTTACACATAAACGGGGATTGATTTTGAACTGAGGCTGAACTTATGCTAATACAGAAATATCGGGAGTGCCAGTTTTCGACCATTTACGCATAACACGATCTAAAATAAGAAAATGGTCGGACACCATTCAAATTGAACTTCACTTCTCACTCTCCACCACGTTTTGCGCATGTTCTATAACGTTCCCGCTAAATTTCTGTTCGAAAATAATCTGCCATTATAGATGTTGAAAGTTGGGTGCGCGCGTGCTTTATTAGTATATTATTTAACGAGCGGTAATATAGGTCATAACTCACGCAGATGAAGTTTGCAGCACGAGCCGTAGGCGAGTGTTTTAATTCATCAAGTGAGTTATGACCATTACCGCAAGTTGAATACTTTACTTTATCTACGACTATAACAATAAATACTAAGATACAAGTACAGAGAAAGAACTTCATTCACAAATCTTAATAGTTACCTATAACAATGCTATAAAACTTTTAATTGTAATTACTCATTTTTTTTATTAATAAAATTAACTGTAAAGTTTGAACAACCAGTAAACTGAATATGTGGGACTGAATTATGCAAGTTTATTGTTTCATTTTGGGTTTGTTGCATATATGTTGTTGATATACTGACTGGTTGAGGTGTTATAGAACTGTATATTTTATTTGCCCCTCCAGCATCTACTAATGAAGTTGCCGACGAGCGGCGAAAACGATGCCCTGTATATAAATTACAGTGTGGTAATTTTAAAAATGTAGCAATGTCTTTCCCCATTGCTCCAAATTTATTAATGCCAATTCTCTGTGGGTGATATTTTCCATTTTGAAATGTAAAGAATAATATTGTTTGCGATATATCAGTAGGACGAAGATTTAAATATTTCTCAACTATGGTATAAAAATTTCCCGTAACAGTGAATTTTCTGGCAATTTTTGTTTTTGTATTTGGTACACTGACCATAAAAATAGATCAATGATCTTCTAAATCTGTAATTTGCAATTCTGCTGCACGACAAGCACCCATAATGCCCATTATTAAATCAACCTAAAATAAATTATGTAATTCACTAGATGATAAAAACGATTGAATATTGTGAGATCTACTTACTTTTGTTGCCAGATATTTCTCATCAGGAGCTTCATTTATGGAATTATTAAGTTGTTCTGGCAATAAATTCTGTTGGTAACAGTAGCTACTTGTCTTATTTCTGGAGGTGTTCATAATAATTCATCTTCACTATCTGAATTCATCTTTCTCAGCACAAAATTCAGAATAATTAGGTATTGACTTAATTTGAAAACGTCAAAATTATTCAAGTGACATTACTTCCCTCAATACTGTTCTTTTTCGGCCAAACGACTTTTACAGAAGAACAGAGCCACCTTGATATTCGGATGGGTACATAATTCCAAGAATCTTTTCCGGATTTATTAAAGTGAGTTATTATAACTCACGTTGTTTGTTTGTAGATACTATTAATTGCTCAAAAGCAGTTGATCAATCAATATAAAATTTAAAAAGGGAAATTAAATTTTTTTTTCGGTTTACAAAATAGATTGGAATAGATACCGAAATACATTGTTAGATAGGAATAAACTAGTTACTATAATTTATTACTTCAAACCAAAGTGGTCGTCTAACTGGATTACAAAATGAACTATTTCCATTTCTCGACGGGCGGTCGAAACAGGGTTCAGGTAGTGGTTTCCACTATCCTTTTCTAACTTATAAGATGCAGTGTTTTTCTTCGCTCAGTTTATGAAAAGTTTGGTTTATTACTATGAAGTCTGGTCAGATCACGACCACCGTTTATCTCTTAACCATTTCCAAATATTCATACGGCATTTTTGGTGGTCGAGAAATGGCTTGAGTAAACGACTATTGTCGACCACTAATTCTATCCTTATCTAACTACCTGTTTCTATTTGTAAAATAACGAGAGGTACTCATATTTTTTGTAGGTGTCGTCTACAAAGAATAAAGTTAAAAAATAAGAAAATCCTGAAAAGACTAGAAAACGATAAGAAGTAGTTATAGTCCATTCAATATCAATTGCAGAAGCTGTTTCTATAGTGAGCAAATAGAAACTCACTTCGCTACCACGAGCGTATATGCGAAGAAACGGAACAAAAAATAATCTGTACTACTTGTATACAGTCTCCGTCGGCACAAAGAGCCCGCTGGTCAACGTGGACTTGAGTGACTGTTGTCTGTTCTACAACCGATTCGTCTGGGCCAATCAAGTCGGACATCAATGCTTGGAGGTGTGTCTATACGATGGGAGGTCATAAATCACGCGTTATATTTGTGTTTTAATAGCTCTGAAAGATTAAAAACCAGTAGCGTCTGTGGTCTTGGTGTGTGCCGATCGAAATACGTTTTAAGATATTAAAATATCTAATTAAAATTAGTTATCTCCGCCACTGCTGCTCGCAGGATTTCGCCGCAAGACTTTTTTATGCTTCTGCAATTGATATTCGGAAAACAATAACAAAAATTGTTTCGGTATCCTTCAGAAAAATTAGAGATGGCACTGGAGGAACTAAAGGGGAAGCGACAAGAAATCAGGGAAGGGAGTAGGCTGTTCAGTATCCCTAAAACAACAACAATTTACCGTCTCAGGGGTCAAAAAGGGGATAGAAGGCAAATTGATTCAGAATGCATTCTCACTGCCAAAGTTGAAACAAAGATTGGGAAGTGGGTAATCAATAGTTATTAATAATAATTAACTGGCCAAAAATCGGTGCAGCAGCGGTCGACAATCAGTGCGTTATGGTCGAGAAATGCCAAATGCCGCAATTGTAAATTTTTTCCGCATTTTCTGTAACCTTTATGTAAGAGATTTCTTATATTGTGAAGAAAATGTTTATATACCTATTTTACATATTTTTTGTGATTCATTGAACTTTAAATTTCTCTTGAGTGGTCGTAATCCAGCAGATTCACCTCATAACTACACTTGAAATGTGCAAAACTGTTATTTCAAAAACTTTTGCAAAATTAGATGTGGACTATTTCACTCATTACGAAACTAGTTTTCTCCACTATGGCCTCCAACCTGCGAAAAAAATAATCATAATGTGAGAACGAGTCGATCCTGTACTGTGTCACACAAGTAGAAAATGTATTAATAAATAATTCGAGTATCACACTCGTTCTATTTATGAAAAATGTTTACCCAACGCACTAAATCGAGATACGAAGCGTCTATTTTTACAGTTGTCCCACGATCACGAATAATACTCGTTATATACCTACCCAGGAAGAGCAGATGATAAGTGGCAGATACGTTGGTTTGTTCGCGACACCTGTTCTGATCTGATCCAAATTGAAGTCATTTGGATGATGTAACTGATTACATCATTGTATTTCTTCATTCCAATTAGGAGTTCAACCAAAAGCCATGATGATTGGAAAAATCTGACTTCAACAATAGTTGGATCGAAATATTAGTATAAAAAAAATCTACTGGTCTGCGATGAAAATGTTCAGTGGAAATGGATTTTCGTCTGCTGATTCCCAATAAAATATAAAATAATTAAATATTTCCATCACATCTAACATTTAATGCAGTAATCTATGAACAATTACCTACGCATTGTATAGCCATTTCTCACTGGGCCACTCTGAGTTGAAAGTTATACCCCTTTCAGGCAGTGTGAGTAAGCCAAGCGCGTATTTAAGGGGGGGCAATAGGGGTAATTACCCCCCCAAGAAACAGATTTTTTTAAAATTGATGGAATGGCCACCACACTCCACATCTCTTCTGAAATCTTTTCCGATTTTTTCCGTCGACAAGGATTTGCTATTGAAAATAAAATTACTTGGTTTAAACAGGTTCATGAAGAGGAACTCTATCTCAAGTATTTATATTAAGGCCCGATATTTTCACCTCCGGTTATACTAGGAATAAATTAACCAATAGTTAGAATAAGCTTTTGTTTAACGTTTATTGATACGCAAAAGCACATTCTAACCATTGGTTGATTTATTCCTAGTTCAACCGGAGGTGAAAATACCGTGCCTTAATCAACGTTGAAAATAGGGCTCCGCGTGGGCGTTAATGCAGGAGTACAGCACCTCTCGAGAGTGCAATGCACATAAAATATTCTTTATATTATTAAATATAAATTTAAAAATTCAAAAGAATTATAGTATCATCTGAATACTTGAAAGAATGTAATTTCGTTGGAAAATTATGTTTTTATTGAATTTTGATAATGTGAGGCTATTATTAATAAGTAGTTTTTTGGCACCGCGATTTTATTAAATCTAATTGTTGCAGAATGACGCCATAATTTTTTTGCTTCTAGGAGCACATTTTACATGTGTACTTAATAATATCACGCTATAAAATTGTTTAAAAATTGATTATTTTGTTAATTAGGTATTTCTAAAGTTAACAAAATATGAGAAATCCAGTAGATATTATAATTTTTTTCAATTGATATTTCACATTATTATCAGTTTATGTCTGACAAAGGCATTTTACAGTTTTGAAAAAAATACGCAATTTGTTTATGAAATATTTATTAACAAATGGATAAGTTGAATATTTTTCAAAAATTATTTTGTTGTATTAAGTAGTTACGAGTTGTTATGATCAAAAAAATGAATAAACTAATCTAATTTTTAATTGTTTATAATAGTTTCTTTAATTTTTTTAATATTCAAATAATATATAAAAAAAAATTTTCTTAAATATTAGTAATTGATTTTTCTCTACCCAATAAGAATTTTATAAAATTTATTTTAAAATTTTTTTTTAATGGTACACAAAATAACAAAACAAACATATACGGCAAATTTTTTATAACATATTGTTAAGTGAATAAACAATTACTATAATAGAACAATTTTTTATTATCAGGTGGAGAATAACCAATTATTAATTTTAAAGAAAAAGATTCTTAATATATTACTAAAATAATATTAAAACAAAAAAAACTATTATAAACAATTAAAAAAATTAGGAAACATTTTTTTTCAATCATTAAACTCTCAGCAACCTAATGCAAGAAACAATTTCTAAAAATATCAACTTATTCATTTATGAATATTTTATGAAAACTTCGTAATTTTGTTAAATCGTTGTAAAATGCCTTTGTCAGACATAAAACTGATAATAATATCAATTAAAAAAATCACAATATTCACTTAATTTCAGTTCAGAAATTTATAATAATAATCAAATTTTATACAATTTTAATGCGCGATATTATCGAGCACACCTGTAAAATGTGGTCCAGAAAGCGAAACAGAATATGGAGTCATTCTGTGAACAATTATTGGATTTTCCATAGAATCGGTGGTTCCAAAGAAATTACTCAATAAACAATAGCCTCACATTATCAAAATTCAATAAAAAAATTATTTTCCATTGAAATTACATTTTTTCAAGTGTTCAGCTGATCGTATTATTTTTTTGAATTTTCTTTTTTTATATTTTTATTTTGTGACTAACATATTTCCCTTGTTGAAAAAGTGTCTTCATATTTCAAATACAATGCCAGTTAATGTGGTTGGTTGGATTAGCTCTACCTCATGTTCATATAAATGTGCAAATAGATGTTTCAAATGTTATTGAAAGGTTCGCAACTAAGAAATACAGGAGACTGGATTTCATTTTGTGATTTTTATTTCAACGGAAGAAATCTTTGTTTTTGTACCTACTCATAAGTATATGCATATACAGTGCTTCTCAAAAGTCCCCTCCCCCCCTCTTATTTTTGGAACGATTATACATAAACAAGTGAAATTTGGAAACTGAATATTAAAGGTTTTAAACTTCCCTACTAGTGATGATAGATGACGAAATCGTCAAAGATGACGTCACAAGGCCATTGTGACCAATAATTTTGAATGGAACCCTATGGCAAGCGACACCTCTTTCAAAAGGTATCGAAAAAACCTATTCAATGATACTAATTTTGTTTGCGTGTATGGCAGTTTCAATGGCTCATTAGTAAACATTAAAATTTAAATTCCATTCGGTATGATATTAATTACAGATTTGAGAATCAGTATCTACTTAAAGATATTGCTCAAAGTGACCACTATTTACTTCCTGACAGTGAAATATCCTATTTTTAAACTGTTCTCGTACTTTTGCAAATGTGTCTGCGGAAACAGCCTCACATTCTGCAACAATACGTTGTTTCAAAACGTCAATATTGTCAGGTTCAGTGACGTAAACCTTCGATTCGAGGTACCCCCACAGAAAAAAAATCCAAAGGTGTGAGGTCCGGTGATCGAGCTGGCCATTCCGTTGAACGTCGTCGTCCAATCCATCTACCACGATACTCCTCATCCAAATACCGTCTTACTGCACCGTAATAGTGTGGAGGAGCACCATCCTGTTGGAATGTTATTTCCAAATTGATAAATTCATCTGGCTTATCTTTCAAAATTTCAAGGATTAACGGTTCTATTGCGTTTTGCAACAGCTCCAGATAAACCTCACCAGTTAAATTAGTATTTAAAAAAAGAGGCCCAACGATGTGGTTTCCCAGGATACCTGCCCAAACATTCACCTTCTGGGAAAATTGGGTATATGTTTCACGAAACCGGTGAGGATTTACGTCACTCCAATATCTCACATTCTATGTATTTACATTTTCATTTAGATAGAAAGTACTTTCGTCACTGAAACAAATTATTTTGACATAGTCTGGCTGTTGGTTAATTTTAGTTTCCTTATTTTCACAAAATTCTAGTCTTCGGTCTGGGCCGTCGTCTGAGAGTTGATGAACCATTTTCAATTTGTATGGATGAAATTTATTTTTTCAACACCCTGTGTACTGTACTTTGACTGATTCCACAGGTAGATGCAACGTAAGTTGTTGAAGAAGTAGGATTGACTATTACTTCTGCCAGTATATCAATTTTTTTCTCATCAGAAATTTGAGGTCATTTCGCATCATTAATACTACCCGTTGTTTCAAACTTACGAAGAAGCTCCCTCAAATAAGTCCTCGAAAAGGGGCGATCGGAAAACCTCTCATTAAAAATGCGTTCTGCTGCATGAATATTTTGTCCAGTTTCACCAAGAATTAGGATCGGTGCTACTTTATCACCTAAAGCACGTACCATTTCGCTTCTTGAAGCACTTAAAACGTTCGGCTCACAACAGTTTAACAAATTATTAAAATGTACAAAAATGTCAAAAGTACCAGAAGCTGCTAAAGCAGTTAAACGTTCGATCAACAAAACACAAATTATTAAATGTACAAAAACTTGGACAATTACAAAAACGTCGAATTAGGGAGACTAACAAAAACGTCAGCTCATTTGACAACTATCCAGAGGCGGAGCTTGAATTCAGAATTTTAGTATTAACTGATTTAATTCATCACAGCTTTGCGTTTTTCAAAAGTGAGTTGCCAAAGCTGCCATAAACACAAACAAAATGAGTATCATTGAATAGGTTTTTTCGATACCTTTCAAAAGAGGTGTCGCTTGCCGTAGGGTTCCATTTGAAATTATTGGTCACAATTGCCTTGTGACGTCATCTTTGACGATTTCGTCATCTATCATCTTTAGTAGGGAAGTTAACAACTTTCAATATTCAGTTTCCAAATTTCAATTGTTTATGTATAATCGTTCCAAAAATAAGAGGGGGAAAGAGGACTTTTGAGAAGCACTGTATATCTTTTAGTTAATTACACTTGTTTGAATTTGAAAGAAAAAAAATGCCTATGTTTTTTGTACCTATAAGTAGAGGTATTTAACTTTTTTATGTCACATTCCCCCAATCATAATTCCTAGATACGCCACTGGAGTAAGCTTGTCAAGACTACAGGAGTGCGGTTAAGGTTTTGCTCCTTTGAAGATCCACTATCTGGTACCCGCGACTTCGTCCGCGTAAAATTTGTTTTTTTTTTGCAACTAACTTATGCATGTGGCTTTGCCCGCTTCCTATTATCCCATTTTCCTATATCCGTTATCCCGTTATCTCATTTGGGTGGCATTATTGATGCAACAGCGAAAGTAATGCTTTGTGACGACTATTACAAAATCAGTAACCTTTTAGGGCCGGAATTTCGAAATGAGGTTGAACACGATTTATTCATTTGTAGCAGAGAGCCAAAAACACTGATTTTCTCGACCCTAACTTGAAAACTAACGAAAACCTATAAAAATTTCCGCCCCCCGCCTCATTTAAGGGTTTGATGCTGTGATAACCATGAAACATGTTATTCGTAACAAAGACCTCAAATACCAATTTTCAGAAACAAACGAAACCCTCATACAAATGACTTATAGTCTAAGATCCGTTATTGGTAATATATACCCCCATTTGTTTTTTGACGATGACAAAAATTATATGTTAGATAATATATACATTGATAAGTCGCAAATGGGTTGCCCAGCAGAATCGCGTACCGATGCTGTTAAATAATATAAATTTTCATCAAAAAACTTTTAACCCCCATTTTGAAACCCATTTCAAGCCCTTCAAGGTTGAATTTTCCAAAGTCCTGAAAAATGTGTTTCTTCAATTTAAGTTTTCACATCGAAAGTTTGCTTATTATGTTTCCCTAAATATTACCGATCATCCTTCTTGAATTGAATATCACCTATTTATGCCGAATTATCAGATCATCGATTTTGCTGACGACGCACAGTGTGACATTTACATATCTAGCCGGACAAAATACTCTAGAATCAACTCTCAGAATGAACACTTGTTATCTTTTAGAAACAATGTAGATATTCCAAACAAACTAGTTATGAAATAACAGTAGGCGTTCCCATTTCTTTTTTGTTTGCCGGATAACAGAAGGTTTTTTCCTGATTTTTATAATAGGCAGTCTCTAATCGTTAATCGTGAGCAGGGCTATTACTGTGAATTTACGTGTTTCAGATATTGTTCATAATATGGATATATCACACAAAGGTATATGTAATATTTATATTTCTGTTTGTGTTTCATTAACTCTGGGGTAAATGTACGTAGAGAAATAGCTTTGAACTTGAGCAAACTTTGGTTTAATTAGGTTGTCAAACATTTGGTATGCTTTTGTATATGATAATTTAAATTTTATTTTATTTTTTGATACTTTTATATGCGGTCATGTTCGTTTAAAAATATATATATATATATATATATATATAATATATATATAATATATATATATATGTTATTATATATATATATATATATATATATATATATATGTTATTACAATAAACACTGACTATATCGAGAAAACAAGTTTATGAAAAAATTAGAAATTAAGATAATAAACCTGTAGACTGTAAACCTAGATGTAATTTTGAAAAAATCATTGTGGATAACAAATTCAACTCACATCACTGTTCTGAACTGATATTCAATAAACTGATTCGGATTGGGTTTGATCAGAGATGGAAAGTTTGTCATCGCAACAGGTTTTTTTTTAGATAAATATAATGATTGGTTGAATACTAATGTATCAATAGAAAACTCATATTTGTGCGGTACAAGTAGATCGATTAAAAAAAATCCGGACTTCCAAATGAGGTTGAATGAAGTCAAAAGTACGTTAAGTGAGTTAACTCATGCTACCAATATGGAGCTGAGACAAAGTGGAAAAGGGATGCTGCTAGTATGTTGGAGGTATTGGTTTCGATTCCTGAAAAGCAACTGAGGTTGAGAGAGCTTACAAAGGGGTACCGAAAAATGAACCAAGATTAAAGAAAAATACAGACATACTACACAATGTTTTGATAAGTTCAGATCCTTCCATAACATCTTTAAAACAGTAACTAATCCCGAAGTTTTGATATTAATAAAGTCACCAAGTATTCATACTACTCCAAAACAAATACAAGAAAATGACAGCGACTCTTCAATAATAGTTTTTTCTTACTTATAAATGAACGTTAAAAGCAATCAAATTCATTTTATCATGCTTATAATTTTTTCTGGCTAGATATGCAAAATGACGCATTGTGCAACGGTTTTATTAGTGATGCATGAAATGGTCTGATTCAGATGGTTGATTCAAGTTACCGGATCATTTTCTGTTTTGTATGTCCAGGTAATGAATCAAATCCACCGAATATATTCGAGTAGGAAACCATCCAATGATTTTCAAAATATATTGTTTGTACAGTGCGGTCCATAGATATGGTATGAATTTTAGCATTATTATATATTTGTTTGAAAAAACCAGAAACCGGTCTATTTCTATTGTCAATTTGACAATTAACAATGTGACAATATTACCCACTTCTTGCAGCCCCTCTGAATAATGAGCACCCCTTCAAAAAATTTGAATGAGAAGGTGGTTCGTGGGCATCTTGTTCGAAGAGGATTTCCATTCTCAGTTCAGCAATATTCAGTTCTTCAAATTTGGTGCATTCTTAACTGAGAAAATTTCATTTGAAAATGTAAAATTTTGATACTATACGTTGAATGAAGGAAATAATGTTACATAATGTTTAGGAAGTATTTTTCAGTTTATTCTACAATTGAATATGTTCAAAACGACCACCATTTACTTCTTGACAATAAGCAAGTCGATTTTGGAATTCTCGTACAACATTCAGGGGTTATGTTGTAATTCCTTTCGTTATCCTAACTTTCAGATCCGCAATATTGTCTGGTCTATTGAAATATACTTTCGATTTTAAATATCAAGAGGAGTCAAATCAGGGGATTTAGGTGGCCATCCAATCGTTCCACGTCTTCCAATTCACCTATTGGGAAAAACTTCTTTCAAATAATCTCTAACAATACGTTTGTGATGCGGTGGAGCTCCGTCTTGTTGGTACCAAATTGATCTACCTATTGCATTTGGATCATTAACATTCAGAGAAAGTATTTTTAATGTAATTTTGTTGTTAATGGTACCAGCCCAAACGTTAACTTTTGTAGGATATTCTGTGTGAGCCTCTCAAATCCAATGAGGGTTTTCTCTGCTCCAATATCTACAGTTTTGTCTATTAACCGTTCCATTCAAATGAAAAGTAGCTTCATCAGAAAATTTTGTTTATGAACTGCAAATCTGCTTCTATTATGTCCATCATAAGTTCACATAATTGTTGCCTTCTATCTGGATCATCCTCATTTAACTCCAACTGAACTTTATAAGGATGGTATTTTTCTTTATGTAAAGCTCTCAATATCGAAGATTCACTTACATCATTGCCGGCGGCAAGTTGTCTACTTGTCATTTTTCTCAATCGCTAACAATACATCTAACTTTTGTCCTCATCCAATTTAACATTGCGACCTGCTTTTTGAATAGTTTTTATGTCCAGTTTCACGCAATTTTGTTTCTATTTTGCTAACTGTAGACTATGAGACCTGTTGACCGGGGTATTTATTATTAAACATTTCACAACTTCCTTTTGAGTTCTTGTTTTATTAGCGCATCCAATCATAATAAAATGTTTATTCTTTGAGTTTCGGATAAATGAGCCATAGTTAAATCAAATTCACACACAAGTATTTTTCAATACACTGACGTGTGTCAGCAACTAATTTATATCAAAATAACAGTAGTCTACTAGATTGACATTACATTATTTATGGGGGTTTTGTAAATAATTATTTGGTGTCTTGATCGACTTTTTCCTGACGTTTGGCAAAACAGATAGAAAATACTGATATTTCTTATGTGGTTATTTGAAATCGAAAGTATTTTCAATAGACCAGACACTATTGCAGATTTAAAAATTAGGATACGAGAAATTAACAAATAACCCTGAGGTCCTACAAAATAACGAGAATTCCAAGATCACTTGCTTATTGTAAAGAAGTGAATGGTGGTCGATTGGAACATTTAATTTAATTGTGAAAAAAATTGATAAATACTTCCTAAACATTATGTGACATTATTTCCTCCATTCTACGTAGAGTATCAAAATCTTACATTTTCTAAATTACATTTTCTCAGTTATGATTGCACCAAATTTGGGAAACTGAATATTGCTGAATAGAAAATGAAGGTCCCTTCCGAACAAGGTGCCACACGACCCCCTTCTCATTTAAATTTGTTGAGGGGGTGTTCATAATTCAGAGGGGGGCAAGGAGGGGGTAATATTTTCATACTGTATATTGTCAAATTGACAATAGAAATCGACCTCTTTCAGGTTTTTCAAACAAATACATAATAACGCTAAAAATGAATTTATTCCATACCTATGGACCGCACAGTATTTTCTCGTGCGTTTTATTTCTTCCGTTCACGATGACAATAATTTCGTTATGATTCACGTAAACGGTTTGGTTCGTATTAAAAATACTGTTTTGCATTTCAGCTGTTTCTTCGATCCGCGAAAGGCATTCCCCAGAATTTACCATAATGACGCTATGGCGAAAATCTAATAATCAAGTAAAAAAACATGTGAAGAATTTTTGTTACGTTTCAAGGGAAACGTCCTTCAAAAATTCCAATTTCTGAGTAACATTCGTTTTTCCTATTGTCAGAAGGAAATACTTTTCTGTATTATTTTTTGTTGAAATAACGGTGAAGGAACTCGGGCCATTCCTTCCTCTATTAATTTTTTGCCGTGGAGGCAATTCTTTGAATAATCGCAAATGGTGGATACCAATTACCGTTGAATTCACAAACAGTTTCGGAATACGTTGAATTAAGCTTTGTTGTCATACACAAATTGATCAAAGCATGAGTTCATTCAAACAACCAACTAATTGGAATTTCTGGAAGCAACATTGAAGTTTTTTCCATAGTGAACGTGGAAACATGCAATATTCCTTCAATAAAATCAAGAGAAAAATGGCTTCATGGAAAATGCACGCCATATTATCGTTAAAACAGATCTTGAATAGTTAAAATATAAATAGGATATCCTTTGCAATCAAGTGCATCACTAATTTTAGCTAAGGAACCTATCTTTGATATATAGGGGTATCATATTTTCTAGTCCGGGAGGAACAACCGGTTTGATAATAATTATTATAATAATTATAATGATAGTAATAATGTACCGAGAGAAAAAAAATGTATACTGACAGAGAAAAACACATTGATAAAAAATTAACTCCTATTTATGAAATATACATTAGCGTATATAATATACACAGATACCATGAAAGTAAAGCTCAGACAAATTACAATATTCATACAGTTTTCTGTCAAAAACTGAAATGAAGATAATTTGTTCATTTCTCGAACTACCTCTGTGTGGAGGATCCCCATATTCAAAAATAGGAATGGGGTGATGTGAGAGAAGAAATAGGGGAAGTATAATTCGTGTTCAACAATGTTTCTGATATATACGAAGATTATGAAGTCCAATAAATGAAAATAATAAGTATAGCAACTCAAAGGGGCAATGCTTCTTCTGTAATGGGTACAATTCCTCCATCGCATCCACTGGATGAATTATTTTTCCGAACCCTATTTTCATACGACATCAATATAAGTCACCTTCTTTCAATTACAGGAACTATGAACACTGATTATTCGATCAACAGAAGTGAGCATGGCATACCAACAAGAGACTCCATTTCTACATGTTATGAGGATTGAAGATTGTAGAATATGAATAGCATGATCAAGTATCTTTCGAA
Source organism: Gonioctena quinquepunctata (assembly GCA_018342105.1). NCBI lineage: Eukaryota > Metazoa > Arthropoda > Insecta > Coleoptera > Chrysomelidae > Gonioctena > Gonioctena quinquepunctata. The sequence continues at coordinate 54,407 of JAFIRS010001300.1, forward strand.
TACCAAGGATTTGTTGTTTTTCAAGATGGTTTTGTATGTAGGATTTAAATACTACTACATCAAGAATGGAAGGAGATCTAGTGAAATCTTTTATATCTTTGATGGAAAATATCTGGAGTCTCCTCGAAAAATGGCGGAGATTTCACATTCCGTCCGTCTATATATAAATTTTGTTCCTTCCTTTGATTATAACGCACCATCAGATTCGGGAGAGTTTCTAAGAGGCTTTCTCGTATTTCATTAAGATTTAAAAAAAGTCGAGAACAGATAATCATCCATCACCAAACGATTTTGTTATCATGAATGATAATAAAAAGCTTCAATTTCTTGGACAGGATAGATGTCTACTCATAATTCAAAAATTGTGGATACATTTGCCGGTCAGCTGAAGTCTATATTGAGTTGTACTTTTTGTAATTACTGCTCCGTTACTTTTGAACCTTTCTGGGTTCTTTCAATTTATATTTAACACTTCGATTTTGTGTTAGAAATTTTTCCTAATCAAATCTGTCATCTTATTGAAGTCTGACAATAATTGATAATCTACAAAAAACCAATTTTGAATGGAATCGACCATAATAACAAAACACGTCGTCTCCTTGGAGCCGCCATCTTGAATTTAGGAATTTTGACGAAGAAATCTGCTGTCCGACTTCAAAAACCTCTACACACCAATTTTGATTGGAATCGGGCTATATAACCACAATATTCTTCGCCATATTGGAGCCACCATCTTGGATTCATTAATTTTGACAAAAAACGAATTGATCTCTGTCCTCAAAAACTCCCACATACCAATTTTGAATAGAATCAAACCATAATAACAAAATCGTCCGCCATATTAAAGCCGCCATTTTGTTTTTTCTTTAGCAAAAATTCCGTAATGCATTGTCACCGAAAGTATGAACACCTGCAAAATTTCACATTAATCGGACAACTAGAAGGGGGTCAAAATTCACTTGGAAGGAAAGCTTGTAAAAAGATAGGTATTCAATCAAATGGAATTCATTTATTCAAATTTGTGTAATTGGGATTCTTCCTATAATTTGTTTTATCGAAATATTCATTGAGCAACTTTCAAAATTATTTCAAGTCTCGAAAGAATGATTATGATCGAAAACTTGGGTTATAATGAGGTTTTCTGGTTTTCTAGTTGATTTCCATGAAAGGTGGATTTCACAATTATTTTAGTGTGTTCTTCAACTCTTGGGTTTTTTCCTCCGCATTGCAAGTGGGTTCAGAACAAGTAAGTTTGTAAATGGCAGATTTGTCTAAGGGGTTTGTTTTATCTTTGTATTCACAAGCTTTTTGCCACAGTGTTTTTCGTGTATCGATGTTCAAATCAAAAACATAATATTGGAAAGTGTTTCTGATACTATACGAGGTTTTTTCTAGAAATAGTATAGAACACACTTCAGAATACAAGCTGAGGTTATATAAACTTCTTTTAACCGTTTTTGTAAGGTATGTATCAATGAGGTGAGCTGAGAAACCGTTCTTAAAGTCAGTTTGTTTGATTGTATTGAGTTCCTTAAGAAAGGATCTTTATTAGGTGAATGGAAAATATTATATGGGAAAAAGAGTTCATTGAGAAATTGGATAACAAGACAGAAAGGGTATCACATTGTCAGTATGAGTGGGTTTTCTATAGAAGGAGAATTCAAAATTGTTACCTTTTTCGATTATCGTTAAATTCAAATATATATATATATATATATATATATATATATATATGTATATATGTATATATATATATATATATATATATATATGTATATATATTATATATATATATATATATATATATATATATATATATATATATATATATATATTTCCCGAAAATTTTCCCGTTATCCCGTTATTACTGTTATCCCGTTACCCAGTTATCCCGTTATCGCGTTATCCCATTTTTTCTTCATCCCGTTTTCCCCTTATCCCCTTATCCCCTTATCCCCGTATCCCCTTATCCCCTATCCTTATGCCCTTATCCTCTCATCCCTTATCCCTTATCCCTTATCCCTCATCCCTCATCCTCTCATCCCTTATCCCTTATCCCTTATCCCTTATCCCTTATCCCTTATCCCTTATCCCTTATCCCTTATCCCTTATCCCTTATCCCTTATCCCTTATCTCTATCCCTCATCCCTCATCCCTTATCCCTTATCCCTTATCTCCTGATCCCTCACCCCCTCACCCCCTTATCCCTTATCCCTTATCCCTTATCCCTTATCCCTCATCCCTCACCTCCTCATCCCCTCACCCCTCATCTCCTCATCCCCTCATCCCCTCATCCCCTTATCCCCTTATCCCCTTATCCCCTTATCCCCTTATCCCCTCATCCCCTTATCCCCTTATCCCCTTATCCCCTTACCCCCTTATCCCCTCATCCCCTTATCCCCTTATCCCCTTATCCCCTTACCCCTTATCCCCTTATCTCATTATCCCCTTATCCTGTCATCCCGTTATCCCGTTTTCTCGTTATTCTGTTATTCCCGTTTTTTCCCGTTATTCCCCTTTTCCTGTCATCCCGTTATTCCTTTTCCCTTTTTTCCCTTCCCCCATCCTGTCATCCCGTTTTCCCGTTTTTTCGTTATCCCGTTATCCCATTATGCCGTTTTCCTTTATAAAAAATAATCAAAAATAGGGGTGGATCGTAGAAGGGTGAAAATTAAGAGTAATATGGATTTTTCTCATGTCATGACAAAATAAAAATACAAATCTTTCCAAAAGCATAGGGGTTGATCGTAGAAAGCTGAAAATTTAGGGTTGTATGTATTTTCGAATGCTCTATCATAAAAAAATTAAAACAAAAAAATTTGTCCAAAAAATAAAAAATAAAGTTAGGGGGTGGACCACCTTTAACATTTAAGGTGATGATTTGTAAATCTAAACCATCCAGGGCGCCACCCAAACGCATACACAAAAATTCATCCAAATCGGTCCAGCCGTTCAGCAGGAGTCCAGTGACAACACGTACAGTAGAATTATATATATAAAGATATATATATATATATATATATATATATATATATATATATATATATATATATATAAATATATATATATATATATATATATATATATATATAAAACTTTTATCAAAATACATTTACAAAAATATTTAGATGTGAACAATTCAAGAATCAAATCTAGACTAACTAGAATAATGAGAGAAGATCAAGTCGTCAAGTCAAAATGATGATATGAAGTTCTTGGAAAAATGTCGATTCTGCAGGCTTCCCATGGAAGTGGTCCCATAGCGTTTGTGGAAAAGGTGAATGTAACTTGCATTAACATTGAAAATGGTACAATGCAATCATTAACATATCTACAGTAAAATCACAATGAATGATATTGATAATTAGTTTTTTTTTCAGGAAAATTTCAGCTAATATTGCTGATAATTCACATTCCATGCTGGCAAAATATTTCGATATTTGACTTTAAACTTCGAGTCCTCATTATTCTTGTGGAAAATCTTCCCCACTTTGAGAAAGGTAATACTTCATACAATTACATTGTGGCACGTAACATTTTTTTCGTATTCAAATGAAAATGGAAGAAAAATGTAACAGCCAATTCGAACAGCAACAGTGTAGAACTCGAGTGTAATATAAAACTGTTCTAAAAGTAAGTAATGCATGTTTTTCTTGAAACTCAATATGCTGTAAAGTTTGGGCAACGAATCATATTATTTGATTGAATTATATATGAAACTTCGTGTGGAATAGACTGGACTATATTTTGACGTTATGATATGACCATCAAGACCCTACGAAATGTCGACCTGTAATATGAATACACTGCGTGAATGTTCGCAAAAATTAAGCTTTCATGAGATGCTGGAAAAAGATCATAAAGGCGGGATGAGGAAGGAGATTGATACACGATAAACCTCATAATGTTCAAGCGAGCGAAAGATATATATGTGAGGAAACGAACAGTAGCGTAGGGAAGTGGGTAGCAAAATAAAATATTTGTTAACATTGTTCTTGAATGTATGGTAGTTTCGGTCATTGGGGAAATTCTCTGAGATTTTTGAAATTTTCACAGAAAAAATTATTCCATCAATCAGTCAACGTAAGAGGACTGAATGAGTCTTCTTCTAGAAACAACGTGGGTGAAGGTAGTATATGATTTCATAGGAACATCTACCCTTAGAGTGTCTGTAAGATATATTTCTGTGAATGTCGGGAGTAGAATTCAGATACATATATCGATTCCAAAAAAATTAAAACCCTGAAAAATAAATGGAAAACCTTTTAAATTCCAGTGGATACTAAGAACGTACATACTTACATTCAAATGAGAAGGAAGAAAACAAAATGCCTGTTACATCACATGTTTCTATGATATTGTGAGGGTTTTCTACAATCTACTTTTATTCTATATGTTGTCTACTGTTATAATCATCTGATTGTACATGTTTTATATTAGCATTCACATCGTTAAAAAAAATTAAATCAAGTTAAATCATCAGGTGACGATGATTATCACTATTAGAAACAAATGGACAAACTTGTCAGGATAACAAAAAGTAACTACTATCAAAATAAAATATAAAATAAGAGAGGTAGTCCAAAGCATTTCTGGAAACATGTAGATGAAATTACCGGTAAAATTGATAGAACCAAGAAAAATATATCTACACAGAAATTATTTGTATTGCTAACAATTTCAATGAATTTTCAACCAGAGCTTGTGAAAAACTTGTTGAAAATATAATGTAAAAACTAACAATAAGCCGCCACATGCAAATTTGTTTAACTGATGCATTTGAAGTGAGAAATTCGACCTTGGGAGTTATGCACTGCCAAATTCACGTTATTCGGAAACTAGAAGTGGGTCAAAATTCACTGAAGATCTGAACTTTGAACTTAACATATAAATGTGAAGTTAAATAAAAGCTTGTAAAAATTTTGACCGCAATAGTTCATTATATAACTAAACCTCTGACGTCCCCAACCCATAAATAGTTAGAAATTGGTATTTTTCCAGGTGCCTTAGTTCAACCAATATATAAAGTGGAAATAAACAGGATGTCATCAATTACCGCCCAATCTCTCTGATATCAAACTTTCCTGAAATATTTGAAAAATATTGAAAAACAGATGTGCTTTTACCTAAAAAATATATATTACTGGACAATCAATATATAGTTTTGGAGAAGCTAGATTATTGATGATTGATATCAGTGAGATTTTCTGTGCATCTTTGTTGATCTAATCGAAGCTTCCGATATCGTTAGTCATGTAGATTTACTCTAGAATGTATAGGGTTAGGAAAAAAAATCTACCAAAATTTCGCTGTTTCGAGATTCCCAAAATCTGGACGAATTTTATAAGAATAACAAATAATTAAAGCGACGAAAAAAGGAAATAAAAATTTAAAACTGAAAGAACTTTTTTAACTGAGCGCCATGATGGCAGCAGGTGCGCGGCGGCGGCGCGTCCCTTCCGCTGGGATTCGCCGAGCGTTCCCGGAAGTTATTGTCAGCGAGACAGCTACCCGAACGGGACACGTGATGGCACACGTCGTTGCGAGTAGTCATGCGGAGAGCGCATGTTTGGAATATTATTGTTATCGCTGGAGATTCCACGTTGCATTTTTATTCTATTTTGATTATTTCTAGGGTGATTTATGATCCCGTTTTCGTTTGGTGCCGACTCAAAATCAGTTATTTAATTGGCTTATGGGCTCAGTTATTAAGACTGAAAAGATTATTTAATTTTTTTTTCTTCAGATTAATTTTTTTGTTAAAAAGTTTTTTTCCCTATTCAATAAGAAAAGAATCAAATGATTCGGAATACCCCATTTTGACGTTATGCGTGGAAGAATCGGCTGACAGGAAAAAATTTACTGGGTGGACAATCGATCATCCCCTATTTTCGTACCCTCATGCGTGGTCGAACATAAAAAAATAAAAGATAAAAATTAATAAAACTGATGCTCTGGATGCCCTCAAATGTTATCGATATGTCGTTTTTAATTTAATGAATATGATCTTAATTATTAATAAACACCATTATCATTTAGTTATTATTATTATACAAGCTGACGCGACAGACCGTGTCCTGTCCAAATTTCTATATTCCCTAATTTTTTTTCCTGAAAACTTTCGTCCGTGTAGAATTTCTCTTTGCCTATATTTTTTGTGTTGTTCCTTTATCCCGTTTTCGTTATCCGTTCAGTTATTCCGTTTTTCCATTCGTTCCCGTTCCCCGTTATCTGTTTTCCCGTGATCCCGTTCCCGTATCTGTTTTCCCTTAACGTTTTCCCTTTTTCACGTTATCGCTTTCTCCGGTTATCCCGTTTCCCCGGTATCCCATTATCCCGTCTTCCTGTTATCTCGTTATCCCGTTTTCCTGTTTTCCTGCTATCCCGTTTCTCCGTTATTCCGTATATCCGTTTTCCCAAAAAAAATATTGCCAAATCGGTCCAGCCGTTCTCAAGTTATGAGCGTACCAACACAATCAGATATTCATTTTCATCATACAGTGCTTCTCAGAAGTCCCCTCTCCCCCCTCTTATTCCTGGAACGATTATACATAAACAAGTGAAATTTGGAAACTGAATATTGAAGGTTCCCTACCAGTGATGATAGATGACGAAATCATCAAAGATGACGTCACAAGGCCATTGTGACCAAATATTTTAAATGGAACCCTACGGAAAGCGACACCTCTTTCAAAATGTATCAAAAAAACTCATCAATGATAGTAATTTTGTTTGTTTTTATGGCAGTTTTAATGGCTCATTAGTAAACATTAAAATTTAAATTCCATTCAGCATGATATTAATTACAGATTTAAGAATCAGTGTCTACTTGAAGAAATTGCTCGGAGTGACCTTCATTTACTTCCTGACAGTGAAATATCCTATTTATAAACTCTTCTCGTACTTTTGCAAATGTGTCTGTGGAAACAGCCTAACATTCTGCAACAATACGTTGTTTTAAAACGTCAATATTGTCAGGTTCAGTGGCGTAAACCTTCGATTTACCCCTGCAGAAAAAAATCCAAAGGTGTGAGGTCCGGTGATCGAGCTGGCCATTCCGTTGAACCTCGTCGTTCAATCCATCTACCACGATACTCCTCATCCAAATACTGCACCGTAATACTGTGGAGGAGCACTATCCTGTTAGAATGTTATTTCCAAATTGCCAAATTCATCTGGATTATCTTCCAAAATTGCAAGGATTAACGGTTCTATTGCGTTTTGTAACAGCTTCAGATAAACCTCACCAATTGAATTAGTATTCAAAAACAGAGGCCCAACGATGTGGTTTCCCAGAATACCTGCCCAAACATTCACCTTCTGGGGAAATTGGGTATGTGTTTCACGAAACGGGTGAGGATTTGCGTCATTTCAATACCTTACATTCTGTGTTATTACATTTCCATTATGATAGAAAGTACTTTCGTCACTAAAACAAATTGTTTTGACATAGTCTGGCTGTTGGTTGATTTTAGTTTCCATATTTTCACAAAATTCTAGTCTTCGGTCTGGGTCGTCGTCTGAGAGTTGATGAACTATTTTTAATTTGTAAGGAAGAAATTTGTTTTTTTTTTCAACACCATGTGTACTGTACTTCGACTGACTTCACAGGTAGATGCAACGTGAGTTGTTGAAGAAGTAGGATTAACTATTACTCCTGCCAGTATATCGATTTTTTTCTCATCAGAAATTTGTGGTCTGCCAGATCGTTTCGCATCATTAATACTACGCGTTGTTTCAAACTTACGAAGAAACTCCCTTGCATAAGTCCTCGAAACGGGGCGATCGGGAAACCTCTCATTGAAAATGCGTTCTGCTGCATGAATATTTTGTCCAGTTTCACCAAGAATTAGGATCGCTGCTACTTTATCACCTAAAGCACGTACCATTTCGCTCCTTGGAGCACTTAAACGTTCGGCTCACAACAGTTTAACAAATTATTAAAATGTACAAAAATATTAAAAGTACCAAAAGCTGCTAAAACAGTTAAACGTTCGATCAACAATACACAAATTATTAAATGTACAAAAACTTGGACAATTATAAAAACGTCGAATTAGGGAGACTAACAAAAACGTCAGCTTATTTGACAACTATCCAGAGTCGGAGCTTGAATTTGGAATTTTAGTATTGATTTAATTCATCACAGCTTTGCGTTTTTTAAAAGCGAGTTGCCAAAACTGCCATAAACACAAACAAACTAAGTACCATTGAATAGGTTTTTTCGATACCTTTCAAAAGAGGTGTCGCTTGCCGTAGGGTTCCATTTAAAATTATTGGTCAGAATGGCCTTGTGACGTCATCTTTGACGATTTCGTCATCTATCATCACTAGTAGGGAAGTTTACAACCTTTAATATTCAGTTTCCAAATTTCACTTGTTTATGGGGGGGGGGGACTTTTGAGAAGCACTGTATACTATACAGTGCGGTCCATAGGTATGGAATGAATTCATTTTTAGGATTATTATGTATTTGTTTGTAAAAACCTGAAACTGGTCGATTCCTATTGTCAATTTGACAAATAACAGTATGAAAATATTACCCCCTTCTTGCACCCTCTCTGAATTATGAGCAACCCCTCAAAAATTTTAAATGGGAAAGGGGGTCGTGTGGCATCTTGTCCGAAAGGGATTTTCATTTCCTGTTCAGCAATATTAAGTTTATTGAATTTAGTGTGATCATAACTGAGAAAATGTATTTTGAAAATGTAAAATTTTGATACTTTATGTAGAATGAAGGAAATAATGTCACATCATGTTTAGGAAGTATTTTTCAATTCATTTTACAGTCGAATAAAATGTTCAAAATGACCACCATTCACTTCTTGACAATAAGCAAGTCGATCTTGTAATTCTTGTACAACATTTTGTAGGACCTCAGGAGATATGTTATTAATTTCTTCCGTTATCCTAACTTTTGAATCTGCAATATTGTCTGGTCTATTGAAATATAATTTTGATCTCAAATAACCCCCCAGGAAATAATCATGTATTTTCTTATCTGTTTTGCTAAACGCCAGGAAAAAGTCGTTCAAGATACCAAAAAATTATTCACAAAACCCACATAAATAATGTAATGTCAATCTAGTAGACTACTGTTATTTTGATATTTATAAGTTGCTGACACACGTCAGTGTATCGAAAAATATGTGTGTGTTTGATTTGATTTAACTATGGATCATTTCTCCAAAACTCAAAAAATATACACTTTAATTGCGATTGGATGCGGTAATGAACAAGAACTCGAAAGGAAGTTTGTGAAATGTTCAATAATAAATACCCTGGTCATCACGTCTCACATTCTACACTTACCAAAATAGAAACAAAATTTCGTGAAACTGTACATGTGGAAACTATTCAAAAACCAGGTCGAAATGTTAAATTGGAAGAGAAAAAAGTTAAATGTACTATTAGCGATTGATGAAAATCCGCATATGACAAGTAGACAACTTGCCGCCGACAATGATGTAAGTAAATCATCGATATTAAGAGCTTTACATAAAGAAAATACCATCCTTATAAAGTTCAGTTGGTTCCAGGAGTTAAATTAGGATGATTCTGATAGAAGGCAACAATTCTGTGAACCAATGATTGACAGAATGGAAGCAGATTTGTAGTTCATAAACAAAATTGTTTTTTCTGATGAAGCTACTTTTCATTCAAATGGAACGGTTGATAGACAAAACTGTAGATATTGGAGCAGATAAAATCCTCATTGGATGTGTGAGGCTCACATACAATATCCTAAAAAAGTGAACGTTTGGGCCGGTATCATTAACAAAATTATTGGCCCATATTATTTTGAAGGCACAGTAAATGGTGAGGTTTATCTAGATTTTTTGATGAACTTTTTACAGCCTACATTAAAAAAACTTTTTCCTGATGATCAATTCAATACCATTAAGACGGAGCTCCACCGCATTACAAACGTATTGGTAGAGATTATTTAAACGAAGTTTTTTCCAATAGGTGGATTGGAAGACGTGGAACAATTGAATAGCCGCCTAAATCCCCCAATTTGACTCCTCTCGATACTTCTCATGGGGTTATTAAAATCAAAAGTATATACTTAATAGACCAGACAAATTGCAGATTTAAAAGTTAGGCCTACAAAATGTTGTACGAGAATTCCAAGATCGACTGGCTGATTGTCAAGAAGTGAATGGTAGTCATTTTGAACATTCAATTTAATTGTAAAATGATTTGAAAAATACTTCCTGAACATTATGTGACATTATTCCCTTCATTCTACGTGAAGTATCGAAATTTTACATTTTCAAAATAAATTTTCTCAGTTATGATTGCACCAAATTCGAAAAACTTAATATTGCTGACCATAGAATTGAAATCGCTTGAATACATAATAACGCTCAAAATGATTTTATTCCATGCCTATGGACCGCACTCTATATTCCTGAAAACTTCTCCAGGACAAAGAGATTTCCAATAACTTTCGTAAAAAAAAAATATTTCCCTAAAAACCTTATTCGTGGTATTGAATGAATGTGATTTTTTGTGGAGGAGCAACGTTTCTTGACATGGTTTTTTGGGTAACCTCACCCAGAAAACTTATTAGGAGTATTATGAACGTTCAAAAAAATAATAATCCAAACCAGTCCAGCCGTTGTTTTTATAAAATGAAAAAAATTCACCTGCTGGGGTTTGTTCCTGTGGCCTTCTGCTTGGTAGGCGACAGTGTTACCGCTGAGCTGATTCCTCTTTGGTAATAAATGACTCGATAGTCTTTTTCTTAGCCACATTTCTTATATACTCGAATTTTCCAATTTCCGGGAGATTTTCCTAATTGTTTTTGCCGTATCAACCATCCTCGGGCTATTAGGAACATTTAAAAAAAATGGCCAAGTTTTGCGCTCACAAAGAGTCGATATTAATTTTTATTATATAGATAAAATATCAAAAGTGGTTCGTTTCAATTATAAAAGCTGAACATGATCTGCAAATTATAGTTATCGGTGAGGTAACGAAACATCCACATAAATTATTGAGTAAGCCACTGGCCTAACAAACTCTTTCGATTACCCCACACCCCCTACAGAACGTGCCATAATCGTGACAGTTTTTCCGCTATCTTCACTTGACAACTTCGCGGCACCGAATGAGAATTCGTTCCGGAATTTCCGGAAAATCCATTAGTGACCCAATTTCATAAGCCTCAAGAAATTATTTTTCCGATGTATAAATATGCGGGCTTAGGTCCTTTGTGATAGTATAAACCTGGCATTCTGGGAGCATTCAAGAAAAGGATTGACTTGCTTAACGCTTCTAGCTATTGGAAATAGGAGTATCGTTATTGGAAAGCACATTTGGAAAGGGGTGGAGCGCCAAAGGCAGAAAATTGGAAATACGAGTTGAACATCGCCCAATGAGCGTTCCGTGTAATCGGAAAGTAGCTATTGACAAACTGCAGTCACAGTTTTGCATTCAATGAACGTTTCCATAATAAGAAATCAAAATTAAGAACTTATATCGAACCATCAGATATTTCTGATAATTCAACAATTAATTATAAATAAATATGGAAAATACCTTGCCTGAAAAATAAGTAAAGATGTAAACTACCAGTGATCCAGGAAACGCAAAAAAAAAACTTGAACACATTAAGAAATTCGAAATAACACCTGTAATTTAAAATCATAAAACCAAAAAAAAACACTGGTTATGACAAATAGAAAGCCTAACTCTGGAGCGAATTGAATACCAAATATCTAAGCCAGTGGTTTTTCCCATTAATCGGATAATTGACTCTCGAGCAGTACCTTCAATGTTCAAAATTTCAGTGGATAGGCCCACCTTTAAAAGAGGTCCATCTGGAGTATTTTGAAAAATAATTAGAAAAAAACCCTAGTTTTATATCAGAAAGAATGATTTTTTAACTCGACTGCGTGACGCAAAGGAAGGTAATGTGTTTATCATGTTGTATGTTTGTTCCCAGAGACCAAACGCGTGGGCAGATTTTGATGCTTTACATTCTCAATTGAATAAAAATATTTTTTTTGGAATTGAAAAATCCACGATAAAAATGAAGTTATTTTTTGTGAATGTCTAACTGAAAACAACTACTTCCAGGGCTAATTGAAATTTGACTAAAAAAATGTTTTCTGGGTACATTTATATACGCGTTATGTATTTTAAAGCATATTTGAAGCAATAATAATTTCTCGTGTCCTCTCCTATTGTGTCACTTCGTTAAATTGCCAATCAATATTAGCAGTAACAGATAACATTCTCAATATATCGGAGGACGAAAATCTTCGGGTCTGATTCGAGAATAAAAATCACCAAGATCTGATTTTCGTTCACATCATCATATAGAATCGAATATCAGATATATATATATATATATATATATATATATATATATATATATATATATATATATATATATATTGATATATCATGGAAGTCTGAGTTATATCTCTTTCTGTCAAAAAAAACCTGTCAGAATATATTTTTTACGCGCTTTATATTAGCTTCACTTGTATGATTATGGTCCGATTCGCTTCAAAATTAGTACCCGAGAGTTTTTGTGGTCGGAGATTATGATTCTTTTGTCAAAATTGAAAAATTCAAGATGGTGGCTTCAAAATGGTGGACGAGTTTTGTGATTATGGTCTGATTCTATTCAAAATTGATATGTGGGGGTTTTTGGGGTCGAATATTATGATTCTCTTGTAAAAATTGAAAAATTCAAGATGGCGCTTCAAAATGGCGGCCGAGTTTTGTGATTATGGTCCGATTCTATTCAAAATTGGTATGTGGGGGTTTTTGGGGTCGAATATTATGATTATTTCGTGAAAATTGAAAAATTCGAGATGGCGGCTGTAAAATGGCGGCCGAGTTCAGTGATTATGGTCGATTCTATTCAAAATTGTTATGTGGGGGTTTTTGGGGTCGAATATCATGATTTTTTCGTGAAAATTGAAAAATTCAAGATGGCGACTTCGGAATGGCGGCCGAGTTTTGTGATTATGGGCTGATTCTTTTCAAAATTTCTATGTGGGGTTTTTGGGGTCGAATTCCATGATTCTTCTGTGGAATTGAATTGGAATTGGGTGCATGGTATCAATAATTATATAGTACATTACAAACCGAGGCGATACCATGCACCCCACGATTTTTTTTAAATAATTTTTTTTTTTTTTTATTTTCTATTTTTTTTTAGTCTGGTTTTCTATAAAAGCGTGTTTTTTAGTTTTTTTAAACTATTATTTATTCAATTTTGTACCATTCGTATTGAAGTTTCCAAAATTGGGAGAGGAAATTGAAATTATCATCGAAGAGTTCCAATAGAGCTCAGCCTACGATAATAGATTTATTGTTGGATGTTGAACGTCATGTTGTTTTCATATGGGTAATATCCCCATGGAATCAAAATACACAATTTGGTAATTTCCTCTATTCCAACTCCGGAACTGGAAGGAAAACAATTAATATTCACTTCAGCTCAAGGTTATTTTGAAACACCCTGTATGAGATGTTTATAATACCGTACCAACTAACAGAAGGTTCGAAACTAAGTGAAGTAAAATTTGTTTGGTAACATACTCATTTCATTGTTTTTTATACTTCAGGTAATTGGGGATTGTAATAACTTATGTTGACTATTCCACACACCTTGGAATTTTCACAAAATCTGACCAATCAAAAATCAAAGACAGCTTGTATTATCGCGAAAACACCAGCTGTCTTTCAATTCTGATTGGTCTATCAGCATCGTGTTTTCAACGACGTAACCATGGATACGGATCGCAATGCAAAGTTTGACAGTTTAACCAAAAATAATTGTAGATGCAAACGTCAAAATGAGCCGCATCGGTGCTACTTCAAAAGAAGTAATAAACCAAAATATCGAATAAAATATACTCAGTAACACAAAAAAATCAAAATCTTATAGATGTAGACAATTTATGACGTTCTGTACGGAACGCAACTTCAAATATGCGGAAAATTGATGGTAGTGATCACGAGGAGAGTGTTATTAAAACCATATGGAACACTACTGCAAAATTAGTACAAGAAAAATTATTTTTGTGAGTAGTAGAGACATATTGATCCCTCCAAAAATAAAATGTTCAAGGAGGCGAGGGTGGCTCGAGATAGTGAGAGAAAATTGTTGCAAGCTGTACCCGAAAAAAAATGAGTTCTGTCGCTATGACTTCAGACGAGTATAGAAATGTGTGCTTACAATGGCACGCCAGAGGGACTCCAAAAGAATTTTTTTCACATTGTTGCAGTAGGTAACGAAGCAACTTTTTCCATGTTACATTTTTTTAAGGAATAGACTGACAACAAAGGCTTTTAACAAACAGATTTGCATAAAACCTGATATTCTCCAAACCCGCCAAGGTGGTGATAAAAACTGTGCAGATACTAAATGGCTTACACAAAATTTTAAAAATCCTGGAATGTGTCCTGTGAGATTATACCAGAAACTTATATCGAAAAGGGAAATTATTACCAATGACAGACTTTTTCTGACAGTGAATGGCAAGTGGAACAAATATAATAATAATAATTGGTACAAGAATTGCCCTATTGGTATTAATACAATATCAAAATGGACAAAACTCTCTGCAGAAAAATAGGATAGACACTAAAAAACTAAAAATAACAATTACTCTAATCGTGCCACTGCAGTTAGTCAGTTATTACAATCCGGCGTTAGTGAACACAAGCTAAGGAAATTACTGGATATGGAAGTTCGAACTCGATGAAACCGTATTTACATCTTAGTGCCGAACATCATCAGAATATAGCGAAAACTTTCAGGAGTACTCCAAGTACATCAAGTAATAATACCAACAATACATTTTTTCCAACTAATAACGGTCATACTATTCAAATTTTTCACAATTGCACATTTATAATAATTATAGTCGAGAAAATGTATTATGTTCGTGTTCATAGAAACTTATTCATTATTATAGGTGACAAATAATAATTAAAACAAATTGTTTAAAGTGAAAATAAATATTTTATGATTATAAATAGATTTGGATTATTTATTATTTATTATTCGTTTAGAAATAAATCGACAGACTCATCGCGAAAGTCCAGTCACTAGTGGTATTACTACTGATAATTATTTGTCGAACATTTTCCTAGATGAAACGTTATAAATTACATATTCACATCGCACAAGGAATATTGTTACTTGAGAATCAGGAAAAAATTAATTCAACGCTGAGCACATATTTCATGTTTTTTTGCAATATTCTGAATTTCTCAATTTGAGGGTAGTTTCCGACCTATTATATTCATTGTGCTTTATGATTGAAAATATAAACAAGTTTTATGGAGCATCATCTCACACACCTCTCACAAATTCCTAGTTATTACAATGCCTAGTAGAATGTCCAATCTACATCATGATGTATATTTTTCATTCTAATATTCTCGAATATCTCACGAGAGAACTTGCTATTTACAATTTTCCGGAATGTGTTTTAATGATCTTCGAATACAATAATATTTTGTTAACTCATTCTGGTATTACTGCTACAATACCCCAAATAAAGAAACATATATTCTTCCAAAATTCAGCATGTATATAAATCGCGAAAGTATTCTTATGCAGGCACTAGAATCTCCAGATTTTCCCTACCACTGTCACAAATGCAAAAAATATTCAAGCATAAATTGAAATCACGCCTGCATCAACACAACTTCAATAATAAGAATGAATTCTACCAGTATTCCTCATAATGTGGCATATTGCCTTTTATTTATTTCAACTTGTATACATATCTTTCCATATGTTGAACGTTTCTTCAAAACGAAATCACATACACAAGAAAGATAGAAATCCCGGATTAACGCAATGAAAATAAGTTTCTTGAGACGAGAGAAAAACAAAAGAAAAGTGATAAAACAAGAAACGCAATAATATGGTTTGGAATGTCTGTCGAATGTCGAACCAAAGAACTTACAGAAGAAGTGTTTGAAACGCGAAGACCACAAAAAAAAAATCGATATAATCAGAAAAAAAACTTAGAAAAAATGGAAGACATGTGATGTAGTGGAAAGGCTAACGCAGGAGAAAACGATGGAAGCGAAAGTACTGGATTCTCTATCAGCATAACACCCAAATCTAGAAAGCCTCGGGATCAAGTAAAGTGCAGCAACTTCACAATGAATTGAATTTGTTCAAAAAATAAATATCAATGGACATTATTCAAAATTCAGTTACTACAAAAATTGTTTGGTTAATGGCCTATTGGAAGTGTTTTTTTATCCACAATCAATTGAAGTGGGCACGTTCAAAATGAATTATTCGATTTCGAATTGTTCGACTCTGAGCCCCAAAATTATCACACGATTTTCCGAAAGTCCTTCAAGCAGATGTATAAAAATAAAACTTGGGACAGTATCAGAACTGTGGACGCCAACTTTCAATTTGTCGAACGCTACACAGTAGATAGGCGATAACCTCACAGAAAAAAATCCTTCAACCAGTTAACAACCATGAAGTATGCGACAAATTTATTTTAATATCTCCCGGGCAAAGTCAACTCCAGCCTGATTGAAAAAAAAAGTGCGTCGAGAATGTTGATGAATGATGGTGTATACAGGGGATGTGTGGAAAATAAGTAGTGAGCACTTCGGGTTGATCTTGATGGAAATTGCACCTACCTATCGTATATCGTAATCATAATAATCAAACACACTGAAGTTCGAAACGAGGCGCGTCTCTGGGCGTCGGCGTCGCGATGCCCGCTCGCGTTATTTCCGTCCGCGGCCGCAGCTATACTGGCATACAGTGAAACGTCTTGACGCTGGGGTTACCTGTAATAACCCGACGCGCGCACCGTTTTCATTATTTTCAGGGTATGCTCGAGGTGAAAGTTCCCGTATGTTGATTTTTCGACATGAAAAATTTCGCGAGGAGGAGACACGATTTCTTGAACAGTCCTGTTTTTCCCATTGAGCTGAGAACTAAATTGGGAGAAAGCGTCGTTTAGTTCAAGAGGGATGGATATTTCATGTCAACACAAATATGATGATTTTTTCAATATTTGTGGAAGAATTTCGTCCCTGTTGATCTTAGCCAAATGCGGGAGTCGAACACCATTTTTTTTTCGCTCACATAGATATATTTAACTTGAAACAAATCATAGCAAATACAATTTAAAGTTTGAGGAATTGCAACTCGACCACGGAAAAAATTAATTAAACTAAAAAGTAAGAAACATATTTGGTATTGATTGATATCATCCATCGTCTTATTGAGTCGACAAGTCTTTTGATTTGATGTTAGATACTGTTTATTTAGTGCCATTGAAGTCTTCTGAGAGTGTTACTTTATCAACGTTATAATTCAATTCATATGCCGTGGTCGTGCGTATTTTTTAATCTTGATTGATGGCATCTCCATTGTTTTTATTTGTGTATCCGATGATAATGTTTGCTTTTTGTAGTTGACAACGGACGACCACGGCATCTGAATTGAATTATAATGTTATGCAAGCAGGTAAACAGGACTATCTAACAGATCAAATGGAAAAAATTGTAGACATTCAAGACTTATTACTCTAACTTTTTCTTTTCTAGTTCGACATCAGGTTTTCCTATGATACAGTTTCAAACTTTTATTTTATTTTGAACTATTTTCGTTTTAACCTTTGATACGACATCAAGAAGATACCTATATGATAGCGTGAGTAAATAAGGAATCATAACTAGTTTATTAAAAACGTTGTTATAGAAAACCAGAGCAAAAATGGAAAATAGAAAACTAATTTTATTTAAAAGCGTGTAGGTGCAGGTACCTTGGCAAAAATACCTGTGATCTGAGACTTTCTTACTTTAATAAATTCTAGTTCGTACTATATAATTATCGATCCCTGTCACCTGCTTTTTAATAAAATATTTTTTCCTTATTTTAATTATTTTTTTGCGAATTTAAAAATGGAATAATATTATCAAATATTTCAAATTAGGTAATCATAATCTCCGACCCCAAAAATCCCCACATACCAATTTTGAATAGAATCAGACCAAAATCACAAAACTCGGCCGCCATTTTGAAGCTGCCATTTTGAATTTTTCAATTTTCACAAAAGAATCATGATATTCGACCCCAAAAACCTCCACATACCAATTTTAAATAGAATCAGACCATAATCACAAAACTCGTCCACCATTTTGGAGCCGCCATTCCCAATTTTCCAATTTTTCATGATCTCCGACCATGAAAACCCTCAGATACCAATTTTGAAGCGAATCGGACTATAATCACAAAACTCGTACGCCATTGGAGCCGCCAATTGGTTTTTTTTCCACACAAGAAATTCTTAATGCATTCTCACCGAAATTATGTACACCTGCCAAATTTCACATCATTCGGACGTCTGGAATTGGTTCAAAATCGTGCCCAAAGGAGTCGGTTACAAACAAACAAACAAACATACAAATGAAGCTAATATAAAGCGTGTAATGATAAAACAATAATGTTTATTCGCATAAAAAGAAAATGAGTGCAGTGGAATGTTTTTAAATTTGCAAATAAACATAGTTTAGTCACAGAAGTGTTTAATAGTTAAAACCGTTATACTAATTGTGCGTGACTGTTTATGTTCTTATGAACATTGAGTGGTAATGAAAGAATGATAATGAATACTGAAAAGCACATATATCAACAAGATCAATTACTAAATCTTCTAGAAATAGTTACATACTATGGCAGGTTGAAACATAATAAAATATAATATACTATAAACACCATTGATGATTAATCAACAGTAAACGTGCAATTCTGTTATAATTGAAATTTCTATAATAAACTATAAAACAGTTGAAGCCTACTGAGACTAATAAATAATGAACACTAAAGCTATAATATGATGCCAAACAATACAAATGAGTATACAATGCGAAACAATATAATAATTAATGAATATAAAGAAGCATGTTCACCATCACGTATGATTTGAGAAATAATTGACATATATTTACTACATAAATTAAAGTTGGAAAAATCAAAATGATTATCTACATCAAAACGATGATGATTTGGATAGTTTTCATTTAAGATCTGTTAATTCATAGGGTAGTGAAATTTTGATCCAGTTTCTATAAGGCATATTTCGAACTGTACTTTTTAATGATATTTTTTATGGTGTCCGGAACCATGTTATATAACAGAGGACCCAGGTAAGTAGCAATTCGTTGCCCTATAGTTTTGCAACAGCAAGGTAATGTTACACTAATATTTATTTTCCTTGTGTTGTCGTGTTTTGGAGGAAACTGTTAAACAACTTTTTTTTATATTTTTTGATATTGGAAATTTTGAGAAAAGAACTAGTTAGAAATGTTAACATAAAATTTTTGAAATAAAATATATGCTTGAAGTAACAAAACAAGTACAATTCCATAGAATGAGAAATAAATAATAAAATTAATAATTAGGAAAAAATTAATTGTAGGTTTAACAAATTTTCACAGCTAAGTTAGGGAACAAGAGTTGAAAGAAATATATATTTATGATAGATACTGTTTCAGAAACATTTGAATAAAATAAGATAATGTGAAAAATAATCTTAAAAGTAAAAATACAAACATAAAAAAAAAATTACTAAAAACAATTTGCTAAGAATCAATGAGAGAAAGAACTAGAGCAAACAAATCAATAACTGAACTGAAAGTTGGAGAAAGAAAATAATTATATTGAATAACAATCACTTATACTGAAAAACATAGAATTCGATACAATTATTGGTACAGATCAGTTAGATTAAGTAAAAACCAAAAGAGATTATGAAGGGAAAATATAGAAATTGATAATAAATAATATGATTGATTTGTTGAAAATATAAACAGGATGTTCATAAAATCAGATGTGGAATCATCTGCGACTGAAAGATAAACTTTAGTCACTATCTTCCATCGTCAAGATAACCTCTTGTGGGGTATTCATGTTGAAAAGGGAAACATTCTCAATTGAATATTGATAGAAAGATTTTTTTGTGAATTGAAAAATCCACGATAAAAATGAAGTTATTTTTTGTGAATGTCTAACAGAAAACAACTACTTCCCCGGCTAAAGCCACGCTGGACATTGAACTACATCTGATAGATTTTCTGAAAAGGCCCTAACTCGAAAGAAAAAATCTTAAATTGAAAATTGAGAATGTTTCCCTTTTCAACATGAATACCCCACAAGAGGTTATCTTGACGATGGAAGATAGTGACTAAAGTTTATCTTTCAGTCGCAGATGATTCCACATCTGATTTTATGAACATCCTGTTTATATTTTCAACAAATCAATCTATCATACCCCATGACAGGTTTTAATGTCAGAAAACACTAATTTCAAAGTGTCTCTCCAAAAGAAATGGTTCTAATTTTTTCCATCTTTGCAAAGTGAGATTGCTTCTTGAAAATGTGTTTCCAAGTTCTTCCGGTCTTCCTGATGATCGTGGAAGCGTGAAATAGATTTTCGTCGACAAAATGTATTGAAGACCTAGTGAATGCGATGTCTTTCCTGCGTCAATATTACGAATGATTTCTGGTGAGTACTCTCTTTTGGAAAACATTCTTCTTTGCCTCATTCATCTTTATGAGTTCTTAATCAAGACTGGAATAGAAAATCAAATAACTATCTGAATGAAAATGCAAATTTTCAATTTAAGATTTTTTCTTTCGAGTTAGGGCCTTTTCAGAAAATCTATCAGATGTAGTTCAATGTCCAGCGTGGCT
Source organism: Gonioctena quinquepunctata (assembly GCA_018342105.1). Taxonomy (NCBI): domain Eukaryota; kingdom Metazoa; phylum Arthropoda; class Insecta; order Coleoptera; family Chrysomelidae; genus Gonioctena; species Gonioctena quinquepunctata. Next base: position 75,126 of record JAFIRS010001300.1, read on the forward strand.
TTAGCCGGGGAAGTAGTTGTTTTCTGTTAGACATTCACAAAAATAACTTCATTTTTATCGTGGATTTTTCAATTCACAGAAAATCTTTCTATTCAATATTCAATTGAGAATGTTTTCCTTTTCAACATGAATACCCCACAAGAGGTTATCTTGACGATGGAAGATAGTGACTAAAGTTTATCTTTCAGTCGCAGATGATTCCACATCTGATTTTATGAACATCCTGTTTATATTTTCAACAAATCAATCTATCATACCCCATGACAGGTTTTAATGTCAGAAAACACTAATTTCAAAGTGTCTCTCCAAAAGAAATGGTTCTAATTTTTTCCATCTTTGCAAAGTGAGATTGCTTCTTGAAAATGTGTTTCCCATTTCTTCCGGTCTTCCTGATGATCGTGGAAGCGTGAAATAGATTTTCGTCGACAAAAATGTATTGAAGACCTAGTGAATGCGATGTCTTTCCTGCGTCAATATTACGAATGATTTCTGGTGAGTACTCTCTTTTGGAAAACATTCTTCTTTGCCTCATTCATCTTTATGAGTTCTTAATCAAGACTGGAATAGAAAATCAAATAACTATCTGAATGAAAATGCAAATTTTCAATTTAAGATTTTTTCTTTCGAGTTAGGGCCTTTTCAGAAAATCTATCAGATGTAGTTCAATGTCCAGCGTGGCTTTAGCCGGGGAAGTAGTTGTTTTCTGTTAGACATTCACAAAAAATAACTTCATTTTTATCGTGGATTTTTCAATTCACAGAAAAATCTTTCTATCAATATTCAATTGAGAATGTTTCCCTTTTCAACATGAATACCCCACAAGAGGTTATCTTGACGATGGAAGATAGTGACTAAAGTTTATCTTTCAGTCGCAGATGATTCCACATCTGATTTTATGAACATCCTGTTTATATTTTCAACAAATCAATCTATCATACCCCATGACAGGTTTTAATGTCAGAAAACACTAATTTCAAAGTGTCTCTCCAAAAGAAATGGTTCTAATTTTTTCCATCTTTGCAAAGTGAGATTGCTTCTTGAAAATGTGTTTCCCATTTCTTCCGGTCTTCCTGATGATCGTGGAAGCGTGAAATAGATTTTCGTCGACAAAAATGTATTGAAGACCTAGTGAATGCGATGTCTTTCCTGCGTCAATGTTACGAATGATTTCTGGTGAGTACTCTCTTTTGGAAAACATTCTTCTTTGCCTCATTCATCTTTATGAGTTCTTAATCAAGACTGGAATAGAAAATCAAATAACTATCTGAATGAAAATGCAAATTTTCAATTTAAGATTTTTTCTTTCGAGTTAGGGCCTTTTCAGAAAATCTATCAGATGTAGTTCAATGTCCAGCGTGGCTTTAGCCGGGGAAGAAGTTGTTTTCTGTTAGACATTCACAAAAAATAATTTCATTTTTATCGTGGATTTTTCAATTCACAGAAAAATCTTTCTATCAATATTCAATTGAGAATGTTTCCCTTTTCAACATGAATACCCCACAAGAGGTTATCTTGACGATGGAAGATAGTGACTAAAGTTTATCTTTCAGTCGCAGATGATTCCACATCTGATTTTATGAACATCCTGTTTATATTTTCAACAAATCAATCTATCATACCCCATGACAGGTTTTAATGTCAGAAAACACTAATTTCAAAGTGTCTCTCCAAAAGAAATGGTTCTAATTTTTTCCATCTTTGCAAAGTGAGATTGCTTCTTGAAAATGTGTTTCCCATTTCTTCCGGTCTTCCTGATGATCGTGGAAGCGTGAAATAGATTTTCGTCGACAAAAATGTATTGAAGACCTAGTGAATGCGATGTCTTTCCTCCGTCAATGTTACGAATGATTTCTGGTGAGTACTCTCTTTTGGAAAACATTCTTCTTTGCCTCATTCATCTTTATGAGTTCTTAATCAAGACTGGAATAGAAAATCAAATAACTATCTGAATGAAAATGCAAATTTTCAATTTAAGATTTTTTCTTTCGAGTTAGGGCCTTTTCAGAAAATCTATCAGATGTAGTTCAATGTCCAGCGTGGCTTTAGCCGGGGAAGTAGTTGTTTTCTGTTAGACATTCACAAAAAATAACTTCATTTTTATCGTGGATTTTTCAATTCACAGAAAAATCTTTCTATCAATATTCAATTGAGAATGTTTCCCTTTTCAAAATAATATGAATTTTGAAGAAAAATTAAATGCATGAAAAAGTTAAATATTTTTGTTAAAAAGAATGAATGTGAGAAATGTAAGTAGAAATGATAATAATAATAATAATGAAATATATAATAAGAAATATGAAGATGATGATGATAAAGAAGGTATTTTAATAATTAAGATAAAAGTATATTGATGAATTATAAATAAATATAATAAGTTAAATATGTATGAACAAAGTATAGCGAAAGAGTATATGCACAAAATAAAAGTAAAGAAAATGAAAGATTCAGATGAAACATCCAATTCAATATGAATACAGAGAATAATTGAATTGATATTCAAATTTTACTAACAAGTATTAAAATGTTGAATATACATTTAGGGAAATTGTTATGATAGGAAATGTTCATCAATATGAATAGAATTTTAAAAAAAAGTTAGATAACGAAACTGATACATCATATGAATAGCAGGTATTTATGTTATCGTGGTTTTATGCTATGTTTAATTTGCAGTTTTCCGTACATTTCACTTTTCTTGAACCTTGCACCAGTAACTAGTCAACGCAGAGATCCCGAAAGTTTAACATTGGAACTTTCTTTTTATTATAGGCAAGTTGCCAACAATTTATTTCATTTGAACAACCTTAAAAGGAAAACACAAATCAAAATTAATGAACAAAATCTAGATCAGAACTAGACTGAGACAATACTAAATTCACAACATCCTGTACCGGAGAAATCAAACTTGATAGAAGATGACAGCTACATGTCAAATAAGTATTCCCATAAAAATTAATAAAATGCATAACTTTGAAAGAAGAGAAATGTCATAGATGAATATTAATCTATTTTGTATGTAGTATATAAGATGTAGAAATAGTTAGTGATTATAAAAGACATGGAATAATTTAGAATAAAAAATGGTGTAAAAGAAAGTGAGCAAAAACGTGAAATCTGTGGTAAAAATCAAAACAATGAGTGTTACCAGAGAAAAAAATAACTGAAGCCAAGGGGAGAAAAAAAAAATGTATTTGAAGAGCAAGACGTACAGAAATCAATCAACAATTAAAGTGGGATATATGAAAGAAAACACAATAACTCTGCGATGAGACAGATCAACTAGATGTCCAAATCAAACAGCCATCCAGATATTGCCCAGAAAGTTAAAACTTACTTTCAGTAAACATAAGTCATTGCCGAAGGATCTTTCCACCACTTTCAAAGCAGCCCGTACCAGGGATTTGCTGAATTCATCTACTTTCAATAAAACCAAAATGAAATAAGGTGCACATTGGTTAGACACTCACACAGACACCAGGACAGGTAAAACTAAAAAAAACTTGTGAAAAACATGATCCATTTTACGAATTCTGAGTTTGCAGATATGCTCACATGTATGGGCTTGCTGATGGTAACGCACTGGAAGCCAGGCGGTTTTATGAAGACCGCTTTCCAAATAGAAATATTCCGGATGCACAAACATTTTCAAACATTCATAGAAGGTTGTGCGAAAAAGGATGTTTTGAACCAGACAATCATCTGAAAGGAGTACAACGTACTGTAAGGATATCAGTAATTGAGGGAGCGGTTTTGAATTCAATTGAGGAAGATCCCCGATAAAATACACAAAAAATTGGGAAGAATTTTAATATCTCACATATTATTGTTTGGAAAATTATCCATGACTTTTTATTATATTCCTACCATATCCAACGGTTCAGGCGCTAATCCCTCGCGAATTTCCATTTTGGATGAACTTTTGCCAATGGATTCTTCAAAAAGTGTATGACAATTATTCGATACTGAAATTTTATTCACCGATGAAGTGACTTCAGTGCTCTGGCGCGCGAATATTTGAACCAAACTTACAATAATCAATGGATAGGTCGCTTCGCTCAAACGAGCACGGCTATGTTCGCGGATGACACCGCGATCTATGCCCACTCGTTTCATAGCGAAGTGGCTGCCAGGCAGCTCCAGATTCATCTGGATCGGTTGGTTATACCGTATATGGGGCAGAACAAGATCAAGTTGAATCCCAATAAGACGGAGGTCATTAATTTCACAAGGAAACGAACCAACGTGAAGATCCTTGGGAAATTAAAGATTGAAAACAACAGAGTGATTGAGAAGCCCTCAGTGAGATACCTGGGAGTGCAATTGGACACGCGTATGAATCTGCACAAACATATAGCGCTGGCATTGCAGAGGGGGGGGAGCCGCAATTAAGCGAACCCCCCCCCATTGCACGCAATTCCAGCCTATCGCTAGATAACAAAACACGAATTTATAAACAAATAATTAGACCGGCGATGATATACGCCTGTCCAATATTCTGCAGTCTGTCAAAAACTCAAATATTGAGACTTGAGAGACTGCAGAACAAAGCACTTCGTATAGCTACAAATAGTAGTAGGTATATCCGGTTGGATGATCTTCGCGGGCTGGCTAAAGTTGAAAAACTGACGGACCATATTGCCAGAATTTCTGATAAATTTTTTAGATATCATATCTCTGGAAGCCCGCTCACGGCGGAAATGACCAACGTCAGGGCCAATCAGAGACGAAAGCATTGGGTTATCTTCGATGCCCTAAATCTCTTTAATGAGATATAGGAGCCAGAACAATCAAGGGACCGGGAAAATAGGTAAAAGGAAATAACAAACTATAGGGAAATATTGTAAATCGTAAGATAGTAAGGGTGTGAGAACGTAACTATTAAAACTGGGTTTTTTGCAACATTTCCCAGAATGTAATGTAACGAATTATACGAATATAAGAAAGAACATAACCACGTAAGAAATATCGTACTAAGTAAAATAGGAAAAAGGTGCATAAGCTTTAAGCAGGAGGCGCCTATAACGACGAGTAGTCAGAAAGAAGCGAGCTAGTATGTTCTAGAAGAATTGCTCACCTGCCAACAGCAGCAGGAGCTGTCTCTTCGCCCCCCAGGGAGGGCAAGAAAACAGTCAACCATTTCCCCAACTGAGAGCTGAAATTCCTTCCCCTCTCCCCCCCTCCTACCCGGGAAAAGGATCCAGGAAGAGATTGTAGATTTGATTTTAAATTGTACATAGTAGTTAAGTTTTTAATGTATCAGATACTGTGATAGAAATAAATATTTTTGGATTTTGGATTTTTGGATAGGTCGCGGAGGACCACAGGCGTGGCCAACTAGGTCCCAGGACCTCAACAGTTCAGATTATTTCCTGCGGGGTCATCTTGAAACATTGGTTCACAGCACACCAATTAATACTGAAGAGCAGTTGAGAAATATAGTTTCTTGCGGAACTATCGAAAACAGTCCTAACGCGAGTCCATGAGAAAAAGAGCAGAGGCATGCATATTTCCAGGAGTTTCACATTTTGAACATCTCATTTAATTTATTTGTTCGAGAGATTACGGTAATTTTGTGTTAGCAGTCCAAAATGTATTTAGATTACTTCAATTTTATGATTTTACTGTTTAAAAATTATACTTTTGAATAAATTTTTGTTTATAGTTACATGAATTGTTTTTTCTCGTGAGTTGTCTAGCGAGATGCAAATGATTGAATTTTATTATTTTATTTCATGCGAAAACCGTACGTCGAACGAAAAAACAGACCAGATTTGCTCAGAAAGGAATGAGAATTTCAAAAATATTTTTTACTTCAAGAAAAAGCAGTGGCGTGTCATTTTCCTCTTCAAAATGATTCAGTGCAAATCCCCCACGAACGCCACTGGCAAGAATGAAAAATTATATTGTACAGCAGAGAATAACTTCCCATGCATAGAAGATGCGTACTCCGTTTCTCAGCAATATCTAGGATCATACCAAAAGTATAATAAAAAAAAATCTTAAGACTTTAGCACCCTCCTTGAATATCAGATGTTATTAAGGAACACCCTGTATATTGGTATGAACGGTATCTAGCGTGCTGAGTGAATACAATTTCATTAGTATCATATTAGAAGGTGTCATCATATTCTTAGACACTGCCTTCAAAAACGATCACCGATAGGAGGAACCAAAGAATTCAAATAGAAAACAACACCAAGTTCCTCATCGACACCAAAACCCTCAACAACTGCCTTTGGTGACAATTGTAATTATTCGAAAAAAACTTGAATTTAAGGAAGGGAACAGAGATGATTATCAAACTTAAAAGTCAAAGGAAGTAGGTATATTCCGTATTGATAATTCAGGCAGATTATTTTCGAAAGGTAAGTCACTGACAAATTTGACTTTATTTTCAGTTCATTTTTGAATACAGAATTCCAAAGAACACTAACCAATCGATGCAAACTCGGTAATTTAACCTCCTTGAAACATATAACAGACATTTTTCACTTCCAGGAGGAGATAAAACAAAAGAAATGCAGACCAATATTTCAGTTAAGTTTTTTCCGTTTCGTCAACTACCGAAAGGAACAATATTTCCAGACGATATTACTTCGGATGTCATGATGGAAAAGGACGTGACTCGACTGTTTCATGTCCAATATCGTCCCACTGTTTTTTCTCCGCACATCTGTGCTGTTTTGATGGATTGTCAGACCCATTTCAGTCATTCAGTGCTGAAAGTGGAAATTGAAATAGATGGCCCCGTTATTATATTTTTCTACATCGTTCTCATCCTCCAAACGAGGTTATTTGCGATGGCTAGTTTTTCGAGCTTCATTGGAGACTCTCCCAATTATGTTTGCTTTATATATACTGCTAAGTATGACAGAGTATGGAAGGTGCCTGTTTAGATTTTATGTACATGAAACCCCGATAATAATTAATAATGCAGAGTCTTCTATACAACCCAACATTGAACATGGCACCCCACCTTGAGAGTTCCAGCTTTCAAAACGAATAACAAATATTATCAAGGAACATTTTCAACAAGAGTCATTTTTCTCAATAGGAAGAACACACACTCTAGTAGCAGCGCGTTAAAAAATTCCTCTGGATGTTTTTATAGATATGACGCGAACTACTTTGTCTTCACACGGATGTACTTCCACTATACGTCCCAAAGACCATTTCAAGGGGGGAATATTATCCTCCTTCAATACGACCATTAGTCCTGGTTGCAGGTTCTCCGTTGATGAACACCATTCAACCCCTTCACTGCTCTTGACGTATATATATACGCTAGCCGCTTAACTGCTCCAGACGTATATATACGCATCGAAAATGAAAATTAGATAGGATTACTGTATTTGGATACACTTGCTGATAATGTCATTTATATCTCTAATCTGCAAAATTAGTCTAGTTAAATCTCCGGAATATTCAATCTTGGGAAATTCTCCAAAGCGGTGAAAAATTGTAATACTTTATCAAAAAAAATACAATCGGGTTTGTATACCCTTGACCAATTCTAATAGTATAATTTTTGTTTTGCAGAAATTCGTTGTTGCCAAGTTGGTTACTTCGGATTACTGAAAATATGGGGATGATTCGGAGTGATTACTATACTAATCAATCAGGCAAATCAAAATTTAATTTAAATTTTTCCAATTGGAGAATATCGAGTTAATCTCCTGCTCAATAATTTTTTTAATTTTCGTCTCCAGAAAATGCGTTGTTGCCAAGTTGGTCACTTCGGATTATTGGAAATCTGTTATGGAAATGGTTCAAAGTGGATACTATATCTATTGAATCGAATGAATTTTGCAAAAAAAATTGTCTTTGCAGAAATGCGCTGTTGCCATGTTATGGACGGTGGTTGTCGTTGAGAAAAGATTTATGGAAATTTTAGATAAAAAAATTAATATAAATCTGTTTGGTTTCGTCGGTTGAAAATTGGTATGTAGGGTTTGGAAGATTATGAGTTTTTTTGTCACAATTCATGAGTTCAAGATGGCGACTGGTCAAAATTCAGGATTACAAGTAAGCGGACAAATGTTATGATTTATGGTCCGATTCTATTCAAAATTGGAATTTTAGGGTTTTTTGGGTTAGAGATTATGATTAATTTTTCAGAATTTGTATTTGACGTTTTTATCCCAATTACATCAAGCCCAGAAAATGCTTTGATTTCAACAAATGTATATGGAAAAAACTTAATGAATAATGAACTTTTTACCCCAAATTGTTGAACATTATTTATTTAAAGGTAAAAACAGAAAATTAATTCTACTGCAACCATGAGCTTGTTGAAGTAAGTGCTCGGAATGCCCTCCTCTCACTACGAAGTAGCCCTCTCCTTCTCCGCATAGACTGACGTACGCGTTCTAAAACTCCAGGAGTATTTCTTATGTGGTCAAAGCCATCAATGATCTGTTGACAAAGTTCTTCAATGGAACGCACTGGTCCTGCATCATAAATTAGGATCTTCGAATACCCCCAGAAACAGAAGTCCAGCGGGTTGCAATCTGGTGAGCGAGAAGGCCAAGGTATTGGACCTGCTCTGCCAATCCACCGATTCAGAAACCGTAAGTTCAAATAATTGCGCATAGTTAAACGAAAATGAGGTGAAGCACCATCGTGCATGAATCATAGACGCTGACGAATGCTTGGGGGCAATCTGCCAATCCACCGATTCAGAAACCGTAAGTTTGAATAATTGCGCATAGTTAAACGAAAATGAGGTGAAGCACCATCGTGCATGAATCATAGACGCTGACGAATGCTTGGGGCACAGAGTATAAGAAACCTTCCAAATTGTTTTGCAAAAATTGTAAGTATGTGTCGCCATTTGAAACTCTCGGGGAATAAAATGATCCGATTATTTCATCTTCCATTACTCCGGCCAATACATTTAGGGTAAACTGCACATGATGACGCTTTTTTGTAATCTTGTATGGATTTTCTACAGCCCAGACATGGATATTGTGGGAATTCACTACTTCATCGCGGTTAAATTTAGACTAGTCAGTAAAAAGGATGCGGGATAAAAAAAATTGATTTCTTTCGCACTTTCCGAATACCCACCTAGAGAACTGCAAGCGTCGTGGGAAATCCCCTGGAAGCAATCCCTGAACACGTTGAACTTGGTATGGATATAAACTATTTTCACTAAACCCTGAAAAACAAACGTCACACTTACAAGTAAATAAAAATTTTGTTACAATTTGAATGTCACAAGCGTCAAAGGGGGAAACAGGGTGAAAAGTCATAGCCCACAAGTATTTCAGTTTGTTACTTCAATATTCCCCTTTAATTTGCCAGCAATTTTCTCGAAAACTGTTAGCTGATTCAAAAAAATGCAGGCGACCAAAATTTCAGGTTTTTTCATGGCCAACTCAACTGTGACATTCAAATAGTTTTTTTTTCGAAAATAGAAAATGTTGGCTATAAAAACTGTAGGCAACCCTCATTCACCCCTTTGAATCAGTTACCTTATTTTTGAAGTAAGAAATGAATAGAGCGTTCAAAAAACCAAGAGCCTGTGAATTTTCCAAACATTTGATGCATAATTTTAGCCACAATTCAAAATTCACGATTTTTTTCGCGCAACTTGAGAAGTCTGTAGGTTAGAGGGGTGAATTTTAGGAAACATGTTTATGGGAAAAATAGTCTTATTTTGACCCAAGGGATGCGCCCTTGAAATATTTGTATTGCATTTTGTAGCACCCTGTACATATTCAACTGACATTGGATAGACTTTCCGTCCGTAATATGAAGATGAGTCCGTGCTACATACAATATTATTTTGTACAAGTTTTTCAAAGAATGTTTCATATAGAAGCATTTTATTTCTGCCATAAAAATGGAGAAATATCAATAATCAATCAAGTATGGCAACTTTGGGAACTGAAAAAAAATCCAAAATTGCAACTTTTACGAACTTGTCCGTGAAGTGTTGCCATGGCTATGGCAATACTTCACGAACAAGTCAGTAAAAGTAGCATTCTTGGATTTTTTTTATCCTGATGTAGTTTTGAGGAGCGTGTACAAAAAAAATATTTCAAAATATAATACACTGGTTCCCTCTCGCAGGATAGGCGGATGAATACTAAATCGGAGTCAAGAATTACGTTCAACTGAAAGATATTTACTCAAATTAATTCCAAGGACTAAAAATACAACGATTTAGAGTTTGCGCGAAACAGCACAAAAGACAGGAAATCAGACATATATGTCGCACATGTGGAGTACCATCGTGCCTCATTCTTTGTTTAGAAACATAACATACAAAAAACATTTTTAATTTTTTATTAGTTATGGTATTTTTCATGTTTTTTCCAGTTTATATAAACGTCAATCCAAAATATATATAATTTGTTTTCTTTGAATACCCGATGAATTGCTCTGGACGTATATATACGCACAATCTAAAATATTGCGCATGTGGAGTAATATTTCAAAAATCATTTTCGAAGTGAAAGGGTTAACGCGTTCTTGTAGCTGAGATAAATATTCGCAGGACCATTTTGACCAAAATGTTGAATCATTGGAGTGAGTTGATGGGAATTTCATCCAATTAAAAAATGTCCTGGCGTTAGAACGTTCAAATCGTTCGGATCCTCAGAATGAGGTGTTAAAGGACGAGAATTGAAGGCAAGCTTCCGACTGCATTATTACAGTATTCAATCCATCGTAAGTCGAATTATTATTTCCTATGACCCTCCTTGAATGATGTTTGGCTCCTTCAACAACTGCCTTCCATAAATCACCAAAATAAGGGGATTGAGCCGGAATGAAATGCCATCTTATTGAAAGTTGTGCAAAATAATCGTGAAAAACAGACTTCTCTGGATCTTCTTTCACATTAATTGTCAAGTATAGCCTCATAGGCTCTTATTCTTCCAACGGGAATAAGTGGGCACACGCCTATTCACGATTGGTTGGAATTTTGGAAGACGTCAATTTGGTAAATTGACGTCTTGGCAGTTTTTCTCAAAAAAGTTACCGAGATGTGGTTCGAATTTAAAATGAATGTTTTGATGCGAGAGAGTTACAAGCATTAAACTTGTAGAAGTAGGTAGCCCATTACTCAAGTGAGTGCCTGGGACGCTTATAACGGGTGGGATCATCTATAGCATAATCAGTGGCTTCCCTTATGAGAGGGTTCTCATGCGACTCCGCATAATCGAATACCTTCCGGTTGCGTTCTTCAATATGCTCCTTGATGGGGAGCAGATTGAGGTCTTCGAGTATACGAACGTTCCGCACGTTCCACGGAGCGTTCGTTATCATACGCAGAACTTTCATTTGTCCCCGTTCCAGGATGCGAATGTTAGTTCTGCATGATTGGCCCCAAGCTGCTGAGGCATACAAAATGGTAGGTGTGAACACCATTTTGTAAATCATAACTTTGTTTTTGAGCGAAAGCTTGCTATTTCTATTGATTAAAGGATACAATTGGGTAATTTTCTTCTTGACTTTGGAATTGACTATTTCAATGTGTGGCTTCCAGGTGAGCCGACGATCTATAGTTACATCAAAATACTTGACTTGCGTCGACCATTGTATCTCCCTTCCTGAGACAATCACAATACCCTCCGGGTCACGCTTCTTACGCCCCAAAGAAATCGCCTGCGTTTTGTCTGGATTTACCTTCACTTTTCACCTCAAGTACCACTCCTGAAGGTCATTCATTGCATTCTGCAAATAAACAACCCCCTTCGATGGTCCAGTAAAGCTGTATCATCAGCATACAAGGAGACCTTTACATTTTCGCTCCTTGGTATGTCACTGGTGAAAAGGCTGTATAGCATAGGTGACAGTATAGCCCCCTGAGGGACACCAGCTTCAATCTCCCTCGTTTCCGAAAGAGATTGTTCCACTTTTATTTAAAATGTCCTCCCAAAGAGAAAAGATTTCATCCACTTCATTAGGACCAGAGGTAGTTGGAAATCGATCAGTTTTTGTAATAAGCCTTCGTGCCAGACTCTATCGAAAGCCTTGCTTATGTCTAATAAAAGAAGGAGAGCACATTCACCGTTATTCAAGGCAGAAATCGAATTTTCGACTAGTCTCAGGGCCTGAAGTTCCGTAAAATGCTGTTTGCGGAATCCAAACTGCTCATCTGGTAGGACATTTCGGTCTTCAACTTCTTCCTCAAGCCTCTGCAGTACAATTTTTCCAGCCAGTTTGGCTGAACTACAGAGCAGACTAATCGGTCGATGGAAAAACAGATTTATTGTTTGGATCATTTAAGCTTTCAAATGATTATTAGCACCAATAAAACTAGTACCATTATCTGAATAAATATCTGATGGGTAACTACGCCTGGATATAAATCTTTTAAAACAGTTCAAAAAAGCTTCAGTGCTCAAATCATCAACTTATTCTAGATGCACCACTTTTGTTGAGAAACCAACAAAAACGCATAAATAACCTTTAACTATTTTGTAACTGAGTATATTCACCTTTTTATCTGGAGAACCTACATAGTCCACACCGCAATGACTGGGGGTTAATACGAACACTTGGTAGGTTATCCATCATATACCTGTATTCCATTAGTTTCGCTCGAAAACAAATTATACATTCACTCAGTATTTTCCTTATTACTCTTCGCTCAGAGAGTGGCCAATAATCCAAACGTATTATTGATAATAAAGTTTGTGAACCAGCATATAAATTGCAATAATGTTCGCTCAAAATGATTAGTTTGGTTAAATGTTGATTTTTGGGTAAAACTAAGGGGTGTTTCTGTTTATAATTGATGTTGGCCTTTACCAATCTACCTCCTACCCTCATCAACTCATCCAGAAATGGTTTCAAAGAACCGAACTTTTTGAAACTTTACCCGTTTTTTTCAGAGCAAGCCAGTCCTCATAGAAACCTTGTTTCTGTGCTAAACTTATTAAAATAGTGGGAGATTGTTTCAGCTCACTAAGTAACAAATTACCTTTTATCTTCTGCTCTCCTTTTAACTTAGAGTTTTTGTGAAATCTGGAAACCCAAACTATTGTCCGTTGCAACCGAACTAGACTAGAAAATTTCTCGATTATATCTGGGTATCTATCAGATATGAAGGTTTGCTTCTGACTTTTTATTCCAGGAATTTTTTCCATTCTCAATTAATCTTTGAAAGCCAGCCACATTTCTTTGTTTGAACTGGGAAATGCTGGTTCCTCCCACCATAAATTGGAATTTTCCAATTTATATTCCAATCTAAAATTATGAATACAGAGTCTTCTATATAACCCAACATTGAACACAACTCATGCCACGAAGAGTCGTTTTGAGACATACTCGAAAGTTCTGTTAATTCACACAATTTTTATGTCAGAACAGTGCTCGCGAAAATAATAAATTAATCAGCGGAAGTTTGATTCAATTTTTGAATTCTATTACGATTTGATGAATAGACAAACGCATGATTTTACGCTCTTCAATATTATAAAAACATCGAGTAGACTGCACGTCAATTTGTTTTTCGCCTAAAGAGTTTCGTTCCGCATAGTTTGTGTATGGCGCAGAAACAACAGCAGAATTATCGAATTCAGATACTTTTATGAACTTTTCAGTTGTTCCTACTGTAGACAAAACGGATTTCCTTCAATAGCACAGTACTTCGGTAACCGGCGATATAACCACATCAAGAAAGCTATCGCATGTTTATAACCCATGAAAACAAAAAAAAAGCTGCTGCTTAAAAAACGTTGTTACAAAAGTTACTGACGAATTTTATAAATTTTCAGGTGGTTTCCGACAACGTATGAAAAGAGTAGTGCAATAAATTCCTAGATGTAAGTTCCCAAAATTACGTGAAAAAATAAATATGAATGAACTACACTTCACGAATATTGGTTATACAATTTTTGATGTATTGATGTATTTTTGCATAGTTCCATCACAAACGACAGGGATTTTCCCAATAAAAAATATATCCTGATTCTTTTGATTTTAATGAAATTATTCACATTACTATCGATTTGTGTTATATTTTTAGCTTTCGCAGCTGCACAATCCAAACGGGAAACATTTTGAATGACATCTTCTTCATCGACTGTTATTTCCACTCGATGCATGTAGCCGGCCCGAGTCCAACAGTATCGTGACGTTACGCTACCGAAATGCCACTCCGAGCGGACGGAGAATTGACCGATTTTTAAATTCATTTTTAACTAAAAATTGCTGGAGAAAATAGTTGGTATTATTGTTTTGAGTGATCAATCTCTGTAATAATTTTTACTGATTTTCCACATTATGTCCCATAGTCTACTCGACAAGTTGAAAATGGTCTAAAATAGAGATACTGCTCTTAAAATTATGTGTGATAGCTCATTGGATCCGGAATAACGCCTAGAGGAATGTGCCAAAAGTGTGTATTAGCACATAAAAAATTGCAAAAGTTATAAATAATTGAAAATGAAAAAAAAAATGCATTTCGTTCATTGCCAATATTTCATGAACTATCGATATTTAAGAAATTTCAAAAAAAGATTCTGAAAGAAGAGGAAATTTTCAATAAAAAACTCCACGCTCCCGGAACTCTATCTCCATCATTTATAATTTTAATTCAACGCTGAAAATGGGTCTCCGAGCGACATTTTTAGGTTCTTCGCGCGGCGTCAAAAGCGAGTACGACACATTAATTAATTTATTTGAGGTATTAAATGTTTTTGTTTGAATTTGAAAAAAATCATGTTGTATTCGGAACACTATAAATAATAAAATCCCGTTGAGAATTTTACTTAGAGTTGATTTTTCAATAAGTTAAACGATTGTTAACTAACAACATTTTCTCGACCTTCTGTCATAATTGTAAATGAAAAAAAATGTTTGAATAATTGTCGTAAAAATTATTCGCTTCATAGAGCCTTTCTCATATACATACTCAACAAGATCACGCCATAAAAGTAAAAAAAATATTCATACTTTGTTTATAATAATTTTTGTACTTGAACAAAAACTAAGAAGTGATGTTGTTGAAAAAAAATTTTTTTTTCCCAATCCTCATATTATCGTTTTTTTATTAATACAAGATATAAATTGATTTGCAAAAAAACTTTTTCCCGCCATTTGTTTATAAATTTTTTATAAACAAATTGATTATTTCAATATTTTTGAAATATTTTGCTTTACAAATTCATTATATTACAAACACTATAATTTTTGAAAAAAAAAATTTCTTTAATAACAATTTTTAATCGTTTATAATCGTTTTTTTTTATATTTCTATTGTTGAAATAATTAGTTGAGAATTTTTTTTTCTAAAAATCATAATTGACAGTCCTCTACAGAGAAACAAAAAAAATTTTTTTTTTATCAACAATTCCATTGTTTATTAACTTACCAATTTGTTATAAACAAGTTTTTAACCAAAATAATTTTTTTTGAAACTTCAAAATTAAAAAAAAAAAAAAAATGGAATTGGGAAAAATTGGGATTTTTTTTTATACTTTGTTATATATGGTTGTTTTTTGTAAATTTTGGTAGTTTCAGAAAAAAATCTAACAAAGTTAAAAATTTGTTTATAACAAATTGGTAAGTTAATAAACAATGAAATTGTTGATAAAAAAAAAAATATTTTTCTGTTTTCATAGAGGACTGTCAATATGATTTTAAGAAAAAAATTCCAACTAATTTTTAAAAAAAAGATTTTAAACAATTAAAAATTGTTATTGAGGAATTATTTTTTTCAAAAATCATAATATTTGTAATTCAATGACGTTGTGAAAAACAATTTTTCAAAAATATTAAAATAATCTATTTGTTTATAAAAAATTTATCAACAAATGGCGGGATTCTTTTTTTGCAAATCAATTTATATCTTGTAATGATAAAAAAACGATAATATGAAGATTAAGAAAAAAGAAATTTTTTTTTCAACAACATCACTTGGACTTCTTAGTTTTTGTTCAAGTTCAAAAATTACTATAAACAAGGTATGAATATTTTTTCAACTTTTATAGCGTGATCTTGTTAAGTATGTATATGAGAAAGGCTCTGTGGAGCGACAAATTCTAACGACAATTATTTGAACATTTTTTTTTATTTACAATTAAAACAGAAGTCGAGAAAATTTTGTTAGTTAACAATCGTTAAACTTGTTGAAAAATTAACTTTGAGTGGAATTTCCAACGGAAATAAATTATTTATAGTGTTCCAAATACACCATAATTTTTCAAAAAAAAAAAATATATATATTTAATACCTTAAATAAATTAATTAATGTGTCGTACTCGCTTTTGACGCCGCGCGCGCAACCTAAAAATGTCGCTCGGAGACCCATTTTCAGCGTTAAATTAAAATTATAAATAATGAAGATAGAGTTCCGAGTTTTTTATTGTAAATTTCCTCCTTTTTCAGAATCTTTTTTTGAAATTTCTTAAATATCAATAGTTTATGAAATATTGGCAAAAAACGAAATGCCATTATTTTCATCTTCAATTGTTGACAACTTTTGCAATTTTGTATGTGCTACTACGAGCTTTTGGCACATTTTTTTAGGCGTTATTCCGGATCCAATGAGCTATCACACATAATTTTAAGAGCAGTATCTCTATTTTAGACCATTTTCAACTTGTCGAGTAGACTAATAGTCAAAATAGATTGATCTCTCAGAAATGAGAAGTATAGGAAAATGTCCCATAATACTTGCCATAGAAGAGGTCAATTTAACTCCTTACAACATACCGTGACACAGGATATCGGGCCACCCCTGTAACTTCTGGATTCGTAAACGGTTTTTTCTGAAATTCGGTACAGTTATATAAGCAACCATTTCGGATTTGATCACATTACAATCCAATATGGCGGAATTCCGGTTTTTCTGCAAATGCCAGGAACTTTGTTTTTTCAAATAGAATACCCTGTATATTTTCACATATTCAAGTTCAACAGGTCAAAACAAGTCCAAACCTTAAGATAATAACCTGATCAAAATATAACAAGTAACTTTTGAGTATAGAATACAATACAACAGAAAAAAAAATAAGTGATTTGGTGCTCTCTTGCTCATAGAAGAGGACGAATGCTTCATTACTTATAAGGGAATCTGGTGATATCGGTGATACTCTCGAGTCATTGTACTCGTGCCATGTGTCTGCATAAGGGTGCCTGCAATGAGACGTGTAGTGTCCGCTATAGGATGTTCCACTATGATTGGACCCAGCATACAAGTTGTAGCAGCATGGAATTATGTTATCTGTTGAATAATTACTCATGTCTAATCCTTCAAGAGGAAAGTCAATGGTGACATTCAATTTTCCCCCGAATCTATCCATCAGCGAAAATCGTTTCAAGTAAATTACTAATATTTTGGGGAATTCATGTATGGATAATGACTTAGTGCATTTAATCTTTTCCTTATATTCACAACAAAATGGTTTCTGTTCGCCATCCAAATTTTCTTCTTTAGTGAATGAATCTAAACATTGTGACAGTCTGAGCTGGCCAGTTCTCTGTGGAATATGAAGTGAAATCCCAAAGAAGAAAAAAATTAATTGATTTCAAATTCATTTTTTTGAAACAATTGAAATTGAAATGTTTTTTTTATTTTACCTCGTGGATAAATGATATTTGGTCAAGGCTATTCACAATAGGTCACACATAACAGAAAAACCAATTTTTTTCTGAAAAATTATTTTCTGTGTCATTTATTGATGAATTAATTCAGTAACATCACATTTTGATCAAAATTTTTTTTTTCAAATGAAACCCCTATGGGCCACCTACCTGTCTCTCTAGAACATTCATTAAAGAAAAAAATTACATATCATTTTTGTATTTCGGTGCAGTAACAAATTGTATACATTCAAAAATCTACAACTAGTTCATGAGTTTCCTTGCAATTCGAATAATTTTTCAACTCAGTAAGCTGTGGAAAACAACAATTCTGAATCATGTCAACTAATTATGTTTCGCTGTCATCTTTCATCTCAACTCTCGGAAGTTAGTTGACTTCCGGGAATTAGTTTAGTAGAAATGTAAAATCAAAATTATAGGTTCACAAGAAGTGAACAGGTTGATATGTTATTAATTTACGGAGAATGTCTTGAAAACATTGTCGCCGCTTGTCAGTTATACGCTGAACGATACCCACACAAAAGACACCCACAAAGAACCTTCTTCAAAAATGCGGAGAGGAGATTCCCAAATGAATCCAACAATGGAGAAGATGATCGTAAGTGAGTAGGCAGAAATGAATGTTTTGCTTATGTTGATTTTGATCCAACCGCTTCGACGCGGGAATTGGAATACCAATGAAATGTCAGTCGAGAAAACGCTAGAAGAATTTAAAAAAAACACCATTATCGTGCTTATCAGTATAACTTACACAATTAGTTGACAAGATTCAGAAATGTTGTTTTCCACAGCTTACTTAGTTGAAAAATTATTCGAACTACCAGAAAACTCAAGAACTAGTTGTAGATTTTTGAATTTATACAACTTGTTACTGCACCGAAATATAAAAATGATATGCCATTTTTTTCCTTAATGAATGTTCTAGAGAGACAGGTAGGTGGCCCATAGGGGTTTCATTTGAAAAAAAATAATTTTTGATCAAAATGTGATGTGACTGAATTGATTAACCAGTAAGTGACACAAAAAATAATTTTTCAGAAAAAAATAATTTTTTTCGTTATTTGCGACTCATTGTGAATAGATTCGACCAAATCTCATTTATCCACGAGGTAAAATAAAAAACAATTGTAATTTCAATTGTTTGAAAAAAATTACATTTGACATGAGGTTTCGACTTGTTTTGACCTGTTGAACTCGAATATGTAAAAATATACAGGGTGTTCCATTTGAAAAAACAAAGTTACTGGCATTTCCAGAAAAACCGGAAGTACGCCATGTTGGATTGTAATGTGATCAAATCCGAAATAGTTGCTTATATAATTGTACCAAATTCCAGAAAAATCCGTTCACGAATGCAGAAGTTACAGAGGTGGTCCGATATCCTGTATCACCCGGTATTTTTGCTGTTAAGTTCATTATTCAATAAATAAAATAAGTTGATTTAAAAATTAAGGAACCCGACTGCGTAAAAAGTGAACTTCAAAAATATGGAAACAAGATGGGCAAAAAATATTGTCAGAAAATTATGTCTTAAGAGGTTGACAATCTTACTCAGTCGGAGACATCTTCTTTAATTTAACAATGGAGATATATTATTGCCGCCGACTGCGTGAGATTGTTTACAGTATTAAGTTCAATAAATAAGCTTTCAAAACATAGTTTTCTAACAATATATTTTTACATAAACTTTTTTTATTTCACACTTTTTAGTTAGGATTCTTCACAATATGGCATCTGGTTGTCGTCATATTAAATTTTGATTATTACTGACTTGTCTTTATTCATAATAAGGCGATCGCCATTTTGAATTTGGTTATTACTGTCATGTCTTCATTCACAATATGGCGTCTGGTTGTCACCATATTGAATTTTGATTACTGTCATGTCTTTAGTGACACCCGCAAGATTAAGACAATTCGATTGACGTAAGAATCATCAAAATCGGCCACGCGTTTGGTCTCTATAGAGCGCTACAAAGGACCAAGCATACATTAGGCAATTCATCGACCTGTCAAAACGAAAGCAATATGGCGGCTGTTGGCACACATTGAAATTCGTCATAAGCGACCATAGTGGTAAAAGTGTTTATTTTGTGATTTTCTGTACCAATTTGAGTAGTTTTTTCAATTTAGGATTATAATTCGTGCTTCAACTGAAGAAAAATGCCCCGTATTTGCATTGTAGTTAACTGTAGGTCCCGTCACGACAGGGATAGAGTCGGGTTTCACTCGGTGTCTACAGTTTCAAATCATAAGTTTTTGACCAGTTAAAATGACTTATCGAGGAGAAGAGCTCTATGGTTAGCTGCAATCAACCTAGAAGATCTTACGGATTCGAAAATCAAGTATCAGAGAGGCTACAGCAGACATACTCTGTGTGCACATTCGTGATAACATCCGTCATGGATACCTACCTATAACTTCAGACTTTTGTGATTTGATTTGTTCCTTAGAAGATCTTACGGATTCGAAAATCTAGTATCAGAGAGGCCGCAGCAGACATACCCTGTGTGCACATTCGTGATAACATCCTTCATTCCGTCATGGATACCTACCTATAACTTCAGACTTTTGTGATTTGTTCCTAAGATTACTTGTATGATTTTGCCTACCTGTATATCTCTGAACTATTGTACATTAGGAGGTCCCATTTCAATAAAGTTTAAATATATATATATATATATATATATATATATATATATATATATATAATTGATATATTTTCCACTTCAAAAGTAGAGAAAACTCCCAATGAATGTTTATATATATGTACCTACCTCCTCAAAAAACATTAAAACATTACTAGAATACAAATTTTCTTTAGGATTCTGGTGACTCAATAAATAAAAATATTTAGAAATATGTCTTTTAATCTCAACTTTCCCTTTTTAGATATTTCAGGCAATTATCGAAAGCCTCGATCAAGTCTTGTGAAGGGTGTTTTATTTGATTACTCTCGTTTCGGACGTCCATCGTCTTAATTTATTTGAAAAGGTTTACACGATGTTTTGAATGTGAATACTGTATTCAGACGATTGCAGATACAAATATTCGAAACATCGTGAAAACCTTTTCAAGAACATTAAGACGATGGACGTCCGAGACGAGACTAATCAAGTTACCACATCGTCTACAACCTTCAAAGGGTATTGTAATTTATTAAGAGTAAAAATTGAATATATCGTGATATTTATCGAAATTGTACTCTATACAAATATCAATATTGTGTGTCATTTTTTTATAATTGGTATTAAATTAAGAGTAATCAACTGAATAGGTAAAACAACAAATAAACAAACATTTATTTATATATATTCATTTGAAACATTTTATTTTTTAAAACAACTGAACAAGAGGCAAGTCGTCCAATAAATTTTTTGTCTGGATGGCATTGGCCACACAGCTTCCAAATCTGTGCGTGACATTGCACCTAATATAGCACCAATATGACCACCTACTTCACTGTTTCCGGCCATACAAGTACAGTGAGCAGTACAAATGCTTTCATCCTATTCAATTATGTACCAAACATCTGAAGGTTTTTAATTTGCCTTTTGTGAATACTTGACCTGAAAAAAAGTTATGTCGATTAGAAAGAACTATTATGAAAGTTGAGAAGTAATATCCTTAAATATCAAATCAATGTCTCTTATAATAAACAAATGTGGCAATAAACATAATAGATCAGATCAGAAGTTATAAATTGCTTCTTATGTAGGTATTATTCCTAATTTATAATAATTCACTTTGATGACTCAAGATTTGCAACTGTACAGGTACCCATTAGAAAAAACCTGCTGCCTAGGAAAAAACATACTAGACTTACTGAAATATATAAATGATTCTGAATTTTTGTTCTCATCTTCACATACGAAGCCAGATTCAAAGTAGGTATGTATGGATTCTAAACTTGTATAGGGCTTCATCTGCATTTGGGAAAGCTTAAAGAGCAAATACGAAATAATATCCATATTCGTATCAGGAGGAGCACCAACAATTGAACAATTCAGTTCAGAAATATTCAGTGTAAAAAGGATCTAAATCACTGATCAATCCTCAACTTCATTTTATACCTGTAACAAATACATTGATAAAAATGTAAACAGAAGATGGGAATGTATTTTCAAGCATACCGTTCACCAAAGCCTCTGCTTTTCAACAATAGTGTCTTCAGGTAATCACTCTCCATCTGAATATCATTGATTAACAACATAAAAGCTCCGAAAATAAACAAAAATACAGTTTTACAAGCCAAAGGTACACACTGACAATGATGTTCTTATGGCGATTATCAGTTTGTGTGCCAACAACCGCCATATTGGATCACGTGGTATGGATTGCCCAGGGCCGATCCTAGGGTATTGGCCGCCCGCGTGCAAATACCAGATGTGCCGCCCCTCCAGGGACTTTTTTCTTATTTTGACTAATATTTGACGTTGACGTTATAAACTCTTGAACTCATCTACCTGTATAACGTCTATTTCACACACAACGATTTTGGACATACTCAGTGCGTATACCAACGAAAAGTATATAAATCAGTTGTTCTACAGTCTACAGACTAGGTACCTAATCATTATAATTACCTAATTATAAAATAACCTTTCTGGCTTTCTGAGTGGCAAATTTATCAATAATTTCCGTAAAATCTATTTTTTCACAGATTTCGGATTCAATAGAGATGATGGCCAAATCTGAAAGCCTTTCTTGTGTCATATTATTTCTCAAGTAATTTTTAATAATTTTTAATTTGCTGAAACTTCTTTCTCCTGAAGCCACAGAAACAGGTAAGGTCAAAAAAATTCTTATTGTTAGAGCAAAATTAGGAAAACAGGAAATGAGATCATTTTTGACTATGATTTCTGATACCTCAATTGGCTGTTTCTTACCTGGAAAAATATCGAATGAAGTTATTTCATTAAACAGTTGTATACCGTCTATATCTTTCACGATACTTCCATCCTCCTGTACCTGTAACTTAATATCTAACTCCATGCAGGCTTTCATGAGATCATCACTAGAAATGTTGTGATACTCATACAGAACGCAGAATATTGAAAAGCACTCAGATAATAATGTAAATCTTTCATTTACCGAAGAGATCGCGTGATCAAGAATTGCAAAATAGAAATAAGTCTTGAATTGCTGGAAGGGATTCAAAAGGGGTTTATCACTGCCCTCGTAATCAAATAAACGGACCTTTTTCCTGAGCCTCGAACTTGGAAATTCGGGATCAATACCTAAATCTCTAGCAAGTGTTGTGGCTGAATCGACAAATATTTTGAAATTATCGTCTGATCTTTCTGAAACGAAATATTTTTTTAAATTATCTAAGCCTTCAATGCCGCGATGTTTAATTTAGGATTTTGAAGCATTTTACTCAGACCATTAATTCTTGATAATAAATCATGCCAAATCAAAATTGAACACAAAAATTTGAATGATTAAAGATTTTTCATTATTGATTTTGCACCATTTTTTGTTTTCGCGTCTCTGGTGGAATCTTCAATTAAGGCATTTAATGCGGTAATAATATTTTTGAGGTCTTGCTTTAGAGGTCTAATAGCATTGATACGACTTTCCCACCTTGTTTCACTTAATGGTTTCAAAGTTAGACTTTTCACGTATTTTTTTAGTAAATCCCATCGATATGGGGACGCAGAAAAAAAAATATACCTCTTGTACCATATAAAAAAATCCAGAAATTTCACCACTGGCGCTGGCAGCGTCATTAACGACGAGGTTTAAGGTATGAGCCGCACACGGCACGTATAATGCTCGAGAATCCGTTTCTGAAGCCCTATATTTTTCGTATTCATATTCGATCCATTGTCGTAGCCCTGACCACGTATATCTTTAACTTCGAGCTGCAGACTAAGTAATAGCTTCTCTAATAGAAAATTGCACAGACCTTCTCCAGTGGTATTAGTTACTGAAAAATATCCTAGAAAAAATTCTAAAATATCTACTTTACTTTTACCATCAGTAGTGTTCACACATCTAATTACAAACGTTATTTGTTCAGTATGACTAATTTCGGGCGTAGAGTCGAGAATTATAATGTAATATTTGGCTTTTTTGACAATGCGTGTTATCTCATTACGAATAGATTCGGCTAGAATATGAATTACTTTATTTTGAAAATGCCCTAAGTAGTGTGGAATACGTGTTTTTTTATCTTTGTATTTACTGATATTATTAAGGTGTTCTGAAATAAATGGATCAAATTCGGCCAACATCTCTACTGCCTTCAAAAAATTACCATTATCTCTATGATACAACTCCGTACTAGTTCTTCTGAATGCTAAATTTTGACTGGCTAAAAATTGTACTACAGCAATCATTCTTTAAATGATAGCGCGCCATCGCTTTTTCTCTCTCTTGTGAACATTTTGTTGTTCCGCGTCAATAGTACAATTATTTCCATCCTCGTCTTTATTTCGCACCACGATCTTATAGAGTTAACGTGTTTTAGAGTATTTTCATGCTTATTGAGGTAATCCGAACAATGACGCCAATCAGAAAAGCCAGTACTTACAAGTTGTGTTGAACTATCTCTACTAAACAATTTACATGCAAAACAAAAAATACAATTCAGTTTTATGGAATAGCAGAGCCACGCGCGATTTATTTTCTCCCCGTTCACTAAAGTTTTGTTATAATATGAACAGCTAAATTTTCTGCCACTCTCATCAATCGGAAATTTGAAATCTGCAACTTGTTTGGGACCGTGTTCTACCAATAAATCGATATATTTTTTTGTCAAAATGTTAGGCCAAGTACCTGGATCATCTAGTGCTACTCTTCCTCTTTGCTCTCATCTTCACATTCGGCTTTACTGGGAATGGGACTGCTTGATAATGATCTTGCAGCTTTATCACCTTCATCGGGTGTGAAATCTATTGATTTATTGTTTGTTTCACTAGTACTGGTGGATGTTGATGGTTGAGAATAATCAAACTCCGCGATTTGATTCAAACCTTTTTGTTCGGGCTCACTTTTATCCGGTTTTCCAAAATACTTTTTCAATGCTCCCGCTTGTTTTGAGATTTCTTCTATTCTTCTATTCTTCTCTTTTCTATAGAAGGCAGTGAAGGCACCTGACTCTCTTTTAGTTTTTCTGTTTTTGGACGACATCTAAAGGTAAAAGGTAAGAAGAACGATAAGTATATCATGGCTCACAGATGCAGATAAAATGAATAGGAATTCTTCAGAAATTTTGAAATTCATCGAAATGACCTCTAAAAAGTACCTACCATTGTTAATACTTTTTTTACTCAAAGTGTAAGAATATGGGTTATTCATAAGAAATCCCCTTTCCTGTTGAAGAAGTAAGAGAAAATTATTTAAAATAAATGATGATTCGTAGCGCTCTTTCAAAATCTGGGTGAAAATTAAAATTTTCATAAACTCCCCCGGTTGGTAACCTATAATTTTGTAAGAAAATTATATTTTGTGCTAACGAATTTTGAAAGAATTGAAAATAAATTTTGAATTTTCAAACATTCTGTACTTATTTTCAAAACGAATCATCGCGACAATATTAGTTTAAAAATATGCCCACTTTTTTTATCTAATTAGAAAACAACCTGTACAACATTTCATTCGTTCATAAATCTAGTTAAGAGCTTTGGTACTTACCACAGTTCTGATTTAAATATTTAAACGATACTCAACAGCAACACCTTGTCACTAATTTCCAATATTAACTTACACTTGCACTTGATTGTGTTTATGACCAGTCTTATTGTATGTTGATTCAAAATTAAATGAACATTTTGAAATGAAAATGGTTTATATATAGTGGTGAAGTAGCAAAAAAAATTCCGATGCCGCATCCCTTTAACTTTGTCCAAACAATCCATTTCTTATCTATAGAGAAAACCGCTAAAATAAAGTTCCTTTTGACCATTGACCTGCGAGCCGCGTGCCGACTGTGATATATATAGTCTTTACAAGTAAGTTGGCACGGCGAAAAAAATTCAAAGGAGGCCGCAGCGGCGAAACCTCTGAAAAAAAGCCGCCCGGCGAACAGCAGCCACGTTTTTTTCAAAGGTTTCGCCGCTGGTACCTCTTTTAAAAAAAATTTCGCCGTTCCAACTGACATGGTAAAGACTATACGTACATAAATGAGCCGCCGCGCCGCACACAGGAACCAAACATACTTAGTCGTGTCAAAAATATGGCCCTTGGTTTTTTTTTATAGACATTTCAATTCTTTATGCTTCATTGCCGGCTCTGCCATGAATTTTGCTCTCAAATGAAGAATGTGTGTAGATGAGAGTAGGAGAAGATACTAATGGACAATAGACCAACACACAACACAACTGAGCACTAACGTTTCATTTTTCTTCTTTCAAAAAATAGCTGATTGTTATAACTGAATGCGGCCTGCGGCCGCCCCTTAGTTTGGCCGCCCGCGTGCGGTGCACGCGCTGCACACCTGCTAGGATCGGCCCTGGGATTGCCTAATACATGATAAAAACATTAACCTCCTTTGCGTTGCGAGTCGGGTAGAAATAGAACATAATGCATCAGGTTTAATTTTCATAACGGCTCATATTTTATTCCCTCTGTTTCGATAAACACCTCCAATATCCCCACTCTAAATGATACTATTTTCCATTTGATGGCAGAAATGTCTTTTTCTTTGAATAAGTAAATCATTATAACTGAATATTCATTTATCTGTCGAAGGCCTTAGTTATACTAAATTATTGTGAAATATTGCCGTTACAGAAACCTCACGGAATGTCTTTCAGAGTTACCTACTAAAAATAGAATGCTCGAATCGAACAAAGTACAATTTTCATTCGATTTGCCGTTTTAATTTTCACCTACCGAAAGCCGAATCAAATACCCCCTTTGTCCGAAACAGATATCTATCGTATTTCCGGAAGGATTCCTCCGAAAGTGTCACAAGTGAAAAACAGATGGCGACACCAGTCCCACTAACTACGCCGACGTCAGTGCTATCGACGTGTACCCCTAGACAACCATGCGCATAGCGAGTACACTCCGGGCAAAAGAACCGGATCAAAATTCCGAGAATTCGACATAGATTCACCAATGAACATATAAATGTTGTAATCAAGGCTGTGTTTGGTGAAAATCTTTGAAAGTGACCCTGACAACATTTTTTGTCGACAGTCTCCCGCCACTAGGTGCTTTGCGTTCAGGCATGTGTGGCACCGCAATAAAAATTGTTTGGTTGGAATGGGAAGTTCGCCACACACCACACTACAGTCGTTGAATTTTTTTGTGGACTGCTGCTCCGCCGATTTTCGTAGATGGAAAGGAGTTTTTCTTTTTGGGAGTCTGGGACTATGTTCATATTATAAATTCGCGATGTTTGGATAATAATAATATTGATTTCATGCACTTAGGTTACATAATAGTTATTTATGCACCAAGTGTGTTATACATCTTAACGCCCGAAGGGTAACATTCAGCCCGCTCGATGAGCGTTAGGATCTAGTAACACGCGTGGTGCATACAAGATTTTGTTTTTCACAAATTTTATATTAATGAAAAACCGATTTTCAATTGTGTTTATTGATCCTTGCATTTTCTTTCACTTTTCTTTTTACAATAGGCATGGCATTTGTTGATATATTGATGATTGTTGAATATTGTTGTCAGTTTGTTTGAAGGTTGTAGACGATGTGGTAACTTGATTACTCTCGTTATGGACGTCCATCGTCTCAATGGATTTAAAAGGTTTTCACGACGTTTCGAATGCTTGTATCTGCAATCGTCTTCAGGCGAATACTGACAAGTTTAGGTGCTACTTACCAATTTATATGACTGCCGATGCATTGATGCGTGTAATCCCGCCAGTGCAGTGGTGCATGTAATTTCGCGCAGTGGTTTCCATACGTTCATGATCTCAACGCTTGGTTGTCTATAGGCGTTATTGGCTTCGATGTAGACGGCCTCTTTGAATTTCTGTTTGAACCAATGCTCCTCTCTATGTAGAACACTTGCGTCGTCCCATAGAACTCGATGGTGCTCAGTCCAGGCGTGGTCAGCGATTCCCGATGTTGACATTTCTCCACGTTGAGTCCATTTCTTGTGCTCATCCAATCTTACCGATAACGGCCTCTTTGTCTCTCCAATGTAGGAATCTCCGCATTCACATGGAACTTCATAAATGCAATTCTACCTGATTTCATTTTTGTTGTCAGGTTTGGTCTTGTTCAGGAAACTCCGTAGAGTACTGCCGGATTGAAAGCAGCTCCTGATGTTGAACTTGTTTCCGATCCTTCTGATCTTCTCGGAGACACCTCTGATGTACGGAAGGCAGATCACTGTGCTTTGTTGTTGCTCTTCAGATGTCTTCGTTCTCTGGAGTTGTTTCACTACTTCTCCTAGGAGTTTCTCGGGATATCCATTCCGGTGAAGGTCCTCTCTGATGTGGTCTAATTCGGCATCTAGTGACTCCCCGTCGTTGCATGTGCGTCGCTCTCTCTACCAATGTTCTCACGATCCCTCTCTTGGTCGAATTCGGATGGTTGGAGCTGTAACTGAGGTACTGCCCTGTATGTGTCTTCTTTCTGTAGACAGAAAATCCACAAACCAGACATGCCACTGAGACCGATCACCTGCTCGCGGAACTCACCAACCTACAAGTTATCGAAATACCTCCTACCGATACTACAACCCTTACAAGGAAATAGCAGTTCATACGTCAAGAATTCCAAGCACTTCGTTGACAACATCACAGATGTTGAACTTGGACCAGAAGATCGTTTCATCAGCTTCGACGTGGGGAGCCTTTACACCAATGTCCCCATAGAGAAATCCCTTAGTATCATCAAAAGGAAACTCGAAAAGGATAACCTGCTGCACGAGAGGACTGACCTTCCTACCCAAGCAATATTGGAATCACTACAGTGCTGCCTACAGAACTCATATTTCCAGGAAAAGGACCGATTATTCTCCCAAGTCGACGGACTCCCGATGGGATCTTCCTTTTCTCCAATCATCGCCAACATATACATGGAGTGGTTCGAAGAATAGGCTATACGGGAGGCAGAATACAAACCAAAGCTGTGGTTGAGGTACGTGGATGACACCCTCATTAGATGGAATCATGGAGATAAACATCTCCAGGATTTCTTCTCAAGAATCAACAGAATCAGGGATTCGATCAAATTCACGCTGGAAATGGAAACCAACAGTGCCTTACCCTTCCTCGATGTGAACGTTGAGAGAATAGGCAATAGAATCTGCACCTCCGTCTACAGAAAGAAGACACATACAGAGCAGTACCTCAGTTACAGCTCCAACCATCCGAGTTCGACAAATAGAGCGACGCACATATGCAACGACGAGGAGTCACTAGATGCTGAATTAGACCACATCAGAGAGGAGCTTCACCGGAATGGATATCCCAAGAAACTCCTAGGAGGAGTATTGAAACAACTCCAGGGACCGAAGACATCTGAAGAGCAACAACAAAGCACAGTGATCTGCCTCCCGTACATCAGAGATGTCTCCGAGAAGATCAGAAGGATCGGAAACAAGTTCAACATCAAGAGCTGCTTTCAATCCGGCAGTACTCTACGGAGTTTCCTGATTGAGACCAAACCTGACAACAAAAATGAAATCAGTAGGAATTGCATTTATGAAGTTCCATGTGAATGCGGATATCCTACATTGGAGAGACAAAGAGGCCGTTATCGGAAAGATTGGATAAGCACAAGAAATGGACTCAACGTGGAGAAAAGTCAGAATCTGGAATCGCTGACCACGCCTGGACTGAGCACCATCGAGTTCTATGGGACGACGCAAGTGTTCTACATAAAGAGGAGCATTGGTTCAAACGAAAGTTCAAAGAGGCCGTCTACATCGAAGCCAATAACGCCTTTAGTCAACCAAGCGTTGAGATCAAGAACGTATGGAATCCACTGCTTGCTCTTTCTGGCGGGCTGCAGAGGTGCGAAACTTCATGCACCACTACACCGTGCAAAATTACACGCACCACTGCACATGGCGGGATTACACGCATCATTGCACTGCACTTCGATTTTTCTATTGCACCGGCAGTCATATAAACTTGCCAGTATTCACCTGAAGACAATTGCAGATACAAGCATTCGAAACGTCGTGAAAACCTTTTAAATCCATCGAGACGATGGACGTCCGAAACGAGAGTAATCATTGTTGTCAGTGTTTCATTATATTTAGTGAATGTTATTGCTGCTTTGTGTTATATAGGTACCTACGTCTTAAGTAATGGAAATAAATACCGATTTACCAGAAAATATCAAAGAAAATGCAGCCAGAGCAACCAAAAATTAATTGCCGAAGAAATCCAGTCAGAAATACGAACTCTCAATTCAACGGAAATAGAAAAATAAAATTATTGCCATAGATAAGACGTATTGGCGTACTTACAGGAATTGGTAAGTTATTTGATTTTTCTTTCATTGAGTATATGATTTTGATTGATTTTTTTATATCAGTCCAAAAAATATTCTCAAAAT
The DNA here is from genome assembly GCA_018342105.1 of Gonioctena quinquepunctata. Classification (NCBI taxonomy): domain Eukaryota; kingdom Metazoa; phylum Arthropoda; class Insecta; order Coleoptera; family Chrysomelidae; genus Gonioctena; species Gonioctena quinquepunctata. The sequence goes on from JAFIRS010001300.1 coordinate 105,181, forward strand.
TCATTGTGGACGATATATTTTATTTCAAAATCTATACTGCTAGTCAATGAAAAACCGTGATTTTCCATTTTTCACGGTTAATATCATTTAAAAGAATGAAATCTCAAGGATATATTCCGAAAAAATTCAAGGTTTTGACAGCAGATCAAGTTCTTACATTTATTAGTGAAGCTTCTTATGAAATTCATCTATTATATGAAGTAGTTCTAATAAAGGGTGTTTTTGGAAGACTTAGGAGGGATGAACTTGTGAAAATGATTATAAACGACATAGAAGATAAGGATAGCTGTTTACTTGTTAAAATACCGGAAACTAAAACTGGTACGTCAAAAGGATTTATTATTGTGGAGGAGGAGAAAATAGGGGCTTTGAGGTTGGTCGTAAAATATCTATTCTTAAGCAGAAATACCATAGGAAGTGTGCCTGCAATGATTGCCAAATACTTAAAATTGGATAATGCCAATGAATATAGTGGACGTTGCTTGAGAAGAACTTCGGCAACTCGTGTCGGTGCATCCTATAAAACTTTATAAATGCATGGAAAATGGAGAGTGCATCTGTGACGGAAGGTTACAATAGAGCATTTTATCTAAAAACAAAGTGTCAACAATTAAATTCGGTTACAGAATAACATGAATTTCCTAGCGGTTCTTTTACGAAAGAACTACCAAGTACTAGTTGTGAAGATTTCTCTTCTAATGTTTCGAAAAAATCTGAAGATTTCGGGTAACATAATTTTTCCCGAAAATTGCACTTTTAATTTTAATTAGGTAAGATTAATGAGAAAAATTAGTTTTTTGACTCAGTTTATTGTTGTTTATTGAGTTGTTGTTTGAACTTGTAGGAAATTTTTCTCAAATAAATAATTTCAATCTAGCTTTTGCTCCTTTTCTCCTCGTACAATAAGCGGGCGTTATGGAGTGAATTTATACCAACCGTATCCAAGGTTAAATTAACAAATAATATACAAGTGAAAAATTAATTATTAAAAACGTTAAAATTACAGTTACATTTGGGAAGGATAGTTAACAATTACAGATTTATTTATACATGTGTATATAAAAACACTAACTAAACAGTTCACACAAGTTAAAAATAATAATTATCACAAAAAGAAATCATCAAATGAGTAACAACACTTTCTCATTAAGAATTTTTTCAGGTTTGATTAAAAAATATGAACATTGGGGGATGATTTGATATGTCTATCTGGTACATTGTAAAGCTTATAACCAGTACCATAGAAGTTTCTTTGGTAAAGCGATGTGCGATGATAATCAGGTTGTGAGAGATATCTGTGACGGGTGTTATAATAGTGAGTGTTATCTATTACAAACTGATGTTTATTCTTGTAGATTTAAGTGTAAGCTTTCAGTATATATAAACTGTAAACTGTTAGTATACCAAGAGATGTTAAGTATTGTTGACAGTTGATATTCATATCAATGCTTTCAAAAAATTGAATTGCGTATTCTTTAAGAATAAAAATTCGATTCATACCGGCAGTCTTTGAAATCGATATTTTTGCAGAATTCGATATTTCGAACAAATTTCAAGTACCTACACGTGGATACGTGGGATTCATCCTCATAACACTAGAACTATAGACGGACTTTGAGAATCTGCCTCTTCAAAATACATATTCACAACCATACAAGTAGAATTGATAGAGCTCATTCGTTCCTTAATACCAAAAAAACAGTTTTCAACAAATAATTCTATGTGGATATGAATCGGTGCCTGCAATAAGAGATAACAATATGGTCGGATTTGTTTCACAAATGTATTTTCTTAAACGAGTATAAGCTTAGTTAGAGGCACATGTAGTTCACCTACCTGTGCCTCAGTGTATACAAAATTTGAAATGTTTAGTAACTGTCCGGCCGTTGTTGGAAAAGTTCGTTACTTAAGGCATGACAGTAATCAAAATTTGATATGGCGACAACCAGACGCCATATTGTGAATGAAGACGAGACAGTATTAATCAAAATTCAATATGGCGACAACCACCAGACGCCATATTGTGACAAAATTCAATATGGCTACAACCAGACGCCTTATTGTAGAAAAGTTATAACAGCATTACATCAGTAATGGGTTAATTTGCTCCTTAGTTGGTTAATTTCGGTTCAACTCGTTTTCGTTACATTTCTAATACACTATAACTCAAATAGTTTAATAGAAACTTAATTAAATACAGTCAAATCTGTAGATATTGAAAAAAATATATTCAGTGGTTCATAAATATAGGATGATAAAGCAAGTATTGCATCTTTTGTCGATTTTCCGTCTCTAAATCCGGATTGTTTCTCCGAGAGAACTTGATATTTATTCAGAAAAGACAATATTCTTTTTTTCAAGATCTTTTCTACGATTTTAGAAATGTTAGAGATAAATTATGCTGGCCCGTAATTCACCATTTCATAATTATCTCCATTTTTATACAGTGGTTTGATTAGTCCTGATTTCGGAAAATACCCTGTATCCAAACACCGATTTATTAAATTGGTCAGTGAGCCTTTGATTTCATTCAATATTTCTTTGAGAGTTTCAGATCGAATATTTTCATCACACGGAGATTTTTTTGGTTTCAGTTGCAGTGTCAGCTCCTTGACTTCATTTTCATTAGTTGGGAGTAAACGTACAGTTGTGTGCATAAAAAAGTCGTACAAGGTTTGTATGGTGTAAACCTGCCTATTATATTCCAGATTTCCCAAAAAGTAGTACACATTTGACCAACATTTTGACACTACTTGTAAAAGACTTGTCAAAGTCGAAAAAAAAATATCTAAGATTGACAAGCCTGACTCACAATAGCCTATAACTGCTGTACGACTTTTTTATGCACACAACTGTACATAGTGCTGTCTACTATGTTTTCAGAATAATCAAAACCTGATGGTTCTGTTAACTTAATTGCGAAGTTTTCGCCTAATTTGCTATAATATTCATTGAATCTTCTGCAAATTTATAATTGATCATGTATTATTAAATTTTTGTAGTACTTCCGGATTCGTTACAGATTCAATCGACACTTTTCCAGAGGCCTTCTGTACTATTTAAATTTTTTTACCGACCAAAAAAAGCAGGAGGTTCTCTATTCGAAACGTATATATTGTTATGTTATGTTATGCCAGTTGTGAATTTTAAAAGACTAAAAACCCACAAAAAGAATAATTACTAGATGGTTAATGGTTTCAAGAGTTTGTTTGTGAATAACTTTTGAAATTCTATGTATATTGTGAGCCTAGGTAGAATATGGATAGATAAAAATGTCAAAATACTATAAAACAATCAATTTCATACACTGTCAAAATTATTATAACTCATAATTGCTCAAAAGACAATAAAAAGTCTAAATTTACAAATATTTCAGGAATAAAAAGTAATCGACACATTTATAAATTTGAAACATACAGTATATGAAATTGTAGCTAACTAAAAGTAGCCAATGATAGAACAGCAAATGTCTTTATAAGAATAGCAATTATTATTGAAATTTGTAAATAATGATAAGAGTGGAAAAATAATTGAATATATAAATTATGCAATATAAATATATACAGTGAAAAGTGACAAATTAGTGCACGAATTCAAAAATTCAAATGAAAAAACAAGGAGAAAAAGATGTATCTACGCGACAGAAAAACAAAGCTTCAAAAGAGATCGAAAATAAATTTCCAAGCGGATGCCACGCAAAAATTTTACTAAAGAAAATTGGAATAATCCCATCATTTGGTAAACAAAACCAATATAGCCTTAATGATAACATATCCACGGATCCAAATGCTGATTTCCGCATCTATATAGTTCCTGATTCATGGTATTGCAGTCCTGACAACGATTGGAGAGAGGAGACATCCAGTTTCATGGTATAATTAGAACACCAACAGTTCCAACCAGGTATAAAACTTTAATAGTGCTCTTCCGGTCCTGAACTATTTCACCAATAATGAACTTCACATTCGAAGAACTTTATGTCACTCTAATTTGAACAATAACAGAAAATTTCACTCTCACGGAAAAAGTGAGGTTCTGTTTATCTATCCATGACCTGATTTATTATTATTATCCGTGAATATTTGTTTGATTCACCCTAGTATAAGTTATTTCTCGTAGGCCAGGTATTTTAAGTCTTCCTGAATAAAGGAGATAATTGTTTTATGATATTTTGTTGTTTTCTTTTCTCACAATGATCAATAACATACCAAAGACCATTCAATGAACTGAAGTTAGCCAGCAGTGGCAGTGTCTCTATTGCCTTGAACCGACCACCTTGAGATAAGGGCGTACCAACTGTTGCTTAGCCGTGGTGAGGAAAATAATAATTGTTGGTAGCGTGACGAGAGAACAGTGACGTTCGCTGGCAATTATTATTACAGCATACAATACAGGGGCAGAAATATCTATTTATATCATATCAATTTGGCTCACAAAGAATAGCGAAAATTATTAGCAATCTTCATTTTATAAAAACAATTTCTATTTACAAATTATCATCACATAACAAATTGGCACCCAAAACGTGGGGCGAAATAATATCAAAATAATTTGTTAAATTATTATTCCATTACATATATATATATATATATATATATATATATATATATATATATATATATATATATATATATATATATATATATATATATATATATATATATTTGTATGACCACGCATAACTTTTTACAGAGTTGTCTGATTTTGATTACTGTCGTTTCGGACGTCCATCGTCTTAATCGATTTAAAAGGTTTTCACGACGTTTCGAATGCTTGTATCTGCAATCGTCTTCAGGTGAATACTGACGAAAACCTTTTCAATCCATTGAGACGATGGACGTCCGAAACGATAGTAATCAAGTTACCACATCGTCTACAACCTTCAAACAAACGTTGACTGATTTTGATGATTATTTTTTAAATAGATAGGGTCTACCTTGAAGTTGGTCCCATTTGAATTTTAAAAATAATCCACTCCTAAGGGTAGGAAAATGGGGGATGATTATTGTTTACTCAGTGAACGTTTACTTCTCAACCGATTCTATCACGCATAAGTTTGTACTGGGTTATCCGATTTGGATGATTCTTCTTTTATTGTATAGGGTATGCTTGGAAGTTGATCCTATTTGAATAACATCCCTGAGGGTAGGAAAATAGGGGATAATTGATTGATTTTACACCTGTGAACCGATTTTGTTGAAACTTCCCACACATATATAGTTCTGATGATACTACAACATACGGAGGCCCAGAGTTAATTTGATGATTGAGACGAAAGACACTTGAGGGATTTCCTCAACAGTTCACAGCAGCTACCTTGTGTTTGGGTAATATGTACATATATAATTACATGCCCTGACTAACTGTCTCACTGAGTGACTAATATAGGATCAACGCCCAGACCGCTGGTCCTTAGAGCTGAAATTTTGACAACATATATTTTTGATATTCCATCCCTTAACTGGTGAATAGGTGGGTGGAAAGGGGGTGAAAAGAAAAGTATAGTTGGTTTTGAAATTAGAGTCATGGAAATCAGTATTTGGGCTCTTCTTTAGAAATGAAGATAAATGTGTTTCAGGGTTTCTGAAGATTTTAACTCTAAAGGGGTGAAATAGTGGTTGTTTTCAAGTTGGGCTTATAAAAATTGGTATTTGAAGTCTTTCATAAAAATAGAAGAAACATGTATTTCAGTGTCTTTATAAATTCAACCAACCAAGGGGGGAAATGAAGGTGAAAGTTTGTAATGGGGGTTCCGTTAGTTTTCTAATTAGGGTAATACAAATGGGTATTTTAGGTCTTTGTGAGAGATAAAAGAAATACAGGTTTCAGTGTTTCCATAAATACAACCCCTAGGAGGGTGGAAGTTTGTGTAAGGTTCCGTTAGTTTGGAAGTTAAGGTCATAAAAATTGGTCTTTGAGGTCTTTGTTACAAATAAAGGAATTCGTGTTTCACTATTTCCAGAAATTCCGTCCCCAAGAGGGAGACTGAATTTGTAATAGTAATAGTCGTTAAAGAAAGGTGAATAAGTAAGTATTTTGAATGTTATCCAAATCAAGTAGGTAGCAATCAGTAGATTCAAACCACTAAAAATTAAAGAACAAAAACTTTTTAACAAAAAATAAAACCGACGGAAAAAGAAACTGAGCTCCAAAACTAATTTATATAACCAAATTAGAGTCGGCGCCACACAATCAAGGAATATAAATTACTTTGAAGAAATGATCAAAACAAAATAACATAAAAATGCAACGTGAAATCTACAGCGATAAACAATAACATTCCAGAAAAGCGCCCTCCGCACGACCACTCGCAAAGACGTATGCCGTCACGTGTGTGCCCGTTCGGGTAGCTGTCTCGCTGATATTGACTTCGAGAACGCTCGGCAATTTCCGGCGAAGGGACGCGCCATCGCCGCGCACACCTCTGCTATCGTTTTACGTTTTTTATAATTAATTTGTTTCTGTGTTTGTTTGGCGCCTACTCAAAATTAGTTACATACATTCGTTTTGGAGCTAAGTTATTGAAACTAAAAAGGTTCATTTTATTTTTTACAAGATTCTATTTAACTTGCTTTGTTCGTATGTTATTCGTTCTGTCATTCCATCGTTCTGTCATTCTTTCCGTTTCAAAATTTGTAATCCATTTTTGGAGATTTTGCCGACATCCGATTGAGCTGAAATTTGGCAGGTTTCCATAATTCCGGTGACAATGCATTATGAAATTTTTGTTAGAGAAAAAACCAAATGGCGGCTCCAAAATGGCGGACGAAATTTGGTCCGATTTGATCCAAAATTGGTATGTGGTGAGTTTTGGAGTCGGACATTATGAATTCTTTGTCAAAACTCATAAATTCAGGATGGCGGCTCCAAGATGGTGGACAAGATTCGTGATTATGGTCCGATTTGATCAAAATTGGTATGTGTGGGGTTTTTGGGTCGGAGATTATGAATTTTTTTGTAAAAATTCATGAATTCAAGATGGCGGCTTCAAAATAATGGAAAAGTTTCGTGATTATGGTACGATTTGATTCAAAATTGGTATATGGGGAGTTTCGTGGACAAACATTGTGAATTTTTTGTCAAAAAAGGAAAATTCAAGATGACGGCTCCAAGATGGTGGACAAGATTGGTATTTACGTTCCGATTTGATTCAAAATTGGTATGTGGGGGTTTTCAGGGTCGAACATCATGAATTCTTTGTCAAAATTTATGAATTGAAGTTAGCGGCTCCGAAATGGCGGCGGAGTTTTGTGATTATGGTCCGATTCTATTCAAAATTTGTATGTGGGGGTTTTTGGTATCGGAGATTATACATTTTCTGTCAAAATTTATGAAATTGAAATGGCCGTTCATGGCATTTTTGTTAGAGAAAAAACAAAATGGTGCTCCAAGATGGCGGATGAGATTTAGGTTTATGGTCCGATTCGATTCAAAATTAGTATGTGGGCGTTTTCAGGGTCGAAGATTATGAATTTTTCTCCAAAATTCATAAAATCAGAATGACGGCTCCAAGATGGCCGATGATCTCTGTGTCATGTCCGATTCTATTCAAAATTGGTATGTGGGGTTTTCGGGGGGGTTAGAATTCATAAATTTAAGATGGCAACTGCAAGATGGCGGATGAGTTAATCTTCAGATGGTCTCATCATTGAAGGATTAGATACCTCAGAACTTACAGGAAAAAAGGCCTCGTAATAACGATGCTTCAACAAAAATGCATATATCAAGGCGTACTCGAGCATCAAAAACCACAAAATAAAATAATTAAAAAAAAAACTTTTTAAAGACAAGCTTTTATTCAAATGCATTTGAGTTCAAATACGGGCGATATGGGGCAGCCGTAAAACCGTATGACCGTGTTCCTCTAACAACTGATCGAATTTGTAGGTAAATGTTACGTTTTGTGGACTTTGAATAGTTTGTCAAGTTGGCGTTTGTTCATAGTTGGTGAAAAAGGTGTAGCCATTGTATCATTTCCGCCTCCAAGGAATTACATGTAAGGACTGTACATACTTGTACATTATGTTGAGACGAATCATCATTATAATGAAAATAATAATGATTTTTTCATTTCACTAGTTAAAAAGTACATGACAGCGGATAATTCCATCAGAACAGTGACAAGGAAAACGTCATGTGAAGTTGTCTACATACAAAATGTTTCTTATTTATATATACTGATCAATTCAGATACATTTACTTATATATTTTGTAGGATTTGAATTAAAAAGTTAAAAACATGTAAGGTTGCTAGTCAGAAGGTAACAAAACACTTCAAATCCGTAAAATAATAGCACATACACTCAACAGTTAAAATTAGATTTCACAGTAAAAATTGAAAATTCATGGTCAGGTTGAAATTGAAAAATTGTAGTTACCAGAGAGTGGCACAAAAGGGAAAAGAAAACACTTAACCTATAAATTCCTCGAGGGTGTAGCAGCTTTCAGTGTGGATTTGAAAATATTGACATTTGCCGAATTTTTTATCGATTCATCAAGCTTATTGTACAGTTTTGGTCCTAGAAAAAGATGGCTTTTTGGCTTTTTTGGTATATGGTAGTTCGGTGTATGTGGGGTATCAATAAATTTTTGGAGCGGGTCTGGTATTGATGCTGAGTTGCAGCAAAGTTCTGCCCATTCTTGTACATATATATGCATAGTTCATATATATATATATATATATATATATATATATATATACCCGCAACAAATAATATTCGTAGCTTTTTAAAAGTGCTTCTGCACGATTTCCTCCATCCGATGTGGGCCATGATTCTGATAGCATATTTTTGTAACATAAAAACCCTCGCTGCAGATGCTCCTGTGCCCCAGGTGAGTATTCCATTCCGTAGATGGCAGTGTACTGTTCCATAGTACAGATTCAACAATACCTGTTTACTACAGTGGTTTGACATAAACCTCATTGCGTAGCAATTCCTACGGAGTTTATCGCAAAGTGTTTCTATGTGAGGGGTCCAGGTGAGTTTGTAGTCTAGCGTGAGGCCTCGCATCTTTGTTGTTGAGCAAGATTCGATGTGCAACTCCCCGTTCTCATAAATGCTGAAGTTCTCATAAACATTATACAGTGAGAACTTCAATAATGTTGTTTTCGAGATATTTAGTGTCAAATGGTTTTTATTGACCACTACTGATCTGGAAGGTGAATTAGATTAATTTTTCTCGCAAATATGTTTCGTAATTTTCCAAGTTGATGTCGTAGTGATAATCGACGCTCTTCGTTCCTAAGTTAGAGATAGATGAAATCCACCACCAAAGAAGTAACTGAAACAAGTGAAATGAAGGCACAAAAAGCACCAGGTCCAGACTATGGTAAACCTATCCAGAAATATCGCTAATGTAGGTGGGCCAATATCTCTATTTCCCTATGAAGCAGATAGGTGGAATAAAATTGTTCCTTTTTATAAACCTTCATTCAACTTGCTTTCTTGTCTGTTTGCTTATTGAATTCGTCGCACTGACAGTTATCTGATTGGCTTCGAATACACGGGTTGTTTCGATGATAAAACACTTCATTGATTTTATGTCCTGCAAATTCAAAATTGCAAAATATCTCGAACCAACGTCGATATCTGAGCCTTTTCGTGATTGCATATTTCAATTTTTTAACGAAATTAAGAAAATTCCGTTGCTTGACCTGCTCGAATGTAATCAAATCTTGCAACTTCCTCCCGAGGCCTAGATGTCGCATTGACACGAAATTTTGCACACATATGAATAACCTATGACGCTATAACTTCAAGTTCTAGTTCATATTTGTATAGGGAGTATAGTCAGTTGAAACAGTCGGAGAAGTGTGTACGCTCTGCGGTGTCGTCATATTTGGGATCGCGTCTTTTTGCTAAGTAGTAACTCAGTCGTGTATCACTGATAGGCTAGTAGAGATAGACATTATTTTCCCAAAATTTAATAATAATTACAAAACTTTCAAAACTTGAGTAGAGTGAAGATGACTCTCATATGATATTTAGTCTGATTTTGCAACCCTTTTTTCTGAACGGAAGATGTTGAAAAACGGGATTCCATGAATTTTCACATAATTAGCGCGAAAAAATTTGCAAAAAATCTAGAAACTTTTGAAGTTTTGAAAAATAGCAATTTACATCCTCTGATAAATTTGCAACCATTCAAACAACACGGAAATGTTTGTCTTATCGAAAAAAATTGTTGTTGGTCCTAATTTTTTCATGAAAATTCCAAAAGTTCTGCAAACTCGAAGAAATAACTGAAATAATGTTCTTGACAAGTGTTTCAATTTGAAACCTCTTGGGTCAAACCGTAAATATATTTTTTCATAAAATTGTTATTTTTTATTGAAATAAGTATCAGAATTATTACAAAAATTTCAAATAATGGTTGCAAATGGAGATGTCCTGACGTAAAATGTTTTCATTAATTTGCAACCTTATCTGCAACACGGTAATGAGGGTAAAATCAAAAGAAAAATATTTTCTCAATTGTGCTCTATCAAAAAAAGCAAAAGTTTTGCGAATCGGGCAGACAACTCATTTCACCAATTGGTGGCAGTATAATAATTTGCGAACTATGTTGCAATGCGGAACATTAGGAATTAAAAAATATTTCTTTTTGCAATACCTGTGTTATCTGAATAATGAAAATTTGGATATACCTAATAAATGACATTCAATGTGTTTTCAAGTTAACTATCAACCAAGAAGAAGCTCGTCAACGGTGGGTGAATTCATTCAATTGGAAACTAACGTTTTCGATATGAATTCAAAATATCATATTACAATTAGAAATTTGCATAAGAAAATACTCTGAGTACGTTTGATGGAGGATCGTGAATCGAGAATCTCTCGACATGTTGTCATAATTTTCTTGATTCATTAAAAAATGGATGTCAAACAGTTGTACATTAGTACGATTAACCTACAATTGTGTTACGTCACAGTGTTTTGTTTACAGAGTAATGAATGCACACAGTTTAGTAACATGATTTAGGTATTACCAGAATAACAAGAAGACTGACAATGTTATTTTCATGACAAACTAAACTAACCAAAAACAACGCACATTCTTCTAATAGTCCTACAACTGAAATAGAATTGCCTACCCATTTTGTTTCCCTCTTAATTTTCAAAATTTTTTAAAAACCAGAAAATGATTCTCACGTTTCGATTCATATTACAATTAGGAATTTGCATAATAAAATACTCTGAGTACGTTTGATGGAGGATCGAGAATCGAGAATCTCTCGACATGTTTTAATAATTTTCTTGAATCATCAAAAGATGGATGTCAAACAGTTGTACATTAGTACGATTCACCTACAATTGTGTTACGTCACAGTGTTTTGTTTACAGAGTGATGAATGCACATCAGTTTAGTAACATGATTTAGGTATTACCAGAATAACAAGACTGACAATGTTATTTTTATGACAGACTAAACTAACCAAAAACAACGCACATTTTTCTAATAGTCTAATTGCCTACCAATTTTGTTTCCCTCTTTATTTTCAAAATTTTTAAAAAACCAGAAAATGATTCTTACGTTTCGATTTCAGTCCACAATTGGAATAAGAAAGTCGAGTGGAAAGGAAAATTATAATTTTATTAATTACAAGGAATTCGTATCTGTGAAAATTACATTTGAGATGAAATATCGATTTCACACATTTTTATTTTTCAGCAACGTTTCTTGAAAATTAAATTAATGTATAATTTACACTCCATAACGTTTTAATATCGTTACTTCCATAGAGATAGAGATTATTTATTTCAAAATCTCGTCAATTGCTATGTTGTGACAAGTGAAAATTTTAAATAAAGAATGATTGCAACTCGTTTCTAATGCGAAAAAAATTAATATCTTCCAATAGTATTTTACGAGAATTTAGCGAAATTTTGTATTCTTTCGATTTTTACATTCGAAAATATTATATTAAATTTATTCGCTGATTAGTCGCTAACAGTGATTGCTTCTGAGAATTCCTTTCGAATTTTATTGTGGTTAACTACGTAACCGTATTATTTTTCGGGTGGAATTTCAGTCAACCACTACAAAATATAACAAATATACGCGATGGATAATCAAGTATTTAACTGGACCACTGCAGACATATGTTGGTCAAATATATATCTTGAACCTATTTGCACGATATGTACTATCATCTAATCTGATGTATAAAATTGTATGTATGATTATATGAATAAAATGTCTTTATTTTAATCATCCTCGGCGAAGTCCAGTTGAAATTGCTCACTTAACCGAGTACCAGTAACAAATAAATTATTCCACACAGAAAAATGCCTACATATATATAATTAAACAGTCACGAGACTAACAGGTAGGTTGAAATAACTAAAATGTATATAATGCATAAAGGGAGATCATTAATATAAACCTATTATTATAGCCAAATTTTTAAACAAACAAATCAATTATGTAAAAAAAAACCGTTGAATAGTGACGGTTACAAATCTCTTGAGTCGCGTCAAATACTAGTCGTAATTTGAATTGCAATTTGCAGAACTTTTGCAATTATTTCAGAAGTTGTAAAAATACAAAAAAATTATATAAGTGGATAAATACGTTCCGTTTATCGTATGAGGTTGCAAAGTTACATATCCACTGAGATCGATATTCTCTTTATTTGCAACCACAATAAAGAACTTTTGTAATTATTTCAATACTTGTGTATATCGACAGATGGGAGCGTCGATAAAAGAGTTCAATAAATAAATGATGCGTTTTTCAGAATTGGTTGCAAATATACGTGAATATGTTGAACTTTGTTTTCGTTCACTTACCAATTTGCAGAACTTTCGTAATTTTTTTAAACAAATTACAATGAAAAGCTTATACAAATGACAAAAAATAAGGTTCCGTAATTTTTACAAGGTTGCAAACTTAATGCTTGTTGTAAAACACTATTACTATATGTATGCCTGGTTTGCAGAACTTTTGCAATTTTCAGTGCAAAAATAAAGCATAAAAACGGTTTTTGCAATAAATACAATGTTCCGTTCATCGCAGACTTCTGTAAAATTTTATATTTTGTTTTCATTAATGTACTAACATACTATTGAAGTTTGAAAACATTTGGAATTAATGCTAAGTGATTGTCTAAATCTACTGGCCCATGAGGCCTGGTTGTTCAATCAAGGATGACCAAGTGATTGGGGTTAAACCAGGATTACCAATTTTGTTTCAGTTGTTCAATACGAGTTTATGAGCTGAACCTAGTTTAACAATGGTTTAAAGTTAATCTCATGAATTCGGGGGTTTAAGGAGATAATTTGCCGATTCTAACCTATATTTGATTGTTTGACATTTCAATAGACATTGACCATTATGATTTTTTTTATTGTGTTGAATATTATTGTTTTCCCCCTTTTGCAAAGATATTCGAAAATATAACAGACTATGAAGATTTTTTCACAATTTTTGATATTATTGCCCCAAAAAAAAGAGACCCGTATTTCGACAACCATTTGAGAGAATGGACAGAAAAATAATTTTTGGATAGATTTCGCTTGCTCAAATGATTACAAAGGCAAAATCGCAACAAAAAATAAAATTCCAAATAAAAATCAAATTTTGATTTTTTCATAACAAAAACATGTCATAAAAAACTAAAATTAAATCATCACAATTTCAAAATAAAAAACTACATGACCTGTTATCATACTGTTGATTGATGAATTATGTTTCAAACATAATGTTTGTTCATATATCTCCATCATATGGGTTTACCCTAGATTTTACTTCTCCTTATGTAGTTGATGTTTTTTTCTCATGTGTATCAATTTCAACTTGTTAAAATCACAAATGCATTGGCTTGCAAAAGGATCACATTTTGTTTTTCAACTCAAGCAAATGTTTCACTCTCATTGGGAAGTTTACACAATTCATAGACTGAATGGCGCAACTTACAAAGACTCTTTAGAAAATTAATTGCCGGGACTACTTCAGAATGTACCATCAGAAATTCGTATCCGCATGTGGTTTATGCATGATGGGGCTCCGGCCCATTTTAGCGTTGTAGCCAGGGAATTCCTTAACACTGTCTATCCAAATCGATGGATCGGTAGGGGTGTAGAAGAACCTAACCAGGCGTGGGCACAGAGCTCTAATCCCGCTGGATTTTTATTTTTGGGGACATTTGAAGTCACTAGTTTATAAAAATCCAGTAGCGAACGAGGAAGATCTAGGAAACCGAATAGTAGACGCCTCTGAAACAATAAGAAACACACCAATAATTTTTGAGCGGCTACGAGATTCAATGACTAGAAGGCTGAATGCCTGTATCTTCGCTGAAGGTGGACACTTTGAATAATTCATTCGAATTCAATTTTGTTTCCTTTATTTTATTTTATTCTACGTATTCAAAATTTCTTGAAATAAAATGTTGATATTATTTGCAAATTTTAATAAAACAAATACAGATTTTGCACCCTTGATACAAAAATAACTATTTCAAACGAGTAAAAATGAATATAATTGGTGGCGCCCCCTACAAAAAACCGAAACTACTTACTCAAATGTCAAAGCATTCTTGTGAAAAATAATCGACTCGAAATTTCCAAATATCTAGAAAACGATTGCTTATAGCGACTTGTAACAGGGATGGCTTATTAACGAAGATATGATAGAGGAATTGATTTTTTTACTGAAGAATGTGCTAGAAGTACGCTCAAAAAAGTTATGAATTTTCAAAAAAAAGAAAGACGTGTAGGTGGCGTCCCCTAGGAGTAAGAGCAAGAATAACATCGGGTTCGAATTCGACACCTCAAATAACCCCTCAATACTCATTTTTGTTTTATTAAGGTCAGTATTTCTCAAGTATTTCTCATTAAGGTCAGTATTTCTCAAATGCTGGTGTTCCGCAAGGATCTATTCTCGCACCAACACTATTTCTACTTCACATCAACGACCTGTTGAAAGCAACTTCATGTCCAGTACACAGCTTTGCCGATGATAGTACCCTCCATACCGCTTTCTCTTCCAGGGCCCCTATATCAGCCCGTGAAACCAGAAATGAACGAGGAAGAAATGTTAATAATATAAATATGGACTTAGCAACAATTCTCGAGTGGGGATCTAATAACTTGGTAGAATTCAATGTGAACAAAACACAAGCATGTCTTTTCTCTAGAAAAGCCGATCTCACTGTGCCTAACATAACTTTGTCAGGAGTAACCATACCACTGAAGTCATCCATATCGATGCTTGGTATTACTATCAGCAATAACCTTTCCTGGGAAAATCACGTGAGGTCCATTGCCAAAAGTGCATCCCAAAAACTTGGTTTTTTGTGTCGTGCCAAGAGCTATTTCACCCCCACTCAGCTGCTTATGATCTATAAGGCACAGATCCGACCTGTCCTGGAATACTGTTCCCATATTTGGAGCGCGGCACCTAAACATATCCTGAGGCTATTGGATTCTGTCCAAAAAAGGGCAATTCGTCTCGTCGGTGATGCCTCGCTTACAAACTCGCTCACTTGTCTGGAACACCGTAGAAAAGTTGGCGATTTGTCTCTATTTTATAGATATTTTTATGGGCGATGCTCTTCTGAAATATCAACAATCGTTCCTGCTTTGGCAGTCTCTTCGAGACTAACCCGTCAAGTTCAGTCATCACACCCCTTCGTGGTCACTTTGGAGACCTGCAGAACATCACTTTCCAAAGACTCGTTCATCCAACGAACAGCGAGGCTTTGGAACTCATTGCCTAGGGAGGTATTCCCCGAGGCATACAACCTCCAGAAATTTAAGAAGAACACCAACTCCTACCCTCTTTCCCTTGGTTCCCACGATGTTCTCTGAAAATTACAGGATATCCCATTTCGTGGGAACCAGAACATAAAAAAAAAAAAAAAGTTATTAAGAAAAAACGAAGAAAAAATAAAACCCCAACACCCTGTATCTTGGCAACGGAGCGTTTCCGGACATATATTTATTTTAACAATTCATATTAAAATATTGTGAGGAATCACCTCCTGAAGTTCGTCAAAGTACTTTTGAATCACCCTGTATTCGATTATAGCAGTTTCCATTCGTTTTTGAAAATCAGCAAATTTTTAAGCTACTCGTGACGTTAACGACCGAGCAGCCAATAGGCGTAATCGGGTTGATTGTGATGTTAAACGGCAATGTTGCCAAGTTTCTCAAACTCCAATTAGGAGCACTATTCGCAATGTCGAGTGTCAAGTGTCATAAAGCAATATATTCTCGATGTTACCTTGTTATTTTTCATATTTTGAATCATTGTGGTCCATCAAAATGATTTCTGATAAAGAGAAAGCCAATCATTTATTCTTGTTACAAAATTGACTGAAGCTGTCAACTGTGATATTGGTTGATCGGGTGATTACGTCACAACATTTTGCAATGGCGCTAGAAGGAAGCCATTTGAATTTTGCCGACTTTAAATATTTTTTTTAGTTTTAGAAAATAGAAATTCGAAGAAAAGAGTTTTTACAAGCTGTAAAATACATTAAAAATATTTTGAAAATTTCGTGTCCTCATCCATTATATAAATGTTCGAACAGATTTAGGCAGATGAAATCTAATTTTTCACTGTTGAGGAAACAAGGATATGTCGTAGATCATTCTCTGGAAAGAAAAGGACGAAAATTCAAAAAAGTTGTTGAGGCCAGTAGAGTAGTGCCCACCTGGAACTCAATTACCAAGAAATTATCCGACTATCCTGAATATACCTTCCGAACCCAGGGTGATATCAAAAAACGGTTTCAATATGTTTGCTTTGATACAAAAAAATATAATTATCATTAATTTTCGCACCGTTTCTTATTATCACCCAATAGACCTACCAATAAATGTTATAAGTGAAACTCCCTTCGAAATCTTTTGATAATCTCCTTTACTTTACTTCACTGAATTTTGTTTTTAAACAAAAATAGACAAAATTACATCTGCAGTAAAAGAATATATCTCCGCATATGGTTGGCATTTTCTATCAAAGCGCAAATCCTATTATGTTTTATCAGGACTGGATGATAAACCCCATCCTCATCCAACTGAGAATGGATATACTATACAGTGCTTTTTTTTAATGTCCCCCCACTTTCATTTTTTGAACGGGTCAACACAAAAAATCTTAACTTGGGATAATGAAATCGATGCATGAATACTATATTTTGGAGTAAAATTGACAGATGAAAAAAAATTCAATTGAAAGGGGGGTCTTGTGACAGCCTTTTGAAGCTCCTGACGAACACTTCACAACCCTAGAATATAACGTCAATATCTTCACCTAATACAAAATGGCGGAACATTCAATAATTTCCTGAATACAAACACATTAATATCGATACATCTAGAAATATTTGTTTTACTCTGCCATATGGCAATCCCAACAACCCGATAAGGTTTGATAGGTTATTTTTTGTTTATAAAAAAATGACAAGAAATGTCAGTACGACAACGAACATCATTGTTCAGTCAAATATTCTCATTTAGTTTTCGGTTTTACTAGTAAATAGGTACCACGTGAACTATCTCTAAATTGGTCAATTATCGTCTATTGGAAAAAAAAACGAAGCGATTTCTATTTACGGTGCGACGCGTAACTTTCACGAAACCGAAAGAATTTTTAATGATCGTTTCCCGAATCGTCCTATCTGTAGAAAATATTCAAGGGAACTTGTAAACAAATTTACAACTACCGGTAGTGTACAGAACAAAAAGCCCCCAGGTCATCCGTCCATTCCGGAAGAACAGCAAGTTCAAATAATTGGTGAGATGATAGTAAATCCTCGACAGTCTACTTCCTCCGTCGTGAATGTTTGTGAGGTGTGTCCTTCTACTGTGTGGAGACTTTTGGAGAGGAATAAGTATCATCCATACAAAATCGAAATGGTACACCAGTTAACTGAAGATGACCCTGATCGAAGAACAGAATTCTGCGAAATTATGACGGAAACCATTGCAAGGCTTCCTACCTATCTCCACGATATTTGTTTCAGTTACAAATTTGCCGTTATTGGAGTGACACCGACCCTCACATTTTCCGGGACACTCAATATCCAGAAAAAATTAATGTCTGGGCAGGAATATTGGGAAACCATATTGTGGGACCCCTATTCATTGAACGAAATTTAACAGGGGAACTGTATTTGAATATGCTGGAAAATACTGTTGACCCTCTAATCACCGAAATCGTCGAAGCGAATCCTAATGAATTCGATATGGATATTGTATTCCAATAAGATGGAGCACCACCACATTACTACGGACAAGTAAGAAACTATTTGGATAATACTTCCTCCGGTCGTTGGATTGGCCGTCGAGGTCCTACGGAATGGCCAGCCCGCTTGCCAGATTTGACACCTGTAGACTTTTTTTATGGGACTTTTTGAAGCAAAAGGTGTACGAAACTGAACCTGCTTCAATATTGGATATACGGCGGAGAATAATAAATATTTGTAGAAATATCGACGTTACTGTGTTCGAAAATGTTCGGCGTGAAATATCGGATAGGCTGTTCTCATGTCAAGCAGTTCAAGCCAACCATTTCGAGCATCTTCTGAACTGAACTCAGCTTCTTTCCTCAAATTATGAAGTTGAACGTCGATGTATTCAGGCAATTATTGAATGTTCCGCTATTTTGTAGTAGGTGAAGATATCGACTTTATATTCTGGGATTGTGAAGTATTCGTCAGGAGCTTCAAAAGGATGTGTCACAAGACAGGTGGCGCCCAGTCACCATCTTGAAAGTTTCATCTGTCAATTTTACTCCAAAATATAGTATTCATGCATCAATTTCATTATCCCAAGTTTCAATTTTTCGAGTTGACCCGTTGAAAAAATAAAAGGGGGGGAGAAATCGAAGAAAATTACTGTACAATCGCATATACACGTTCACATACGCACAGAATATGGGAGGCATATAGCGAATCTCATTTCACGTTCAATTGCTCGGTGTATTTTTTCTCTCAGATGCGTATGCCGTCAATTTTTCAGTCTTATTTTTAACAAGCCGAACGACGCAATTTTTCGTAAGTCTTTGGGTATATCAGCATATAAGACTTGCCGCGAATATAAAATAGGTATTCTTGCGCGGCAAGATTTTGGATCTGCTACTCACAAAATAACCCAGCTCAAACAATTGAAAAAATATTTTTTAATTTTTAGTGCATTTGTTCTACAGCTCGTCTTGAAAATTTGTTTTAATCATTTTTATTCATGTACGTCTATGGTATATTTATTTCTGATTGCGATATATAATGACCCGCTTCCATTTAGTAGTACCTGTCGGTTTATTTATATATCTGAAAACATGTTCAGTGGGTGTCTCCACTTCCGATAATGGTGTTCCAAATCGATAAAGTTATGTACCGAAAGCATGTGAGTAGAGTTTGCAGAAAAATATTGCTTTGTATCCTTATCTGAATATCCTGGAAGATTGAGTAATTTTTGATCGTCCACATACTGGAGTACAATTATTTTATTATAACTGGCTTTTTCATACCTAACGAAAGATCTACTTATGAAAAGAGTACGCCTAAAAGTACTGTGTAATGATTCATTTTGTCTTACATTATACATGCAACCTAGTTTGCAAATGTTTTCACCATATATTATACCGTATCAGTTTATTTCGTCATATTATATCCCATGTCAACATTATGTTGTATTGAGTATCTTCTATTGCAATTTAAAGAGAGTTAAAAATTTCAGGGAGTGTGGGTAGGGATGGAATTATCGCAAAAAAGGTAATGTATTATTATTCTCCAGACTGTATTTTTCTATCCAGGCTTCCGAATATTTCTGATAGATCTGGAAACAATGGTTGGAGAAGTTCATAGAATGCTAATTTTGTTAAAAAAAACAAACACAGTTTTCTTTTAATTGGAAAAAATCATTTTGTAGACCATGAAAAAAAAAATACAATGCGATTCCTAAAAATTGACACGATAGTGTACAGGAAGAGAGGAAAGCAATAAAAAAAATTGGGATTGAATTCAAAAACATACGACCATGTCATGAGAAAATTTAACTATTCAGAGTAGCAAAACATCCATATTATTTTTTAACAAAGTTCACCCTAGTCCTCATTCATGCGAAAGTGTTGATCTGGGTCATCCGATCTCTTTCTGAATCTACTCAACTCAATAATTATTATCACATATGATTTCTGTTTAGGAGTAAAAAAGGGTGGAGAAAGTGAGAGTACCATCAGTTTTGAAGTTAGAGTAATTCAAATTAATATTTAGGTAGCGTTTCTTTAAATTCTACCTTGTAGAATCTTGCATAAGAGCAATCCACAAACAATGGAACAGTATCAGTAATAATTGTAGTATCATTTCATCAAACTTCATTAAACTTCTAAATGTCCTTTTTGATAACACATACTTTTCTTTTGACAACATAATTTTCAAACAAACATTTGGAACACCATGGGTGCGTCAATTCCACCAATTTCAGCTGCAAATGTGATGGATGATCTATTAGACACAGTATTACCAGTTTTATCGTTCAAACCACATGTCATCAAAAAATATGTGGATGACATCATTATATAGATACAGAGTACTCCGTACCTTTTCTAGACACAAAGTTTATTCGAAAATCAGATAATTTTAATAGATTGGTACAGGAAACCATGTAGCTCAGGAAGATACATGAATTATTGGTCGTACCATGAACATTCGATGAAAGTGAACTCAAACAAATGAAGAATAAAGTGTTAAAAATCTCTGACCTTGAGTTTCATAAAAAAATCTTAATATTCTTTTGAACCTTTTTCTAGAAAATTCATATTCAGCCAGTAGGTAAAAAATATTTTGTTCAATACACCAACCTCACTTGATATTATATCGAGACCAAACCCCTTATCAACAATGACAACAATGGAATGGATACTGTCCCAAAACAAGTCACGTATACGTCCTTACCATTCATCAAGGAAATGACACCTAAACTAGCTAGAATTTTTCATGATCTATCGAACATTAAAATTGCAAATAAAACCGTCCCAACTATCAGGTCAGTTCACACAAGAATTGAAGATAAAGTAGCTATAACTTCACAAACGAATGTAATATACAATATTCCTTGTCTAATAATTATGTTGGTCAAACTTCGAAATCATTGGGCGCTATTATAGAATGGTTTTCCACAAAAGTGATTGCATCCAGAAAGATGCGCGTTAGCGGATCATGTGAACATATTTGACCACCATATGAATTATGGATCCACGAAGGTCCCAGCTAGTGGATCACATTCCACAAAAAGATCCTTTCTAGAAATGACAAATATTTTTGAGAATAACAACTGTTTCAATAAAAAAACAGATATCAATCATCTCAATGAAATTTTTCACTGTCTATTGACGTTGGATAGAAAGTTCTCTGACAACAACGTCACATTTAATTTTTCCAATATTTAATCAAATAAAAATTATGTTGGCAACAGCATACAGTTGGCACCAGTGTGAGCAGTCTCATTCCAGTTTTGCCTGTCAGAGTCCATGTCAATTGTCTGTCAGATGTCATGTCAACTACCTGTCAGAAGTACCTAATCTGTACTTGACACTTCTTCCCACATGGGGAAAAGATAGTCACCAATAGAAATTGTAATAAATCTATTTTTAATGGATTAACTAGCTATTTTATACTGTAGTGTACCATCACTCATCCTTCATAATGTGTCAATCATTATACTCCAACACCTTCATAATCATCCTCACCAGAGATATGAGTCATATTCAACCTACGTTTTTATAAAAATTCAACTTTAATTTTTACACCTTCGAAGTTTCCCTGATGATGGAAATAATTAATAAAATTTCCGAATGCTTGGATAACCTTTAAAGACTAGTCAGCAACGACTACCCGTTCTCTCTCTCTCTCTCTATGTCTCTCTCTCTATATATATATATATATATATATATATATATATATATATATATCAATCAATCTCAAAAATGTTTTTTTTAATATTGAGCATCAGAAACTGTATCTTGACACAAATTTTCATAACTTTAGTTTCATTTCCAAGGCACTCTATGGTTTTTTTTCTTCGTCGAAAACGGCAAAAGTTTATTAGACAATTTTTGTTATGAAATTTGACTACACCACTGGATTCGTAGTCGTTATAAATGGAAACCATGGAAATTTCATAAAAAAATATGCTTCAATTTTGGAAACAAAGTATTTGATTATAATTTTTATTTAGATTATAGACATATTTGAAATCTGGCATTACTGCTGATACAAAGTAGAACACCAGTGAATTCGTACAGCGAGAATCCGAAGTCAATAGCTCATTCCGTTCTACAGTTATAACTCCTGAAAGTATGGTAATGTGAGCGATTTGTGGTGGAAGCGATTTTGTAATAAAAATCTGACTACGCCACTGGATTTGAAAATTATATTCCTTTAAAATGATTTATTTAAGTTTGCGTTATAAGTGTATTCGTAAATAACAGAAAATTAAAAATTCATTTTCATGTTATGCAGTCCTCCATAGCCGATAAAAACGAAATGAACCGAATCAAGTTTTAAAGTATCAAAATTATTTATTGAATGATAAAACAGAAAGCAGGACAAAAAATTTTTCTTTTAAATTATGCGAAACTCAATTGAAACTAACTTTTAGAGAAGGTATCAATAATTTGAGGAAAGGTGAACTAATACATTAGGCATAGGTATTGTACTAAATCAATAGTAGGCTATGATTTAGTACACCACAAATCGCTCACATTACCATACTTTCAGGAGTTATAACTGTAGAACGGAATGAGCTAGTGACTTCGGATTTTCGCTGTACAAATTCACTGGTGTTCTACTTTGTATTAGCAATGTTGCCAGATTTCAAATATGTCTATAATCTAAATAAAAATTATAATCAAATACTTTGTTTCCAAAACTGAAGTTGTTGTAACATCATTGTTAACAAATATTTTTTTATGAAATTTCGAGGGTTGTCATTTATAACGACTACGAATCCAGTGGTGTAGTCGAATTTGAAAATAAAGATTGCTCAATAAACTTCAGCCGTTTTTGACGAAGAAAAAAAACTATAGAGTGCCTTGGAAATGAAACTAAAGTCATGAAAATTTGTGTCAAGATACAATTTTTGATGCTCAATATTGAAAAAAAACATTTTTGAGATCGACTGAAAAAAAGCGTATTCTACAGGGGTGGTTCCATTTTAAATTATTAAATTAAATGTATATATATATATATATATATATATATATATATATATATATATAAACATATTTCTTCGTATAATTTCGCGGGCATTGTTTCTCGGGTTTCTGTCCGTGTTCTTGGTCCTCGAAAAGTCCGATTTCACGACGTTTCGGCAAATTCACATTCGTCATCTTCAGGTAATGTCTCCTTCATTCGATTACTTCGAACTAGATTAATGTTTTCGTGTTGTGCTCCTCAATTTGTAATGGTGGTTAGTCGATTGCGCACGATCATCATGATCGGTTTTCTTCGTTCGTGCTCTGTTGCGTGTAGAGCCAGAAGACGTCGTTGTTGGATGCGTTGTTGTCAGATCGCCACCGGTGTTGCTCAATTATGCATGATCGGTCACCTCCGTTCGTGTTCTGCTTTCTATAGGGCCGGAAGAGGTCGCTGTTGGACGCGCCGTTGCCAGGTCGCCATGGGTGATGCTGGGTGAATATTCTGCTAGAAGCGACGATGTTCCATCCCCGTTGATATTTTGTTGTTGATAACTTTGTTGATGGGTCAAGATAAACCGCCATATGGTTGGAAGTCTTTGACTGTGATCTCTTTTGTTCATATTATGTGGTCGTTTTTAGATTTGATGGTTTCTTTTTGTACCAATGTCCGAGTGTTTAAAGTTGATGCTGTTCCTTTTAATAGTACATGTTGGAATATTGACGAGGTTTTCGTTTCGTATGAGAATACTTCTGTTTGGTTGACATTTGTATGTCTTTTCACAATTTCCACATGGTATTTCATAGACTCCTTGACACTCTCTAGTAGTTAACGGTCATTGCGATTTCTGAGGGTAGATCTGATCCTGTCCGTTGTACCCTTTATGTATGGTACGCATGTTTTGCCAATCGGTGGTTCCTGAACCTCTCGTTGTTTCTCTCTCACTTTCCATGCTGCTTTGATAGTTCTCTTGGAGTATCCATTCATCTGGAGGGTCAATTCGAAATTATCCAACTTCTCTTTGATGTGGTCGTTGTCCGCCTTGATCGAGTTATTAGTGTTTTCTCCACTGAGTGGATTTGTTCTGGATGGTGATGGGAATTTGCCTCCAAGTATCGATTGCTATGAGTTTTCTTGCGATATACTGTGTGACTCAGGGTGCGGTCGGGCTTCTTCATAATCATAATGTCTAGTTCGAAACAATCGAATAAGTGAGACATCACCTGAAGATGGCAAATATTAATTTGCCGAAAAGTCGTGGAACCGGACCTTTTGAGGACCAAGAACACAGAACGCGGACAAAAACTTGCGAAACTATACAGTACGTTCATAAAGTGTAGAAACGCTCCATTATCGCACGAGTTGATTATTTTCGGTGGTAAAGCTCGGACAAGTCAAATTTTAATTTCAGATTCATATTTTTTTTTTCAAAAAAAATTTGTTTACCCCCACTACCTTACAAGATACACATGGAAAGGGTATATTTTCATATAAAAAATTTAAAGCCCATATTTTTCTGAGTTCAACCATATCACAAACGTCATATATTACACTATAAGTTCCAGTATACTGAGTATGAAAAAAATGGGTGGTCATATTTCTTAACATTCATTTCATTATTTATTTTGCAACGGAAATATCAAGAGATGTCAGTACCTAGTAGAAATAAACAAATAACATATTCACAACAAATGCTCGAATTGGGCTCTTTGGGTCAGTTGACAATATTTGATGAATTCTTGGGTTACGTCTGACAACATCGACAATTGACAATTCGTTGAATTTCAGTTCGAATTACCTCTTTGAGGTCTTTCAAATTGGTGGGTCGGTTTATGTATACTTCACTTTACAAATAACCCTAGACAAAAAAAATTGGGGACCTAGCACGCCATTCAATGTGAGCGATCAGGAAAGGTTTCAAGTAACTCAAGACAAAAAATCCATAGGAGTTGAATTTGGGGACCTAGCAGGCCATGCAATGTGACCGCATCGTCCAAACCAGCGACTGGGAAAGGATTAATTCAGAAAATCTCTGAGCACCAGAGCATAATATGGACCAAATATTAGAATCTATTCGACCACGATGATTAATGTCTGGAAATGTTGCAGTAAAATATGGAATTACATCAGTTTGCTACATTTCTTATACTCGTCACAGTACCGTCAAAAAAATGTAGTCCCACAATGGTATTCCTAGGAATCCCAGCCCATACAGTTACTTTTGGAGGGTTTTGGGTATAAGCTTCCATCGTCCAATTAGAATTTTTTGTTGCCAGTAACGACAAATTTGTGTATTCACAGTACCGTTCATGGAAAAAGTTGATTCGTCAGATAATAGGACATTAAAATCAAAACCATTATTTTGATTACACACTTCTTGCATAATTTTACAAAACTGCATGCGCCTAACGAAATCGTCTTCATTAAGTTCGTGTATGAGTTTAATTTTATATGGATGTAATTTGGCGACAGATCTCATTGTTGTCAGATAAAGCTGTAATTGAACAATAAGGTTTTTTCTGCCACTCTTAGTCTTATTCTCAACACTGCGAATTTCATTAAATTTATGTAATATTTTGCTCAATGTCGATTTGCTTATTGGTTCTGTATCAGAATATTTTTTCCATTAAAGATGTGGCATACTTCCGCTATACTTATTTTACGATCGCCGTAACCTGGGATCATCAAAACTTCTATCCGCTCTTTTTCTGACAGTACCTATATCGTTATTTCAAATGATTTCTTCAAGGGTAATATTCTTCCGAAAGATATTGAAGACGGATAAATCGAAATGCTACACAACGAATCATTTTAATTATGACATATGCAATGGTAACTAAGAACTTATTGTCTCGTTGCTAAGGATTTTCAGATGTTTCCATAGCCTACTTGAGGTTTGAAAATATACTCGAACAAACTACTGAGTAATTTTCAGGTATTTATTTCAAATTAAATTATGAAATAAATATTAAGTAATATGAGAACCTGTTTCCTTCATACTCAGTATACTGTATCTTCAAATGTTTCATATGACGTATGTGGTATGGTTGAATATGGGCATTCAATTTTTGATATAGAAATATAACCTTTATATTTAAAAAAAATATCGATGTCGTCATATCTTGTGGTGGGGGTAAACATATTTTTTTTGTTAAAAGAAGTAGAAATTTAAAATTAAAAATCGACCTTTCCGAGTTTTACCTCCGAAAATTATTATAGTACCCTCCATACCGCTTTCTCTTCCAGGGCCCCTATATCAGCCCGTGAAACCAGAAATGAACGAGGAAGAAATGTTAATAATATAAATATGGACTTAGCAACAATTCTCGAATGGGGATCTAATAACTTGGTAGAATTCAATGCAAACAAAACACAAGCCTGTCTTTTCTCTAGAAAAGCCGATCTCACTGTGCCTAACATTACTTTGTCAGGAGTAACCATACCACTGAAGCCATCCATATCGATGCTTGGTATTACTATCAGCAATAACCTTTCCTGGGAAAATCACGTGAGGTCCATTGCCAAAAGTGCATCCCAAAAACTTGGTTTTCTGTTTCGTGCCAAGAGCTATTTCACCCCCAGTCAGCTGCTTATGATCTATAAGGCACAGATCCGACCTGTCCTGGAATACTGTTCCCATATTTGGAGTGCGGCACCTAAACATATCCTGAGGCTATTGGATTCTGTCCAAAAAAGGGCAATTCGTCTCGTGGGTGATGCCTCGCTTACAAACTCACTCACTTGTCTGGAACACCGTAGAAAAGTTGGCGATTTGTCTCTATTTTATAGATATTTTCATGGGCGATGCTCTTCTGAAATATCAACAATCGTTCCTGCTTTGGCAGTCTCTTCGAGATTAACCCGTCAAGTTCAGTCATCACACCCCTTCGTGGTCACTTTGGAGACCTGCAGAACATCACTTTCCAAAGACTCGTTTATCCAACGAACAGCGAGGCTTTGGAACTCATTCCTAGGAGGTGTTCCCGAGGCATACAACCTTCAGAAATTTAAGACGAACACCAACTCCTACCTTCTTTCCCTAGGTTCCCACGATGTTCTCTGAACATTACAGGATATCCCTTTTCGTGGGAACCAGAACATAAAAAAAAAAAAAAAAAAAAATAATGTAGCGTTTCCACACTTTGTGAACGTATAAATTATATATTTTCCTGAAAACTTTTCCACGACCAAAGAATTACGTATTTCCATCGTTCGAATCGTATTATGGTCCCATAGAAAAAAACACTCTCGAATCCAATAACTTTCCCAAAGAACTTTCATTTTCCTAACAACCTCACTCGGGCTATTACAAACATTAAAAAAAAAATCGGTCCAGCTGTTCTGCTTGGTAGGCGACCTTCTGCTTGGTAGGCTTACATGAAACCGCTCTGCTAATTCGATCTTATTAATAGCTGAGCCGATAGGCCAAATATCTTATATTCCCGAATTTTCCAATTTTCCGGGCAATTCTGCCAAAGTTGGATAATTCAGCCACTTTCCAAACTCAACACACTCTCAAATTCTCCCGCTCGAACGTTCGTCGCTTCCCACTCATATAAATACATTATCGATTTGAGGATTTTCAGGACTATCCGAAACTTTTCCTCCGGGACTGTACTCCAGCTGATCGATTCTCGTTCAGTAGGAGCTTGAGCCTTGTGTCTACCCTCGTTCCCCAAACCCAGAGCAAAATCACATCTACAAATATACTGGAAACTGTGTTGTGACTAGTGAAAAGTGTCTAATCACATTGGAGTTATTGTGGTTTCGAATTTTCAAATAAATGGTGAGTTTTCGTTGAATTGAAATTGCCTGTGGACTCCTGTTATATGGAGGTTGTGAAAATTTTCCATTCAGGAGCATATTCCCGATGTTTTCTCGTTGCTTTCATGGGATTTGCTTGTTGAATTATCGATTTTGCATCGGGTCATTGGGGCTGGGTTGACGTTATTGGAAAATTTTCTGTATCCATGCCGAGGAAATGTTGTTGATTCATCGAGAGAATTCAGAATGGAATGTCGGGAAATCTCGATCACGTTAGCAACCTTGGGAAGTATTGGAAAAATAACATTTCTAACTGCCAATATATAATACCCAAATCATAATAGATATATCATAAAATATTGAAGATTCTACATCACACTATCTTACATTCTACCGGTAATGGAGAAATCACATCTGAACGGAAATAATTACGATTAATTTTCATATGATGTTATAAGTGAAATATATAAAATAGATGATACCTCATATACCGAAGTCAACTCAAACTATTATCTTTCCGACTTGAAAAGTCAAAATCTCATGGATTTGATGAGAAACCGGCTTTCATTGTCAAAACCGCCCTATTACTCATTCTGTAGCCTATAACCTATTCAATAAAACAATCCTTTTGTGAGTTAAAATTTACGAACACCATGAAAATCATATAAAAAAATAATTATAAAAATGCACTGAAAAGGAAAATATAATTTCCTTAATTATTTGACCTAGGTTTTTCAAAATCTTGAAGGGCAGATTCAAAATCTTGCAGCTATTTTATAGTCGGGGCAAGCTTTTGAATCTACCACTCACAGAATAACATAGGTAAAACAATTGAAGAAATTATTTTTTCTTTTTCTTCTAAATAATTTTCATTCAATTATTTTCAGCCATTCATAAAACACGTCATCTTATTGAATTCTGACAATAATTTATAATTTCTGAGCCCAAGAAAACCCACAAACCAATGGAATCGGGCTTTAATCATCACAAATATCGTCGCCATCTTGGAGCCGCCATCCTGAATTCGTGGATTTTGACAAAAAATCTTGATCTCCGATCCTAAAAACCCCCACGAACCAATTTTCATTGGAATCGGGCTATAACCACAGAACTCGTCGCCATATTGAAACCGCCATCATGATTTTATGAATCTTTACAGAAAATTTGTGATCTCTGTCCCTAAAAACGCCCAAATTCCAATTTTGAATAGAATCGAACCATAATTCGTAAAACTCGCCCGCCATATTGGAGCCGCCATTTTGGTTCTTCTTTAGCAACACCTGCCAAATGTCACGTTAATCGGACAACTAGAAATTGGTCAAAATTCACTCGAAGGATTTGAAGTATGTATAGTTCATCCATTATCAATTGCAGAAGCATTAAAAACAAGTTTTTCAATCTTCAGGCGGAATCCTTCCAGCATCAGAGGCGGAGATAACTAATTTTATTCAGATATTTAGATAATTGAAAAATACCACAAAATGGGAAAATATGCCATAAACGAGGAAGTATGTATTAATAAGCAATCGGATCATCATAATTTCATTTTTCGAAAAAAAAGTCATATTTTACAACAAAACACATCACAACTATAAAATATAACTGTTGATTTATTAGTCTCAACGTATAGACACACCTACAAGCATTATCATTGGCTTGCGGTCCCTTTTAATTGGCTGCTGAAGAACTCGAACCCACGTTGACTATTGGCTCTTTTGATCACCTTTTGATCTTTCATTCGCCGACGGAGAATGTTCACGAGTAGTACACATTATTTTTCGTTTCGATTCTTCGCATATACGCTCGTGTTAGCGAAATGAGTTTTTGATTTGCTCCTTATAGAAACAGCTTCTGCAATTGAAAATGATTAAACTATACTAACCCAAACATGTTAAGTTGAATTTGAGCTTGTAAAATGGTTACGATCCATAAAAAGCAATCGGGAAAATGAAATAAATAATGAAAAAAAACTTTATAAAGGCAAGCTTTTATTCAAATGCGCTTACAAGTGAAAAATAATTGCTTTGGATGTGTGACGTAGGTTATTCCGTGAGTTATAGATTCAAAAGCTTGTCGCGCAAAGTTTTCAGTTTGGATACAAAAGCACCAAGCTCACGGAATAACGTAAGTCGCACATCCAAAGCAATTTTTTTACATTTCAGCGCATTTGAATTAGAGCTTGCCTTTAAAAAGTTTTTTTTTGGTAATTATTTTATTTTGTGTTTTTCAGTAAGTATATATGCATTTTTGTTAATGCATTGTCATTATGAGGCCTTTTTCTTGTAAGTTCTGAGCTATCTAGTTCTTCAATGTAGTAATAATGATGAAGTCTCCTAGAGTAAAACACTCCGGAAGTAAAATACCTCTCCATTCGGATTTCCGGGCGAGAGGTACTCGAGGGGACTCAACATTAAAGATTAATTTTTGCAACATCCGTGGACTCAACAAGAACATCAATGACGTCCACCATCACCTACAGACGAAAAAACCGGATATTCTGGCTCTAACAGAAACACAAGTAAACTCGTCCACCAACAAGGTCCATATGCTTTGTCCTGGTTACGATCTCCATTCTCGATTCAGGTTCAAAGGTGGAGTCTGCCTTTACGCTAAGGCTAACCTTTCATGCCAGCGTGAAGAGAGTTTGGAACCGAAAGACTTTGATGTGATGTGGTTTAAGCTATCTGATACCAAAGTGACTAAGTTCCTCTGCTGCCTTTACCTATCACCTAATGAACCTTCATATAACAACCTCTTTGAGTTTTTATCACTCAAACTGGACTACATTCAGGAGAACCATCCAACAGCTGAAACCATAATCATGGGGGACTTTAATGTACATAACGCTGCCTGGCTCAAATTCTCTAACAAAACAGATGATGCAGGTCGTCTAGCTGAGGCCTTCGCCATCACTCATGGTCTAGAACAACTGGTCGAGCTACCAACCCGCATCCCTGATGTCAACAACCAGTCTGCCAATACACTAGATCTTTTCCTCACCACCAATCCTGACCCGTATAGAATAGAAGTTTGTGCCCCACTTGGAAACTCTGATCACACCCTCATCTCCACAACATGCTCTTTCCATTTACCATCGAGCAGCACAATACCACCCCGTCTCATGTGGCATTACAATTCGGCCGACTGGGAAGGTCTTCGTATGTTTTTCTCAGCGTTTCCATGGAAGAGAGTTTGTTTCTCTTCAGTAGATCCAACACGATGTGCTGAGACAATTTCTGAAATCATCATGTTGGGGATGCAAACTTACATACCGAATACCGAAAGAAGAACGTCATCCGATAAGACCTGGTTTAACAGAAACTGCTCTAGAGCTGTGGCTTACAAACAGGCAGCATACCATCGATGGCAAAAAAATCCGGGACCTGAGACCAGAGCAGCATATGTTGAGGCTAGAGGCATATGCAAAGAGACAATAGAATGTTCAAAAGATGCTCATAATGCCAAAATAAGATCAAAACTTGTTGAATGTCCCAACGGATCCCGTTCATTTTGGTCTTTCGCCAAAGCTGTGGAAAGAAACTTCACTTCCAGCTCTTTTCCTCCCCTAACCAAAGAAGATGGAACACTAGCAACGACTGCCCAGGAAAAAGCCAATATCTTTGCGCACCTATTTGCTGGAAATTCCACTCTGGATTCTTCGGGAAAACAACCCCCGAACATTACACCTATTGACAGTCACATGCCCGAGATCACCTTTCGCCAACGTACTATCAGAAAGATTTTGCTGGGTCTCAACACCAACAAAGCCTGTGGATCTGACGGAATCCCGCCGTTTGTTCTCAAGAAATGTGCCCCCGAACTAACACCTGTTCTTTGCAAGTTGTTCAACCACTCTTACAATTTGGGAGTATTTCCGTCCAATTGGAAAATTGCAAGAGTACAGCCAGTCCCTAAAAAGGCAAAAAGACCCTACCAGCAATTACAGACCTATCGCACTGCTATCTATTATTTCAAAGGTCATGGAAAAAGCCATCAACATCGAGCTCATGAAATATCTGGAAGACTCAGGAATTATCAATGATAGACAATATGGCTTCCGCCATCAGAGATCAAGTGGTGACCTGCTCGCATACGTCTCACATATATGGCAGCTATCCATTGAAAAGTATGGAGAAACTTTAGCTGTGGCATTAGATATCTCCAAGGCGTTCGATCGAGTTTGGCACCAGGGACTCCTCGCCAAGCTTCCATCTTATGGCTTGCCCCCTCAGCTGTGTTCTCTGCTTGCTAGTTTACTCTCAAACAGGTCTCTCCATGTAGTGGTCGATGGAGTTTCATCTGACACTCTACTCATAAATGCTGGTGTTCCGCAAGGATCCATTCTAGCACCAACACTATTTTTACTTCACATCAACGACCTGTTGAAAGCAACTTCATGTCCCGTACACAGCTTTGCCGATGATAGTACCCTCCATACCGCTTTCTCTTCCAGGGCCCCTATATCAGCCCGTGAAACCAGAAATGAACGAGGAAGAAATGTTAACAATATAAATATGGACTTAGCAACAATTCTCGAATGGGGATCCAATAACTTGGTAGAATTCAATGCAAACAAAACACAAGCATGTCTTTTCTCTAGAAAAGCCGATCTCACTGTGCCTAACATAACTTTGTCAGGAGTAACCATACCACTGAAGTCATCCATATCGATGCTTGGTATTACTATCAGCAATAACCTTTTCCCGGGAAAATCACGTGAGGTCCATTGCCAAAAGTGCATCCCAGAAACTTGGTTTTGTTTCGTGCCAAGAGCTATTTCACCTCCAGTCAGCTGCTTATGATCTATAAGGCACAGATCCGACCTGTCCTGGAATACTGTTCCCATATTTGGAGTGCGGCATCTAAACATATCCTGAAGCTATTGGATTCTGTCCAAAAAAGGGCAATTCGTCTCGTCGGTGATGCCTCGCTTACAAACTCGCTCACTTGTCTGGAACACCGTAGAAAAGTTGGCGATTTGTCTCTATTTTATAGATATTTTCATGGGCGATGCTCTTCTGAAATATCAACAATCGTTCCTCCTTTGGCAGTCTCTTCGAGATTAACCCGTCAAGTTCAGTCTTCACACCCCTTCGTGGTCACTTTGGAGACCTGCAGAACATCACTTTCCAAAGACTCGTTCATCCAACGAACAGCGAGGCTTTGGAACTCATTGCCTAGGGAGGTGTTCCCCGAAGCATACAATCTCCAGAAATTTAAGAAGAACACCAACTCCTACCTTCTTTCCCTTGGTTCCCACGATGTTCTCTGAACATTACAGGATATCCCTTTTCGTGGGAACCGGAACATATAAAAAAAAAAAAAAAAAAAAATGAGGAGAACATCTGAAGATTTACTCGTACGCCATCCTGGAGCTGCCATCTTCAATTTATGAAATCTGATGAAAAATCAATAATCTTCGACTAAATTCATAATCTCCAACCCCTAAATACCCCGACATACCACAGAGATCATCATCATCATAATCATAGTGATCATCCGCCATCTTGGAGCCTCCATTTTGATTTTATGGAAAAATCATAATCTTCGACCCCGAAAACCCACACATACCAATTTTGAATGGAAACAGTGCATTATCACAAAACTTGTTCACCATTTCGGAGACGCCATCTCGAATTTATGAATTTTCTACAATCAATTCATAATCTCCGCCCCTAAAACTCACCACATACCAATTTTGAATAGAATCGGACCATCATCACAGAGGTCGTCCGCCATCTTGGAGCCGTTATTTTAATTTCAGAAATTTTGACATAAAAAATCATAATCTTCGTCCCCGAAAACCGTCACATACCAATTTTGAATCGAATCGGACCATAGTTACGAAACTCGTTCCACGTCTTGGAGCCGCCATCTTGAATTTATGAATTTTGAATAATCTCCGACTCCAAAAATCCCCAAATACCAATTTTGAACAGAATCGGACCCTAATCACAGAGATCGTCTGCCATCTTGTAGTCGCCATTTTTATTTTATGAATGTTTACAAAAAAATCCTAAACTTCATAACAAAAACCCTCACATACCAATTTTGAGTCAAATCTGACCATAAACACAAATCTCGTCCGCCATCTTAGAGCCACCATTTTGTTTTTTTCTGTGACAAAAATTCCATAATGCATAAACACCTGCCAAATTTCAGGTTGATCTGGCAACTAGAAGTGGGTCTAATTTAACTTTCATGATTTGATTACAGACAGACACCGGGACAGGTGAAACTAAATAAAAGGTTTCAAAAATCCTCAGTAATGATACCATCAATCTCCTCAAACATATTTTAATACTAATTTTCAGACCATTTGATTAATTTCGTAGAGACAAACGGGAAAATTTCCAAAAATCAACATGGTGTCAGATTACGACATCCGCACAGTTTCTATAGTGAAATAACATATCAGATTGATTCCCCAATGGGATTTTTTGTGATCTCAGCAGGGCGTTTGACTGTGTCAACTGTGATATTTTGATAAACAAATTGGCCACCTATGGTATCAACGATAATGCCCTCCTATAAGTCACTAGTTTTTTGAGAACAATGAACAATATGTATGCCTTAGGAATGATCTCATTATTGAATCAATTGTTACAAACCCATCCCTCGTAGGCATAGTCTCCCACAAGGTTCCTTTCTGGGACCGGTCTTATTTTTATTACATGTGAATAGTATTGATTATCTCTGCGAAAAGGAGTAAAATGTAATGAATTGATTGAATCCTTAGCATCGTGATCGTTTGAGAATTCCCTCTTCTCAACTATTGAAAAGACACCGTAACTCAGGGGTCACGATATGCAAAGAGTCTGTTATAAACCTGACCTAATAGTTAATGATGTTGCAATATCTGGCACAGATACCTATTTCAAATTTTTGGGAATGAATATTGATGAAAATTTCAATATGAAATCCATTGTAAAAACCTAATTTCCATTTTTCACACCCAATGTTATTTATTGAAAAATGTTCCTCACCTATAATCCACCGCAGATAGTATACAGGTTGTTTCATAATTGATAATACTTGGATGATTTTATGAAAAATTCTTCATATGAACATAGGTCCGCCACCGCTTCATTTCTGAGATACAGAATGTTGAAATTCAACAAAAAAATCAGATCTTCCCCAATATCTCTGAAACCGCTTTGGCTTTTTTCTTTTTTTTTATACATGCGAAGAACGTATAAACATAATTTTTTCCATGATAAAGAATTTCTTAATTTTCATCAGTGTCGTCCCTGTTAACATGCCCTGTCATATTTTTGATCAAAATAATGATACGCCACTGTCTTTTTTCCAAATAAATATATTTTTGTAATTGTCTTCTATCTTCTCATAAAAATGGTGTCCTGCCTTTTTTCCGTCCGGCAGACGGTTTTCGATTTAGAAAATAAAATACATTCATTTGCTTGTCCCTATTTGATTTTTTCTCTTGGTCTCAATTTCACAATTGTGGCAACCAAAGGATCTAGTCAAGTTTTTTATAATTTTATGGTTACCATTATTCAATTTTTGTAATGAGTACGCATAAAAATATATTTTTTATTTTGAAAAACATAACTATTATTAACAGAAAATACCAAATTCGAAATGTCCGTCTTCTGCAAGTATGCACGCTTCAGCCCTCCTTGTCATTGACTCGCGTATCCTTTGGAAAATTCCTGGAGTATTCCTTATTGCTTTAGAGGAAACTATTACGCGGTTTCGCAATTCTTCCTCAGTTAGAATTGGTTGACAGTAAACAAAAGTCTCAAGATGTCCCCAAAGAAAATAATCAAGACTGTTTAAGTCTGGGGATCTAGCTGGCCATGACTCTGTTTCCCCACGACCTTTCCAGCAGTTATGAAAGTTTTGGTTTGAATATTCGCGTGCCAGAGCACTAAAATGAGCAGGTGCACCATCGTGCATAAACCACATGCGATTTCGCATTAAGATAAGAACATCTTCCAACAGAAATGGCAAATTATCTTCAAGAAATCGGCGGTCATTATGTCCATTCAATCTGCGTGGTGAAAAAAAGATCCAATAGGTAATCTCCAATAATTCCAGCCCAGACATTTAATGAGAACTGCTCGTGGTGATGAGATTCCACGATTGCATGCGGATTTTCTTCGGCCCATAAACGATAATTAGGAAAATTTCTGATCCTGTTTTTAGTAAAACTAGCTTCGTCCGTGAATAAAATTTCCCTGCTACATAAAGGATTTTCGGTAACTTTTTGGAGAAACCATTGGCAGAAAATTCACTCGTAATGGAAAGTTTCGAGAAAGTAGAGCCTCAACCCGTTGAATGTGATATGCATATAATAAATAATCATGAAGAATCCTCCATACTAGGATATGGGCGATATTCAAATTATTGGCAACTTGCCTCGTACTTATTTCAGGATTTTCGTCAACTTAATTTAAAACAGCTACCTCAATTGCTGAAGTTCTTGCAGTCCGATGTGCTCCTTCCAAGTGATGATTTGGCTCAAAACTTCCTGTTTCCCAAAACCTTCTGTGGGTACTTAAAATCGTTTGAGCATCAGGAACCATTCTATTTGGGAAAGGCTCTTGATACAGTTGCCTGGCTTCATATGCGTTTCCGTTAGCAAGCCCATACAAGTAATGCATGTCTGCTAATTCGGTATGTGTAAAATTCACCATGTTTTTTTTTAATAAACAAGTTTTTATAACGTAAATAATATCACGTATCTAGCTAAAGAAGTGCCAAAATTGTTGGTGTTGAAAACAACGGAATGTGTTATTAGCATACTAGATGTTTCTAGACCAAAAGATAATCCTACTACTCTACAACGGCTGATTTCGCATGGGGGCAAGCAAATGAATACATTTCATTTTCTAACTCAAAAACCGTTCGCCGGAGAAAAAAGGCAGGACACCATTTTTATAAAGATAGAGGAAAAATACAAAAATGTTATTTATTTGGGAGAAAGACAGTAGCGTTTTATTATTTTGATCGAAAATATGGCAGGGCATGTTAACGTGACGCCACTGATGAAAATTGAGAAATATATTATCATGGAAAAAATGCGTACTTTGCATGTACCAAAATAAAAAAAAAGCCATTGCGATTTCAGAGATATTGGGGAAGACTGATTTTTTTGTTGAATTTCAACATCCTGTATCTCATAAATGAAGCGGTTGCATATGAAGAATTTTGTTAAAATCATCCAAGGATTATCGATCTTTGGGATCAGGATTGAATTATGAAACACCCTGTATTATGCACAAGTGGAAAGTCGTCTTCGTTATGGTGTTTGGTCATTCCCCATTTTGTGCAAGTATAATAAAACGCGGCTTTGGTAGTTAAAAATAAAAAGTGTTTGATGGTTATCAAATGGAATTATATGATCTGTTGACATTATGAAGAAAGGTGATTCCATTGGAAAAAGGTAGTTGTTACTACAAAAATGTGCTGAAAACACTTGATTAAGATGGTGGTTGAAACCACTGAATTTCATCACATCTTGAATATGGCAATGGCTTTGTTTGTACACGTAAAAAATTCAAAACATCCCCTAACCCCAAATGGTTTGATATGATTAAAGGTTTCGAGTAAAGCGGAAAAAGTTGGCTCACTGAAATGTTCAGCAGGAGAGATCAAGAATATCAAGTACTTTCCGAGTTAAGGAGTGTTTGTAAAGGACAATCTGAAATTTGTCACGATAACTTCATACAGGGTGTATGTAAATGATACACCCAATTCAAACCTAAAATAATTTTGGCAGTACATCAGAAGCAAAAATCTCAAGATAGTTTGCCGTCTACGATTCATTATGAAAATTCCATTGCAACAAATAATGAACAAATTGCAGAGTGTTTTGCTGAGTACTCCTCTACAGTATATGACAATCCCCTCAGTGACTCTGGAGATCATGTTATTATAAATATCAATTCGTTTATATCTAATCCCAATATATCAGCAATGATGATTTTTGAAAATTTCGGGGTTGGTCAAGAATGACAGATAATGTATTTTTGGCCAAAAAAATTATGAGATGCAGAAGTATGTATTCATAATGGAATATTGAGATGTCATTTCTATTATTCATATATTTATGTATACAGTGACCGGCAGAAAGTACGCATCATATGGGAAATTCTTTTATTAATAAATTTTGACGAATATCGATATGTGCAATCGCTTCTGCATCAAAAGCAACTCCAGAAGACGTTGTACAGTGCCGTTCGTCTTCTCGTGTTTGGAGGGAAATTTAAAAAAGTTAAAAATTGTGTTTCAAAACATACTTAGTTGGGAAAATATCGAAAAATTTTATTTGAAAAAGTTGTTCAAAACGTTATTTTATAGCTATGTACGAGTTTGGAAAAACATCTGAGATAAAAAAATAAAAATCAATTTTTTGCCATAATAAAAATTTCAATTTGGAAAAATACATTTTAGACAAAGAGACTCATTAGTAAGGCCAACAGTATTATTTTAAATTATATTTTGTAAATATTCGCAAGCTACTTCTATTTTATTCGGAAAAAAATTGAATTCTATGGATTTGCCATGTATTCAGCTGCTTCATAAGAGGTCACTGAAATATCTCCAGGACATTAATAATCCCGATACTGTTCATTATCAATAAAGATGGTTTTTCGTCAATAATAAACAGTATCGGGATTATAATGTCCTGAAGATATTTCTGTGACCTCTTATGGAGCAGCTCAACACATGGCAAATCCACAGATTCAAAATTTTCTTCGAATAAAATAGAAGTAGCTGGTGAATCTTTACAAAATATTATTCAAAATATTACTTTCGGGCTTTACTAATGAGTTTCTTTGCCAGAAATGCATTTTTCCAAATTGAATTTTTTTTTATAGCAAAAATTGATTTTTATTTTTTCATCTCAGATTTTTTTCTTAACTTGTACGTAGCTATAAAATGTCATTTTAAACAAATAACATTTTTCAATATTTTTCCAAATAAGTGTGTTTTGAGACATAATTTTTAAATTTTTTAAATTTCCCGTCAAACAAGAAAAGACGAACGGCACTGTACAACCTCTTTTGGGGTTCCTTTTGATGCAGAAGCCATTGCATGTATTTGTGAAAATATTATATTAAAAAAAAATCCCATATGATGCGTACTTTCTGCCGGTCACTATATATATTATTGACTATTCAATTGTTGTTGTTTTTGTAAAATTGTTTTTAACCGCTTTCTTAGTTGTTTGACCAACCCTCAGAAGTTTATGAAAACTTGTACGGTTAAGATCACGGGGACCTTACCTTTTATAGTGGGATCCGAAACCACTCTTGGGACCTTGAAAAAATGTTTAACCAGCTGCGGGAATCGAACCCGCGCCAGGTGGAAACAGTTGACACAAGACCGACTCTCGTTCCACTGAGCCACAAGCCATATTTTTTTCGGACATATTTTTTTCGGACGACATAAAGTGTAATGTTCTGAAATTCATATATTATGTATGCATACCAACTTTTTCCTTTGAAAATTATAATAATTGAAGCGTGCCATATGCAAAAGGGTCTAAGTGCCACATTTGGCCATGAACGTTTAAAGGCGAGAGATCGATCAAGCCCCAATTTTGTCTTCAATATGTCAAGGGACTGTTGAACTACTATTAGTATGAATATCAACTAATTTTACCGAACGGTTTTAAATTCAACTTTATTTTTATCTCCCCTGTAATTTTTCCAAATTTGAACCTAGACCCTTTTGCATATGGCAGGCTTCAATTACCCTTTAAATAAATGTATGGTTTTTCCAATCTGCAGACCTGGAAGTGTCTTCTTCAACTCCAGCGAGATGGAAGTGGAACGGTGACAAACTATCATATATTTACAGTTTGTTGTTTGTCTTCTGTTCGAAAGAGGCAAACCATATTTTATTTAGAGTATAAAATCTATCTCTGAAATGACATGCTTGCCTTTTTCTCCATAGAATGATTTAATGGGTTGTCCTGGAATAATTCTGAGAATTTTTCCATAGGTTGAGGTCTTATAGAAAGCAGTTCAGAAAGTAAAACATGGCTTGTTTGAAAATATGAAAAGAGTGTTAGTAAAATCTAATGTGTGACTGAAAGATAGCGTTTTTTTCTGTCTGTTATTTTTCCAGCCTCTCTCCAACAAGTTTTTCTAGAAACTTGCTTATACTGTCTATCAGACTTGAAGGTCTGTATTTTGTTTGGGCTTGTGGGTCTTTTTTTGTTTTTTGTTTTTGTATCAATGCAATGCTTCTTTTCACACATCCGGAAAAATTCCCTATTTAATATACTGTGTTCTCGTCTATAATTACTTTCATTATTCAGGAGATATATAGTCCGGCCCTGGCGTTTTATTAATTTTTATTTGTCTACTGGCTTCTATTATTCCTTCAGTGGTAAATTATTTTATACTTTGTTCTTCCTTCCACATTTCTGGCCAATCGATCATATTGGTTTGGATCTGGAGACGTAAAGTTATATCATTAGCGAAAAGGAACTCGGAAACGATTATGAATATTATCAAACCGAATTACAATAACTGTGGTTGCGACTGGTAGTGTTATCAGTTAGTTTCCCGTTGGCAATGTGAAGTGTTGTTCTTTTCAAACATCTTTCATGCAAGTAATATGCCGCAACCGGGTAAATATTGGAAAAAAAATTAGTCTATAGTGTTTAAAATGCAATTCACTGAATTGCATCGGAATTTGGTGCACGTAATACCATGTGAAGTGTTATTCGCGTTATCATTTTTGTTGAACAGTGACGTGTCAAACTGCTTTGAGGTTATATAAGAATTCCGTTTGAAAAATATACCAAGTATGGCATTTATTTCTATACAACATGGTATGATATCATATGGTGTTTATTCAATCATGTGGAGGAATGAGCAAAGTACACAAAATATATCCATATTATAAACTTTAGTGGGGGAACCGGAAATGAAGCGTTTATTGCGGATTTACTGACATTTATATTTTGTTTTCGACAAAATAGGTTTCTCACAACCTGTCATTTAGCTATGCTATCAACAAAATATGTGATTTTTTTAAATAAAAATAGCGTTGTTTCAAACTCGATCCATTGGGTAGCAACCGATTCAACGTTATGAAAAAGAAACATTGTATTTCTTGTGTCATAAATGAAGTAAAACAGATGGGATCTCTTCATTCAAATAATCGAATCCTCTTATAAAGTTTCAAGAGATGCGGAACATTTCCTAATCCACAATGAATGTGAACTTGTAAACTTGATCCAAAAGGGTATTGATGTTGTGGCAAATATAGCGATTTAACTAAACATAAAAAGGTCATGTTAGAATTTAATATTATATATTGATAATATAATTTATAGTAAGCAACGCAGCAGAAATTACATCGAGCATTAAAAATACATAAATTCAATTATTATTGAAAATTAGATATGAAATTGAAGGTTTATGATAACTGAAATGAGGAACATAAATTCTGCTTTGCAAATAAATTCAATTTTTGTATCAAATAATCAGTTAATGGTTGAGATTCTCCCAAACGTAAATTGACATTCGGAATGCCTAAACCCTCAATAGTACAATGGATTAATTGCTGATGAATACATTTTATAATGTTTGATACACTTTTGTACGGAGAAATGCAAAGAACACCAATAATCAGATTGATCATGTATGTTGACACAAACAACAGCAATGTTATATTTTTTATTATAATTATTTTGGAGTTATATTTTTATGGCATTTTTAAAATGATAATTAATAAACACCACATCTCCCGTGTATATTAGGAACTATTTACTATATCTAACCTAATTTCATTAATTGGGAGAAATTACATGAACATATATGAGATTTGAGATATTCTATAGTGACTTCATGGAAGAAATCTGAATGATGATCAAATAAATAAAAACTTACGTTTCTTGGATGCCAATACATCATTAGATGGTTGATTTTTTCGTTCATTATTGTTTAATGGTTTTATGATATAGTTTTTTCAAATCCATTGTTATCACTTTCATTTTTGGAGAATATTCACTTACCCATACTGTGACGTTTTTTTCTAGGGTCTGTTATAATAACCCTCTAACTACTAGAAATTCAAGTTATTAATGACGCCAGAATATTATGCAGGGAATATGTTAATTTAAAAAAAAAATTAGGCTTTAAGTACGATTTTTGGATACTGGACACCGATTGCTTTTATGTCTCACAGAGAGACAGACAGTCAGAAATGTTTTTACATAATTCTGAAACTTGATTGTAACTTTTCGGGGCTTCAAAAAAATTTGCATGAAATGGAAAAGGTTTTCCACAGTAAACACACAGCGTGTAATAATTATTGAATCAACTGGTTTATTCAATATGTAGCTACGGTTTTTCACAACAGTTTTCATATACATTTATTTTTGCTCAAATATAGGTATCGGTCTGGCGACCTTCAAATAAGGGTAGAATATATAACCCTATGTGTACAGCTCATAAGGTGGAATTTTCACTCCACTTATTCCTAACTATATAGGTTGTTCGTAACTCGGTACTACCTCAAACTTTTGATAGAAAAACGATTTCTCCTTGAACACGGTTAGTTGACCGTCTCAGAAAGTGATTTTTCAAGTTTGTGACAATTAATTTTGCCTTCCCGAATTCACCCGTTATTGATCCCAAAACAATTGAATACCACGTTCCAATCGGCTATTACCTGAGTTTCACATTCGCAATAATCCCGGCTGTGATACTTTCACTCCCTTCCTCGAACAAGGCCTTCTGGGTACTACTCAATAATTTTTTGTAACAAGGTTTATTTACTTTAGTTTTTTTACAGTGTATTTTTGCTTGGCGATTTCCCTGAACTTAAACAACGTTAAAAACTGGGCATGAATACAGACGACAAAGCATCACAGTATTTTTCATAAGATAAAATAACTATCACCCCTCAAGGGAGCCAAAAACGCTTAATTACGAAATTACCTTCTCGAATCAT
This sequence comes from Gonioctena quinquepunctata, assembly GCA_018342105.1. Lineage (NCBI taxonomy): Eukaryota > Metazoa > Arthropoda > Insecta > Coleoptera > Chrysomelidae > Gonioctena > Gonioctena quinquepunctata. Next base: position 148,037 of record JAFIRS010001300.1, read on the forward strand.
GAAAATAATATTATTCCAAAAAGTTCCGGAGTAGGACTATATATTGTGAAACTCGTGAACTTTTGCTCTGCACGTATTTCTCGGGACAATTTTAATGCGTGTTATGGCTCTCGGCCGTTATTCAAATTTGGTTAGGCCCTGAATTCGAACAACGGGGGAAAAACAGTTGTTATATTATTCTGTTATATGTCAGTTGTTTGTATTTGGCGTTTTCCCTGAACCCAAATAACTGAGAACATAACAATTATCAGGGCGACAAATCTGTAAACTACTCGTGAAAGATTTCCCTCGGAAAAACACCTGCAAGAACTTCAATGATAATTTTCCTCGCGAGGACACCAATATCTGTTTCAGAGGAAAAATAATTTCACATTACTCAACTTGGCAGTTGGAATAAATCATAAAGGTTTGACTGACACCCAAGGAACAAATTACTAGGATTTCAATATTACCCTGAGCTGAACTTTGTAGATAACAAAAGAAAAAAAAATATCATGGGAATCACTCATAAAATCACCAAATATTCTTATTGTAGCAATATTGTACAGTCAACCGATTTCAAGAGAAATTCTGTTCTATCGATTGAAAATAAAATAACCCAATATTCACACTGCCACTGTAGTCTTCTGACCAACTTCAATTCCACGGCAAATAATTGAACAAATAAAATGATAAAATGCAAAAATAATATTTAAATTCCACGGTAAATAATTGAACAAATGAAATAATAATAATGCAGAAATAATATTAAAATTCCACGGAAACAATTGAACAAATGAAATAATATAATGCAGAAATATATAAATTCCACGGAAAACAATTGAACCAAAGAAATAATGATAATGCAGAAATAATAAATTCCACGGCCAACAATTGAACAAATGAAATAATAATAATGCAGAAATGATAAATTCCACGGTAAATAATTGAACAAAATAAATGATAATAATGCAGAAATAATATTTGAATTCCACTAAATAATAAGGGGAATAAAATTTGGGCCTCAGCACACGGAGAACACAATTTATACACAATTTTCCACTCAACGCTTCTGGATCACTTTCACTATTCAATACTTTTTTGAAACACTACTCACTCTGATGAATCACCTGAACGAGCTTTATTCTCCCTTTCATAGGTATCAAATTCATGCCCAAACTAGACAGAAAAGCCCATTAAGAAAGGCGCTTTTTCTGTTCCTTCTAGGGTAGGAACGGTGCACTTTTTGTTCGATAAATCGAAATCTGATGGATGATTTCGTGCTTGTTACAAAAAATGTCATGGATTTTCTGATAGCAATTTTGGTTTCTTTTTCCCTTTTCACAAGAACCACCCCAGGAGCTCTTTACCTTTTTTATTAGATATAGAAAAACATAGTTATATTTCATTCATGATTTTCACGGTAATTCCAGTAGGTTTGGGTGTATACATTCATTTTCTAAAAGAGGATTAAATCATTTTGACAGACCGGAATCAATAGTAACCCCAAACACGCGGAGACGTTATAAAGTTATGTTAAAGTTTCTTTAGCCGTTCTTAGTAACGTAGTCATAAAAATGCTCCGTTACTCAACGTTACTCAATGGGGTTTGAAGCCGAAAATGATCTATTGGTTCAACGATTATCACATCCATGGTCACATAATATGCATAAGAGGTAATACTGAATCTTCCGCCACTGTACATGTGTATGATGAAAGAAGCGACAACCAGTGCCTTCAGACTTCGTCAGAAACTTGAAGAATCCAGGTATAGCCATCACATTATGCCAGCTAGGTACCATTTCTGAATACAATATGAAGTGGTAATGAACGGACCTCAAATCAGTTTGATATTCTGATGGACCTAAAATGGACGAGAGGCTCCTAGATTCAGGATTCAAAGCCCCAACAATCTTTTCAGCGAAAATTCATGCTACCCAATATGTGCCCCATACATAGCTTTATTCAAAAATACCATTCTAGATGCAAAAAATACCACAAAAACAGAATATTGGAATCTAACAACGAACAAAAGAATAGCTAGTCGATAATGACCCAAGAGGGGCAAATAACCAAAATTCCCGAACCATCATGAGCTGAATAAATTTTATAGCTCAATATCCAAAAATATTTTCATGACTATATTGCCTAAGTGGCTTCAAAAGGGGGTTGGTAGCTCAGGATAACTATTTGTTATAACCAGACTATGGACTCAGAATCAACAGAACAAACATACAACATTTAATGAGATAATGAATACATACAACAATAACTATAGTTACACCCAAAACTATCTATACAACGCTGCCAGAATGGCAGCTCAGTAGTTGATACTACATTCTTGTAAAATATAGATATCTGGAACTCCCTTCGGAAATAGTTGTTTCAACTTATAACTTGTAACCTCTCATCTCTAAAATGTCTAAAAATTATTCAACAACTACTACCCTTGGGTGCATTGAATGCTCAAGCTAATGCAATTGACATTTCATTAGAGAAAGGCATAATTCCATGTCCATGTTCCATGTATTCCAATACACAAAAGGAGTGATCGTGATGACTTGGGTAACTTCAGACCTATCTCTCTCCTAAAAGTTATTGAAAGACATGTTAAGAGGAGATTTATATCCTCCACAATTGGAAATAATGTAATGTCTTTTTTTTTAATTAATGTGGCAAATGCTTGATGAAAATCCATATTGAAGCAAACAACAGAAGTAGTGAAGTAAGTGTCTTTTGGTTGCTTTAATGTCTTTGGCTCAATTTTGTTTCCAATGTTACGAATCCACCAATGATGCCATATTTGATTTTCTCGAAAAACTTATCTGAAGATGAATTATAAAGAAGCTCCTGCAGTGGTATTATGTGACTTATCAAAGGCTTTTGACTGTATGAATCACAGAATACTCCTTAAATGGTTCGGGCCTTATCTTTCTAATCACAGTCGGCCAAAATGTGAGAACAGTGTATCCTCCCAAAAGGCGAATATGAAATATATAGTATACCACAGGGCTGTTTTTGGCCCCATATTATTCCTACTGTATGTATGTAGTTGTTATTGATTTTATGATCTTTAAATAACCTACTTTCTGAGTCGATTGGCCTTTTTTGTGTAGGTAAGAGCAGAATGTGTCTTAGAATGCAATCCCTCACCTCAAATATGATTTTATTGGAGCAAAATATACGGTTTTAGCTACGGATGAACCCAATTCGTTCGAGATTCCTCGGGACTGATTGGATCGACTGTACTCACGTTCCGATTTTAATCTTCCCGATCAAGTACTATCAGTTACTAGTTACTATTATCACTTATTGAGCTCACACGTTTCTTGAATGTCATTAATTTCCATGTCGTTAGTTCAAACACGTTGCACGAAAAACGAGAAGAAATAGGTTCAGTGAAATGAAGGGGGAAAGGAAATCTCATCCCGACAGGTCCGATCGTGCTACACATGTGCCAACCCAAAGGGAGACAAGGTGGGGGATCGGGCCGATCTACTTGGTCGGGAGGTCTGGGCTTCCCGACAACCCGATATCGGAAACGCAATTATTTAGTCGGCCGCGTCTACACACGTCACTATGTCGAGTCCAGACGTCGGCCCACTGATATCAGGTCCGATAAATTGGTACGTCTGTAGGCCTGTTCAATAACTGAGCTCCATAACTAATGAAAGTAAATTATTTTTGCTTTCATACCAGTTTCTTTTTTCGTCGGTTTAAGTTTTTGTTAATTTGTTTTTGTGACTTAAATCTACTAACTGTCACCTACTTAATTTGGATTTCTTTCAAAATACTAACTTACCCATCTCACTTCAACTATTATATACTATAACTAGCTGGTACCAGTGACTTCTTCCGCGATGAACTTTTTATTTTTTGTGACGACTATTACAAATTCAGTCACCCCTTTAGGGACAGAATTTAAAAAATACTGAAACACGTATTTCTTTATTTGTAACAAAGACCTCAAATATTAATTTTTATACCCCTTACTTCAAAACTAACGAAACCCTCACACAAACTTTCACCCCCCTAGGATAAACACTGGAACATGTGTTTCTTTATCCTTTAAAAAGACCTCAAATACCAATTTCTATGATCCTCACTTGAAAACTAACGAAATCCCAATACATAATTTCAACCTCCATTTCATCCGTTTTGGGGTTGAATTTCTAAAAACACTGAAATACATTTCTTCTATTTGTAACAAATACTTTGAATATAAATTTTTATGACCTGACTTGAAAACCAACGGACCTCCTATACAAACTTCCAATCCCAATCACCCCCATTTACAAAAACACCAAAACACGTATTTATATTCTAGGCAAAACCCCCAAATACCAATTTTCATTTTCCCCACTTCAAAACTAACTATACAGACTTTCAACCCCCATTTTACCCCTTATCTTTAATTTCGAAGAAGAGCCCAAATACTAATTTCTATGACTCTAATTTCAAAACCAACTGTACTTTCATCCCCCCCTCCTCACCCACCTTTTCACATCTTTAGGGATGGAATATCAAAAAAATATCAAAATTTAGCTCTTAGGTCCAGCGGTTTGATCCGGGCGTTGATCGTATATCAGTCAATCAGTGAGTCAGTTAGTCATGTAATTATATATGTACTTATTACCCCAAACAGGAGGTAGATGGTGTGAACCGTTGGGGAGATCCCTCGACTGTCTCCCGTCTTCATCATCACATTAGTTCCTGGCCTCCATTATATTGTAGTGTCATCAGAACTTCATATGTGTGTCAAGTTTCAACATAATCGGTTCCCCTATTTTTTTACTTTCAGGTGTGTATTTTTCTTTGAATTCAAATGGGACCAATTTCCAAGCATAGCCTATACATTAAAAAAAGAATCATCTAAATCAGATAACCCAGTGCAAAGTTATGCGTGCAGAATCGGTTAGAAGTAACAATTCAGTGGGTGAACCAACAATAATCCCCCATTTTCCTACCCTTAGTAGTGGAATTTGTCTTTCGACTCCAAATGGGACTACTTTTGAGGTATACCCTATCCATTAATAAAAAACATCAGATTACTAGATTACTATCGTTTCGGACGTCCATCGTCTTAATGTATTTAAAAGGTTTTCACGACGTTTCGAATGCTTGTATCTGCAATCGTCTTCAGGTGAATACATCAGAATCGGAGTATTCTGTAAAAAATTAGGCGTCGACTAGAAAACCTCCTCTTTTTTTCGTCTGTTAAAAAGTTAATCTAAATCAGAAAATTTTATTTTGCTACTTAATCAAACCAATTCGTAGCTCACATCGACTTTTGCCTCAGAATTAGTGAAATTCGGGAATTGCCTTAAATTTTAATATTCTTCACGTGAAGAATTTATTTTATGAGTCCGCCCCTGGAAATCCAAATTATGATTATTATTGTTCTTCGCACTTTCTCAATCCGTTTCAAATTCCTTCCGATTTCCTTGTTCTGTAAGTGATCACATAGAGCAAAGCATACAAATCGCAATGGGATTAACATCTAGTTTATATAAGACCGTCCTTCTCTGTTTCGCGAATGAAAGCACTCAATAATTCACGAAACTGATGACCTGGTTTGCTTTATCTGGGTCAACCCAACAGTGGGAGGTTCCTACGATATGGATAAGAGAATGCCCGAGTCGGGAAAATTATGTTTTGTTGTGGAAATGATTGTTTTACATATTTATCAACAAGATTTCGTTGTACATGGTTGGGTGTTATATTAAATATTTTATAGTTCAATTGTTGAAGCTTTCGATTGAATGCCTGTACTTACTTCTATGGAAAATTTATTTTTATTAAATCAACGCCCATTTTCAAGAGTGAATATCCGCTATGGTCTGATAACGAAATCATTAGACAAATTCATATCGAGGCAAAATATCGGCGTTTGTTTGAAATTTTCCTCAATTTCTCGGAATAAAGGTCTGATTCAGTCCATTCGTATAATTTCTTTTGACGACTTTTCGAAATAGTATTCGTCATCATCAGGTTGAAAATACTAAAATTAAAAATATGGAGTTTGAGACATATTTAACTTAACACAATATTAAAATGTATGCAGTGAAATAATTACGCAAAAACATATGGTTCGAAATATAACACGTTATTCACAATATAAAATTATTCTGTGATATATATGAGTATTCACTTACAAATTATTTCATTTGAATTTCTGCGTTTGCATCGTACGAACGTTATTGTAGGTGTGTGACTTCGAAGTTATCGGGAATGGTTTGTTTATTTTTCGTGTATTTTAACCATCTTCATAAGTACCCTGGATTGTTTGAATTGAGTTCTGTATATGAGCCGGACTGAATTTTTTTGGCGGCATGTTAAGATCAGTTTTCATTATTATTACTATAACAAAGTTGAAAGAGGTTGTATTAAATCTGGCTTGAGTTTTTGATATCATTTCTCTTGTTAAGGCTATTGGGATCTTTTCTAATATGTATTTTTTCATGTTCTTACACTTGGATTCCTTTCTTTGGTCGAAATTTCAACGTTGTAAGTGTCAAACTTATGTTGATTTTTTTTTATGTTTGGATAAGGCTGTAATGACAGTTTTTGAGTACTTGTGGGCGTGTACTCGTTTTTGCAAATATTGTTTTGTTTGACCTATATAGGTACTTTGACAGTCTTGACATGGTATTCTATATACTGTGTGAGTTTTTTTGTTTTTAGATATTTCTGGTTTTAATTTCGAATAAATGGTTTTGTTCGTTTTTTGCAGCCGGTGTGATATAGTTATGTTGTGTTTTTCCATGGTTTTATTAATTTTATTCGATAGTTTATCTATGTATGGTAAAGGTAAGTATGTTATGGTTTTCTTTTCTTCATTATCATCCTTATTGTAGATCGCATGTATTCGTTTTTTAATTGTTTTTTCTGCAAAGTTGCTGGAGTAATAATTTTCTTCCAAAATATTATTGTGTATTACTTTTCCTGAATTTTGGATGAGCAAGCTCTATAACTCTATCAGTTAAATTTTGAATAACATGTTTTTTGTAACTAAGGGGTGCGTTTGACAAATACTTTGTGTAACGATTTGATGCATTTAGTTTAATAAACCAGTTTGTGAAAATGTTTCCAGAATTGTCGTGTATCATTGTTGTGGCGAGAAAGTTTATTTGTTTTTCTATTTCAACTATGTTTCGCATCGGTTCTTTGGAATCCGCAGTATCAAATTCACATAGATAGAATTGAAAGAGTACAAAAAAAATGTCTTAGATATATTGCTTCTAAGACAAATACACAAATTATTGATATCCACTGATGCGCGAACACAATATATTACCTCTCAAAGATAGACGAAATGTAACCGACTTGATAATGATTTTCAAACTGATGAAGGGACTAGCCCAGAGTCCACATTTATTCTCTAAGATTGAATTCAACACTCAAAGTAGACAAGTAAAAAATCCAGAATTTTTTAAATACCCATCAAAAAAAAACAACGCTGCTCAAAACTCACCACTATGCAGGATGCTTAGAACATTCAATAGCATTTGTAATGACATTGAATATTTTGAACTCAATTTGAAGTGCTTCAAAGTTAAAATTAAGATGTTTTACATCGACCACCTGTAAGTGAACTGATTTCACACTCATTGTATTACTATTACATATTCCATAAGTTACTCACTGTTCTCTCACTGAACTGATTTATCAAGTAGAGGGTTCTGTTTTTGGGTTGTTCAATCTGAGTGCATTGGTAAATAAATAAGCTCCATATTTTTATCTTAGTGTTTTTAACCTGATGATGACAAATACTGTCGAAACGTCGGTAAAAGAAATAATACGAATTGACTGAATCAGACCACCATTCCGAGGAATTGAAATATATATATATATATATATATATATATATATATATATATATATATATATATATATATATATATATATATATATATATAAACTAAGTTCTGACATTAAGCGAGAATATAGACAAACATCATTGGACGGCGCCATCTACCACAGAGAGAGAAGCTCTGTTGAAGTAACAGGTGGTGTCCCCTCAAAAATCTAAACAATATCGAATTAGTTCATTCAACAGGGTTTTTAGACATCTTACATAAATATTTAAAAAATAATCGAAAATTCGAATTTATTTTAACAACATTTTATCATGTCGCTGCTGGAAAATTGTTGTATTTACTTGTTGGCGTAACAAATTTTTGCTAGCTGTCAAACTCCAAACTGTCAAAATGCAGGAGAGTTTTGAAATCCCTGACGAAATGTAAAAAAAAAAGCGGAAAAAGTAACACAAAACTTGCTACAGAATAAATCGAGCGACGCCTGCGACAGAGAATATGACAAATTACTAAACTGGATGGCAGAAAACTGTGTAGAAAATATAAATGAAACTACTTGGATATTTCGGCGATCCCACTGAAATATATTCTCCAATTTCCTCATGGTCCAAATATTCGATAGGAAAAATACTTTAATAAGAATATTAACATGGGTGATTATCTTAAGTTAGGCGAGTGAAGCAAGGGACAAAAGGATACCAGCCAAAAAAGTATGAAGTACTGTCTAGAGATGCCTTGAAATTTATTCATGGGGCAGTATGAGACGTTTTTAATGGACAAAATTGCATTAATATTTGGTGTATTTGGTGTCGACAAGAAGAACTTGTGAATATGCTAGTAACTCACGTAGAAGATAGAAAATCAGTTTTCGTGGTAGACGTACCAGAGACAAAAACTGATAAATGGCATGTTATCACCATTCTTGGCGAAGACGAAATGAACAGTTTGAAGCTAATAAGAGACTACATGTCTCTTCGGCCATGTGACTTTTCTTGAACTATAGACAAGGTCGCTGTACTGTACAGCCAATTGGAAAAAACATTTGGATAAATTCCGTTCATCATTGCGACATATCTGGGTTTGAGCGATTCTAAGATGTATATGTATGCGTCGAACATCGCCCTTCTAGGGAGCCAGTATGACCACGTTGATGCGCCATGGTGGCTGGAAGAGTACGTCGGTTGCTGAGGGATATTTATGAGACAGTATATCTTGGATGCTGGCAGGCATACCTTCTGAATCTGGATTTTTCTCACAGAAACTCGATACCCAGACAATTAAACATGAATTAACGTTCACTGCGGCAATCTAAATATCACCGGAACCTTCCAGAATTGCCAGTTTTATGTTAATTCGACTGAAAGATGTTCAGTAGATATTTACATGATATTACTACTACTAATTTCATATTTTGTAAGTTAGTCTTTGCCCGCATGTGGTTGGTTACTAAACAATAAATACACAATAATGAACTAGTATGACATAAAGAATATGTGAAGTCTCCTGAAATCAAAGACAATACAAACTAATTTTGGGCTTATATTGAAATAAAAAAAGGTTCACTAGCATTTAAGCTATGAATAGCAAATATCAGAAAATCCACTTCATATTTTGAATGGCCTTTTTGTCAAAATTATTCAGTGTGAGTTCACCAAGTGAATTGAGCGAGATCAAACCTAGAATGCCATCCGGCCCAGATAGTATTTCTGCAGCGATCCACAAATATTGTTGATATATCTTGGCGCATCTACTGACAATAATCATTAATATTTGTACAGAATCCTAAATTTTCGATTTATAGTAGTTGTCCAAAGTTCGTCTAGTATACCGAAAAGGCGATGAATTCGACGTCGGTAAAATTTGTCCCAAAACAATTATTTGCAATTTTTAGATACCGATCATCGAGCTCATCGTTTTGGTCCTAGAAGGGCTATTATAGATAACATAAGTGGGGTTGGGCGGAAATTTTTAATTACGGTCCATCCGTGGATCCGACCACTGAATTAACCATGCATTTCTAATGGGTCTTATGTTCTAACCCTATGGCTCCAGGAGCTCACAATTGTGATTTCCTTAGTTTTCATTCACTTAGGGGTCAAAATTTTCTGCGAATGTGTTCACGCCGGATCCCCATGATTATGAGGTCTATTAGTAACACGTATCCAGCAATTTCGCGGCGTTTTTCCTGTTCAGTCATGTTTAGACTTCTGATCTGTGAGCATTGTTCCATCCAGTCATGGGGACTCACAGTGAGTATACATATTTTTCAATTTTTTCCGTAATGTATGCAGTTATTAATGATTGTATACGGGAGATATAGTGTTACAGGAGAGAATACATGCAATTTTAGAATTATTATTTGACGATTCATATCTTTCAGAGACGTTTTAGTTTTTATTCCACGATTGTGTATTCTCTTAGTCAATATAGTTTGTTTTATATATTCATAAAACCAATATATTATTTTTTTTTTATTATGAAGAAGAAAAACACGAAGTCGTCTCCACAATATAATATTAACAATCGATTAGATCAATACCATCGATTAGGTGAACATGTTTCGAACTTCTATAGGTTCATCATCAGCATATATAAAAGTATTCTACAATAAAAGAAGAACAAAGACTTAGTTACATGGGTAATGTGATACAATAAATGCTACTTACATGGAGATGAAAAAATTATTTTGTAGGTTAATGTTATAAAATTATTTAATTCCCATGTTCATAACGTAGACCATATGGGCAATTGGGATTTCCCTTTCAAGGGCTGTGTCCCATATTTAAATTTGGGAGGGCTAAAAACTTTAACCGATGCAAAATGAATTGACGACATGAGGAAACAATAGATGCAATGGCGGTGATTGACAGCACCCAAAGAGCCAACCATCTGTCAGACTGAACAATCCGAGTGTCATTTCCTTAAATGAACAAGTACAGTTTGATTGTCGAAAGTTTTTTAATTCCCTTACATTTCATTAGAACTTTTTCCTGCCTCGATCTCCGATAAACCAATTGTTCTACGTCATAGTGCATTCGTTCGTTTGGACAGGTGCTATTCCTGTTTGCTCTGTGGTGTTGTTTTCCTTTTTCAGTACTAGGTGCACTTCGGTGTGTTTTGTTGGAATAACTAGTCTGTCACATACATACTGTTCTTTATTTTGATACATAATTGTTCTACCCTTATGGATATATATAAAATTGTAAATATGGTTAGGTGACATCTGAGCTCTACGCATGGTATAGTTACCGCTTTGGTTTTGATTTACATCTAGTTCAATTTTGTTCCGTGCATGGAGTTCTCTTGTCGTCGTTCCATGGCTAGGTGTGACAATTCAGTCTGACAGATGGTTGGCTCTTTGGGTGCTGTCAATCACCGCCATTGCATCTATTGTTTCCTCATGTCGTCAATTCATTTTGCATCGGCTAAAGTTTTTAGCCCTCCCAAATTTAAATATGGGACACAGCCCTTGAAAGGGAAATCCCAATTGCCCATATGGTCTACGTTATGAACATGGGAATTAAATAATTTTATAACATTAACCTACAAAAAATTTTTTTCCATGTAAGTAGCATTTATTGTTCCATTACCCAAATGTCTTTGTTCTTCTTTTATTTTTTAGAATCCTTTTATATATGCTGTGAGAACCAAGAGGTTCAAATTCTTCATAAAATTATACCACTCCACTTCGAGATACAATGGACTTCTACCACAGGTTCAATATATTATTTGTTATAGACAAATTCATCGATTTGGAACGCTCGGAAAATAATCCTGATGAGCTCTTCGACTTGTTTGATGATGTGGGCTCAGATTTAGAAATAGAAGAGAACGAAGAAGAAACTGAAAACTTTGACATTTCATATTTGAATGAGCAGAAAGTTCTGAAAGAAAATATTCTTCCCGGAAATGAATCGGGGAGATTATGATCAGTTTGTCCGAAGTGATAAAAAAATTTGTATCACCAAATGGATGGACAATAAATGTGTACTCATGATTCCTATAGCCTATGGAACAGAGCCCGAATGTGTGGTTCAGAGGTGGGATAAGACGAGGAGACAACGAGTAGATATATCCTGTCCAAAAGTTGGTGAAACTATATAATCAGAAGATGGAAGGCGTCGATATTTGCGATCAGATGTTAGAATATTATAGATCATTTTATAAAACCAAGGAGTGGCCTGTCAAAGCGATTTTGCAACTATTTGACCTAGCTATTGTCAATAGCTGGCAAGAATATAGGCAAGACCATGCAATGAGTGGAAGTAAATCAAAGAGAATGCAGTTACTTGAACTCAGGCTAAAACTTGGAGAATACTTGATAACCGGAACGAAAAAACGCACTGTTCAAGAGACAAATGTGAAGGAAGATGGGAACCCACAACCAGACACTACAAGGGGATAGGCAGCTCGTTTGTCATGCGATGATAAGAGCTATGATGGTTTCGAACATTGGCCTTCGAATGATCAGTTGAAGGACCCACTCAGTTGTAGGAATCATGGATGCGATAGTCGTTCCAGTATGAGATGCATCAAATGCAACGTTTATTTATGCATGAATAAATCAAGGAATTGTTTTATGTCATTCCACAAAAAAATGACTGATTCAACTTTAGATTTGTTAACATTTATTACAGAATAAATTTTTATGTTCACAATTGTGACTTTATTTGTTTATTCCCAAATCTCACAATTGTAAACGTCCTGTAAATCCTGGACAAAGTCCTGAAAAAAAAGCTACGTCATTATTGTCCAATCTAATATCAAAATCGAACAAATCAATCAGTAGAGGCACCCTCAGAGAGAAAAAAAATTCTCGGGAATCAAAGGGTTGTGAAGCAAATTTCTTAAGATTTATTTCTCTTGAAATAGATCCATTGAACCTTTCACAACAAGCTATAAAATTTTCAAAATAATTGATGAATATAAAATTGGTGAGTAAATTCGATGGAAGTTTGTCTTAGCTTCATTTCGTTAGAGGCAAAGTTTGGCGGGAAATTCAGTTATATACACATACATGAGATCTCAGGTTTCAGACATACGTAATGATACAGTGTGCTCGGATGGCAGGGAAAAAACTTGAAATACTGTTTTTCGCCTGGCAGTAATTACATCAGACACCCAGGTGATTGCAATTTTTATTCAACGCCAACAAAAAAAAGATTTCAAAATGTGGATAAAATACTTGTCGCGGTATGATTGGTATGTAACAAATACATTCAGGAGATGAATAATGATTATTAATGTTTTGAACGTGAATTTTCAGCCGAACTGACAAAAAAAACAATAAAAATAGTGGAGTGTGTAGTTGTCACTCCAAAGATGGTTTTAAAAAAATGGACCCACTATTTGTAATCCAGACGAAAGTCTGAAAGTATTCACTTATAACTGATAATAATTCTCGAGGCCATTTTCTGTTGGTATCAACTAAACAGCTCACAGTCACAATATCTGAACCTTAATCGGATATACAATGCTTCTCAAAAGTCCCCTCCCCCCCTCTTATTTTTGGAACGATTATACATAAACAACTGAAATTTGGAAACTGAATATTGAAGGTTGTAAACTTCCCTACTAGTGATGATAGATGACGAAATCGTCAAAGATGACGTCACAAGGCCATTGTGACCAATAATTTTGAATGGAACCCTACGGCAAGCGACACCTCTTTTGAAAGGTATCGAAAAAACCTATTCAATGATACTAATTTCGGCAGTTTTGGCAATTCGCTTTTAAAAAACGCAAAGCTGTGATGAATTAAATCAGTTAATACTAAAATTCCGAATTCGAGCTCCGCCTCTGAATAGTTGTCAAATAAGCTGACGTTTTTGTTGGTCTTCCTAATTCGACGTTTTTGTAATTGTCCAAGTTTTTGTACATTCAATAATTTGTGTATTGTTGATTGAACGTTCAACTATTTTAGCAGCTTTTGGTAATTTTAATATTTTTGTTCATTTCAATCATTCGTTGAACTGTTGTGAGCCGAACGTTTGAGTGCTTCAAGAAGCGAAATGGTACGTGCTTTAGGTGATAAAATAGCAGCGATCCTAATTCTTGGTGAAACTGGACAAAATATTCATGCAGCAGTACGCATTTTTAATGAGAGGTTTCCCGATCGCCCCGTTTCGAGGATTTATCTAAGGGAGCTCCTTCGTAAGTTTGATACAACGGGTAGTATTAATGATGCGAAACGATCTGGCAGACCACAAATTTCTGATGAGAAAAAAATTGATATACTGGCAGAAGTAATAGGTTATCCTACTTCTTCAACTCACGTTGCATCTGCCTGTGAAGTCAGTCGAAGTATAGTACACAGGGTGTTGAAAAAAAAAACAAATTTCATCCATACAAATTAAAAATGGTTCATCAACTCTCAGACGACGACTCAGACCGAAGACTACAATTTTGTGAAAATATGGAAACTTGAATTAACCAACAGCCAGACTATGTCATAATAATTTGTTTTAGTGACGAAAGTACTTTCTATCTAGATGGAAATGTAAATACACAGAATATGAGGTATTGGAGTGACGCAAATCCTCACCTGTTTCGTGAAACCCAATTTCCCCAGAAGGTGATTGTTTGGGCAGGTATCCTGGGAAACCACATAGTTGGCCCCTCTTTTTTTGAATACTAATTTAACTGGTGAAGTTTATCTGGAGCTATTGCAATTTGGAAATAATATTCTAACAGGATGGTGCTCCTCCACACTTTTACGGTCCAGTAATACGGTATTTGGATGAGGAGTATCGTGGTAGATGGATTGTACGACGAGGTTCAACGAAATGGCCAGCTCGATCACCGGACCTCACATTTTTTTCTGTGGGGGTACCTTGAATCGAAGGTTTACGCCACTGAACCTGACAATATTGACGTTTTAAAACAACGTATTGTTGTAGAATGTGAGGCTGTTTTCGCAGACACATTTGCAAAAGTACGTGAAGAGTTTAAAAATAGGATATTTCACTATCAGGAAGTAAATGGAGGTCACTTCGAGCAATTTCTCTAAGTAGATACTGATTCTTAAATCTGTAATTAATGTCATACTGAATGGAATTTAAATTTCAATGTTTACTGATGAGCCATTAAAACTGCCATAAACACAAACAAAACTAGTATCATTGAATAGGTTTTTTCGATACCTTCTAAAAGAGGTAGGGTTCCATTTAAAATTATTGGTCACAATGGCCTTGTGACGTCATCTTTGACGATTTCGTCATCTATCATCACTAGTAGGGAAGTTTACAACCTATAATATTCAGTTTCCAAATTTCACTTGTTTATGTATAATCGTTCCAAAAATAAGAGGGGGGGAAAAGGACTTTTGAGAAGCACTGTGTAATGATTAATGATTGACGCACAGCAGAAATCACCTTCGACATACTGAATCCTACGAACAACACTGGTTTCAATTTTATCTTAAGGACATATTATAGAAGTAGATTTTGATGTGGAGTAGACATGGAAACACCAAGGATAAAGGCACCCGATATTTGATGTGTTTATACTAACATTTTTAGATAGCGTGGTTTCATCTCAAAGTTCAAACTCCATGTTAAAAAATTTGAATATGGATCTCCCGCCAAGAGTGATTTCAACCTCACTAATATGAATTATTGCAAATACGTTTGCACATTCAGCTATATATTTCTCTCTCTGGTTGATCTGTTTTCATCTTACGGGCACGGGTGCAGTTTTCTCTGGAACTCATTCAAATGTTCACATCTCAATTCACTGCTAGTCTAAGTAATATTCAATGCTTTCATTGAGTCTTTGGAATACAAGGCCACCGCAGGTGACCTCAAAGTTAGGCTGTTGTTTATTGTATATCGAAGATTGTGTACGGATCTCTTTTGAATGCAAGTATTTTCTATCGTTCACTAAGTACGATTACATTTTTTCACCCAAGCTGATCTTGAATTTTTTTTGTGGAAAATATTTTATTATATTTCAGCAATTTATCACATTTCACTGATGTTATAACTAATGACAAATAATGAATAACGACAAATTAAGCTATATTTCAAGTGATTTTTATTTCATTTTGAACTATCTTCTGAACATACTGATAAAAAATACTAATTCAATATTTACCAACAGGTGACCACGCGTTTGAACTGAAAAAGCGTCGATCTCACAGGCTCATATCTTGGGTTGAAATTCCATTGGGCTATTTTTCCGACCATGTAAGTTTCATTTCAATGATATCTAAGCTATACAATAATTATCACATGAATCCGACGCGGGGTAATAAAAAAATGTGAATCAAATAATTACACGAGACAGATATATCAGTACCTAAATCATTAGTGGTTTTTGTCAGAGCTTTCGAACTGTCCCAATTATCGACAGACACAAATTGAATTCCGAATTATCAGAGTACAATCGAATAACAAGCCAATTTTATTAATCAATGTTCCATTCATTGAACCGCAACGAGGGGTTGATCCTAGCAGAATTGTGAACACGTACCTATCACCCCATTTGCATTATTCTGAATATACAGTATGTCGCGTTTAAGATAAAAATACCAGTGAATATCAGTGGTTTATTCTTTGAATAATATCAAAATAATTGAATAAAGACTCATGGAATGTCTGTTGGGTACAATGAATGACCAATAATTTCTTTGAATCAGAAGATCGATATAATAGGAAGAAAAACTATTGTTGTATAGCCAACGTTTCCATTTCAATTCGAGTCTTCCTCAGGGTTCTTTCTTCGAGAAAAAATGTTCAATCAAAATACTAAAAAGTACTCACAAAAAAAATTAACAAAAAATTCAACCGACGAAAAAACAACTGAAAAGCAAAAAACTGAAATGAAACTTTTTTAGTCTCGATAACTAAGCTCCAAAACTAATGTAAGTAACTAATTTTGAGTCGGCGCCAAACAAACAAACAGTCAAATCAATTACGTAAATCGTAAAATGGTGGCAGCGGGGTTCTCGAAGTCAATATCAGCTACCCGAATGGGCACACACGTGAGGGCACACGTCGTTGCGAGTAGTCGTGCGGAGAGCGCATTTTTGGAAGTTATCTTCGTTGATTGCTTGGCGGCGAGTCAAAATTAGTTACTTACATTAGTTTTGGAGCTTAGTTACTTTGACTAAATAGGTTCATTTTATTTTTTGCTTATCAGTTTCTTTTTTCGTCTTTGCAATTTTTTGTTAAAAAGTTTTTATTTTTTAACACGTTGGCTGTCACAAAAAAAATCTATCCCAGTGGTCATTTTCTTTATTTCTTTTAAATTTCAACAGTGTTCCATAACAAACGTAAGTATTTTTTTGAAAAAAAAAACTTTATCTTACATTTTTTGTTAATATTTAATGAGACCTGACGTATGGTCAACACGTGAAATTGGACCCATTGGCAGTGTGCGACAAAATACAGAATCGTGGAATGCGAATAATATTACGCTGCAATAGAATTACACCTATACAAGATATGCTCTGTAGTTTAATGATATTCATATTGAATGAATGTGGTTTTTTGTGGAGGAAAAATGTTTCTTGACATGTTTTTGGGTAACCTTCCACAGTCTGAAAATGAAAATATAATCAGGAAAATCTATACAAGTTTAGAAAGCCCCCGTTCTCAAAATCTTCTAAATCTCTTTTAATTGTTTTAATAATTTGGATTTTTTCTCGCAGTGTCTTTTTCGTTTTTTTAACTGACGGATGTCAATTGAGATCTGCGAAAAAAGTTTGAGAGTGACGTATTGCTCATTTGCTATATGGGGTGTTGTTCAGATCAGTTTGCCCTTTCTACACTTGTATAGATTTTCCTGATTATATTTTCATTTCCAGACTGTGGAAGGTTACTCAAAAACATGTCAAGATATGATATTCATATTTAAAATAATAAACAAATTGCAAGCAATATACTTAGAAAACCTCTCAATCCCAAATAGTGAAGTACATCACCATAATACCAGATCGAACACCAATTTTCACATCCCTAGGACAAATTCACGAAGCAGTATGAACTCACTATTTTTCAAGGGTCTGGATAGTTTTAATGAATTGATTTAAAAAATTCTACTTCTATCCGTATGTTCAAGAGGGACTTGATAACATTTATAACGACAAACTGAATTAAAAAACAAATGTATACTTAAAATATATTAATAACTAAGACTTTGTTTTTTAATGAATATGTAAATGAATATGTAAAATATGTAAAATTGTATCATACAGAGAATATGTGCGATATAGTTAATGTTATTTTTTTTGTTATTTCCTGTTATTTTTGTTAAAATAGACTGATTAATTCTTTATGTCTATGTATTATGTGTAGATAAAGTACATTAATTATGTTTATAGTAGGCTTGCCTATTTGGAAATGAAGTTCTTCTTCTTCAATAATGACAATATGTCTACAATAATGATGAAAATATGTCTACAATAATAATGACAATACGTCTACAATAATAATGACAATATGTCTACAGACAGATTACAGAAAATATTATCTAAAAAAACTCACCAAAATTTTCAACTCCATTTTACACCAAGCGAAGCACTTTCTATTGACGAAACTATAAGTATTACGTTCCTACTTTATCCACAAAAACCCGCTGCTGTTGTTGACTACAATAAACATAAAGCTCACATCACGTCATTACGCAGAGGGGTGATGTGGTACAGCAAACTGGCCATTGAGGTTATCATTGGTAGTGCATTGATATTGGTAAATGCACATATTTTTCATCAAGAAGTAGCCAATGAAAAACTGTCCATTAGGAAGTTCAAAGAGGAAATTGTGTCCAGTCTCATAGGTTTAGAAGACGTGCAACAGAGGTAGAACGTCGCCGTTGAAGTACGTCAACATTCTTTTTTATGAAACATAAAGAGAATCTGGACGAGCCCAAGCCCAAAGTTAGGCTCCCCGAAGAAAACTGAATGTTAAAAATATTTCTGTCCTAGGTGCTTTTTCCAAGTGCACAATTGCTCCAAATAATGTTTGGTATTTTTATTTTTCATGTGTTGTCAATAAAGACGTTTATTGAAATATTTTTTGATTGTATGAATAACGTATATATCAGGCTATAAGTAGCGTATTGTGAGTCTCAGATTCAAAAGCCATGAACAGTTTCAGTCAAAGCCGAGTTCTTTCAGTCTGAGACATCGAACGAGGCACACGCGGCTATGAATCAGAATAACTTCTGAGACACCAAAGGTTGAAAATGAGCTGGAATACCATGATTATGCCCGACGGCAGTCAACGTGTCAATTCTTGAAATACTTACTTATCCACCTTACTTCAGCTATTAACTATTATATACAAAGACTGGCTAGTCCGCGTTGAACTTTGTATTTTTTGTGACGACTATTACAAATTTACTCCCCGCATCAGGGACGGAATTTAAAAGAATATTGAAACAGGCATTTCTTTATTTGTAACAAAGACCTCGAATACAAATTTTTATGACCCTAACTTCAAAACTAACGGAACCCTCACACAAACTTTCACCCCCCTGGGGGTTGCATTTATAAAAACAGTAAAACATGTATTTCTTTATCCCTCACAAATACCTCAAATAACAATTTTTATGACCCTAACTTGAAAACTAACGGAACCCCCATTTCACCCCTTTCGGTGTTGAATTTCTAATGAATGTAAATACATATTCCTCCTATGTCTTCAACTTGAAAACTATTGGAATTCCTATACAAACTTCCATTCCCAATGTAACCCCATTTTACCGCTTCAGGGGGGTTGAGTTTCCAAAAACACCAAAACACGTATTTTTCATTTGTAACAAAGACCTCCAAATACCAATCTTATGACTCCTATCTTGAAAACTAACTATACAGACATACAACCCCCATTTTACCCCTTAAGGGTTGAATTTTCAAAAACCCTGAATCTTCACTCGTGAATCCAAATAACAATTTCCATGACTCCAAAATGAAAACCAACTGTGCTTTAACTTCCACCCCCCTACTCACCCACCTTTTCACCCCTTCAGGAATGGAATATCAAAATAATATGCTGTGAAAATTTCAGATCTCGGTTTGGTCTGGGCCTTGATCGTATATCAGTGAATCAGTTAGTCAGTCAGTCATGACATGTAATAATATATGTACATATTACCTCAAACACGAGAAAGCTGATGTAAAGCGTTGGGGAGATCTCATCAGATTAACTCCGGACCTCCATTATGTAGAAGTGTTATTAGAACTACATATGTATGCCAAGTTTCATCTGGAACGGTTCATAGATGTAAAAGCAATGAATCATCCCCTATTTTTCCTACCTTGGGGGTATAATTTTTTTTAAACTCAAAAGGGTCCTATTTGGATGCACACCCCATACAATTAAAACAGAATCATCTGAATCGGATAACCCAGTACAAAGTTATGCGTCGTTTAAGATCGGTTAAGAAGTAGAAATTCAGTGGGTGAACCAACAATCATCCGCCATTCAGCCACCCTTAGGTGGGTATTTTTCCTTCAAACTCAAATGGGACAAACTTCGAAGTATACCGTATCTACAAAAAAAGAGTCATCAAAATCGGACTACTCTGTGAAAAGTTATGCGTGGTCATACATGAAAAATATATATACGCGTCAACTAGACCACCTCCTCTTTTTTTTCGTCGTTTAAAAATGGTTTTTCCGAGGAGAAAACGTCGAAATTATACAAATAAATCTTGGAAGAGAGATACAACACGAAAATATTGAACAACGCTGGCAAACGTACCTACTTAGATTGGAATTGAAAAACATCTAGTCTCTCAAGTTCACTTGGAATAGAGAAAATGGGGAAGGTTAAAACAAAATAAAAGATTTGCGTGAACAACAACAAAAAAATCAGTGTTTAATCTTTCTATGACTTCTTTGCAGTTTTCTCTAAGGTGTTCAACTAGAGCAGAGGGATTGATAGTATATATTTTGCCACGTTTTTATTAACACACTTATTTAAGAACTGCTGTTATTATTATCATTTTATGGAATAACTTGATTTCATTGAAAGTTGGTTTAAGGAGTTTTATTTTACGAAAAATATCTCATTTCGCATTAAGAGGCATTCAATTGTGTGGAACTATTTCGTGAACTCGTCTGAGGATAGTCATGAATTGTTTTTTTTTCAGATGGCAGGGACAGATCCAAAATGGCAGAAGGATGCCGCAGATCAGAACTTCGACTACATGTTCAAATTACTCATCATAGGAAACAGTTCAGTGGGAAAAACGTCATTTTTGTTCCGGTATGCCGATGATAGTTTCACATCGGCCTTTGTGAGCACGGTTGGGATAGACTTCAAAGTTAAAACAGTTTTCAGACACGACAAGCGAGTGAAACTACAAATATGGGTATGTGGAGATTCAAACTCTCATTAACAAGTTCATTGCCGACGAACATTTTTTATCGCATTGTGGGAGCCAATATATCATTTAACAAATTTCATTTTGCTTCGAAAAATATCTGGATGTCTAATCAATTACACAAACTTGAATGATACAACCATTATTCATGAGGCTTCAACATGTTCTTATGGTACACTCCAAAGCACTAGAGACAAAAACCAGGTTGACCGGGCACATTTTCCATCCATGTACTGTTTGCTTTCCAAATTTCTTTCATCCACATACACGACATTTTTTCTGCTAACCCTTCCCTCAAGTACCTAGTTGTAATAACTCATCATCGGATCCTTTTTTTCCTGTCCTTCTAATGTATTTTGCTGGTGCTGGGAGCCCTGCTAGATTGTTCACACACAACTCAAGAACCACACTGGAAAATCAATTGAACACGTGTTTACGTAGCGATTCTGATATATGATACCGACATTGAAACACTTGCCCAATACCAACGCCTAAGAGGAACTGAAGGGTTGTTTCGGCAGTAAGATAGTGTGGGACTCACTTGTTGAGTTGTCTTGGGGCCTCTATGCCCCCTTCACCTCCGCGCTATCTACTTAAACCTCCACCCAGATGGCTCGTCTGGTCAAGACCTCCGACGACACAAGTTCTACAGCTCCCATTCCAGTGATTTCGTGCCCTACACAAGTTTGTACAGGTCTTTTACTGGAAGTGTGCTGTACACTCTCGGTTCACTGACTGGTTGCCGACTGTCCGACTGTCTTCTGCGATCCATAGCCCCGCAGTTGCACAGTGAATGTGATACCGTTTCTGGTTCTTTACCGCATGATCTGCATGGTAGGTCGCCGTTGAACTGTCCCATTTCATTGAGGTGCTCTTTTACTGGCGCGTATCCGCTCATGAGCCCCGTAATGATTATCAGTTGCTCCCTGTTTGAAGTTGATAGGTCTGCTGTTTTTTTCCGGCACGGGCCTTTGATGTATCCTTTCCCGTGTCTGTTTTCTGGGATGTCTTTCAAGTATTGTTTGTATTTTTTCTGAATCCAGTCTTGTACCGTGGGCCTTGGTACCTCGAGGGTCTGTCCTGGACCTGGTTCGTTTTTCGATACTATTCTAGCGAGTTCTTCGGTTTTTTCAATTCCCTGCAAATCAACGTGACGCGGCTTTTTCTTCTAGAATTGTCAGTTTCTCTTTGCAGGTCCATAACAGTTGGGACGGCTTCTTCTGGCTACTTAGAGCCTTCAGTGCCACCTGAGAATGTGGATCTGTTCCTCGACTATTAGTCTCATATTGCTTCCCTTCACGCATCGAAGGATTGCGTAAACCTCTGCTTGAAAAAGAGAGGTGTGAGTACCCAGTCAGTAGCTAAACTCGGTCCTTGGGTACCTGGAATACACTTCTTCTCCCGCACCATTGTCCACCTTTGTTCCGTCTGTGTACCAGATCTTGCCCTGTAGAAGAGTGTTGAGTTTTGTGTTGTTCCATACAGTTCTATCCGATATTACTACCCCGCATGACTCGTCAAAGGAGAATCGTTTCGCAATGTGTCTAGCACGTCTCTTACAATGCTTCTCATGTGTCCTGTCCCAACATTTATGTTGTCCAGTGTGTTTCTCAGTCTGAAGGCATCTAGCCTTGTCTCTCCTTGTATCATCAAGTGAAAGAGAGGTGATCCTAGCAGTGTTTCCATGGCTGCGGTGGACTTTGATTTCATTGCTCCTGTAATGCAGGCAAGTTTTTTCACCTTGCCTAGTTTGGTTTTAGAGCTCCTTTGTTGTGTCTTTGGCCACCACACCAGGGTGGCGTACGTTGAGGCCGGTATTACAGCCAGTGTACCATGTGTGGTCCTAACCCTCATTTCTTCCCAAAAGAGCGTCTCGCCACAATAGTTCTCCGCTTTCCTCGTCACTTTCATCAGATGCTGGTTCCAGGACAATTTCGACTCCAATATCACACCTCTCGCTTGCTCTGTATAGTTTCTCCTCGAAGTTTTATGAGTCCTAGCCCCCCTAGTTCACGTCTTCGAGTGAATGTTACCATGGTTGCTTTCTGAGGGTTGATGTTCAATCCCTCCAAGTCCGTACATTTGGTAACCAAGTTTAGGGCCTCTTGCATACGATCCCTAACCGTGGTGTTGAATTTTCCCTGTTTTAGGATGACTTTGACCAGATTCCACAGGACTGGAGAAAGAACTCCCTCCTTCGGGCATCCTCTGGCCTGAACGGTTGTTTGCATACGTGTCCATTCTCCGATCGGAAACCAACGCACTTCGATCGGAGTGAACAGCACCCAACTTGGTCAAGAGGACCCCAATTCTCTACTGGAGAAATATGTTGAGAATGTTTGTCTATTTTTATGTCATGCCAGACACAGTGTTAGAAAAAAAAATTATGTATTCGATCTGTATGTTTATGTATGTGTGTATGTTCGCAATTTTTTCGAAACATATCTAACCAATTCAAATGCAATTCCTTGCTAATTCTACAGACCCACAAAAAAATCATAGCATCACCGGCTTTACGTCAAAATATACCATAATGAGAAGAAATTTTCTGGGCAAAAATTGTAATTATCCATATAATTGATAAAAAACTATTACGGTATGCCACAAAATTCTGAGAAAAAATATTAACTCGATTCTGCTCCTCCTGCAATCACAGTCAGGAAACTTTTCGCTTCTCCACTCTATTCCTGAAGAGCAATGAACATTTCAAATGTATATCTGACTGTTTACCCCCATAATTTTTGCCAAACTTTTGTAATTATTGAACGATAAATTCTGATATTTCAGGACACAGCTGGACAGGAGCGATACAGAACGATTACAACAGCCTATTACAGAGGAGCCATGGGATTTATATTAATGTATGATATTACGAATGAAGAATCTTTCAATAGTGTACAGGACTGGTGAGTCTTATTAATATCGCAGTTTTTATTCAACTAAAATCAACACCCCAAACAGTGAGTTCCAAAAAGTTTGAACCATATCGAAACCTTTTTTTATTATCAATTTCATCAAAAGTAATCTAGCTACACTTATTCTCGACATTATCAAAAAATATTATCCAGAAAAGTTGTTGAGAATTGAAAATAATATTCAGATTTGGAATTACGGGAAAAAAACAATTTTTCATGGTTCTACCTTATACAGTATCTCATATACACCTTAGGCACGCGCCTCCCTCATATTCCTTTAGAAGTTTTCAATGCCAAATGTGATCAAATTCATTATTTATACTAGAATATCGACGTTTGTTGAAAACGGTTTGAATATTCACTTGTTTTTTAGTACAAATTTGATCTTTTACTCTGCATGTATGTCAGTATGAGTAATGGAAGAAAATGATTAAATAAATAAATTAATTATTGCCTAATCATTAAATAATACAAATCTGCAAGTTCGCGATCACTTTCATATTGTTACCTCCAAAGGTAGTCTTGATTTCTGTATGAACATAAAGAAAAACTAAAAACTAAAAATGTTCAGAAACCTGAATAATGAATCGTTGAATCCTCAAATTTCCACATGTCTTCCTTCCATCGCCAAATATTTTATTGTTGGTGCCAAAAAAAAATTATTGGCATTTAAAAAAAAATATTTTGTTATACTGGCACAAGATCAATAACATTTCCTCATTTCTCGATATTTTGAAGAAAAATATATTTTTTTCAAAACGAAAGTGTATACTTTTAATATTAACGTTTATCGTACAATATTTACCCTTTGCGGTCCAATTATATTTTCATAACTTGTTTTCCTGGGTCCGATTATATTTCCATAATCTGTTTTCTTTGGTCCTATTTATACCTAACAACGTTTCATTCAACTTCACTCGGGTGAAATCTTGCAAATGGATTTTAACCCACTTCTAATTGTCCAATTAACGTGAAATTTGGCAGGTGTTCATAATTTCGTTAACAATGATTTATGAAATTTTTGTTAGGGGTAAAACGATATGGCGGCAATAGGATAGCGGACGATATTTGAGATTATGATCCGATTCTATTAAAATTTGGTATGTGGTGGTATTCGGGGTCATACATTTTCAATCTTCTGTCAAAATTCATGAATTCAAGATGGCGACTTCAAGATGGTGGACGAGTTTTGTGATTTTTGCCAGAGAAATGAGGAGTCATCTAAATACACCCAAAAAGGAAAAACTCGAAAATGTTAAAAATTAAAATCAAGATTTTATCTAAATGCACCTAAATGGAACAAATAATTGCTATATATGTGTGACGTAGATAACAGAATAATGTACGTTATTCATTTTAATCGGATTTGGAAACAATAAAAATTGCTACAATCCTGTGATTGTTTTAGTGTTCTGTACTTTTTCTCAGTGAATGAGAGGAAGCAACTGAGGGCAGAAGGAAAGAGGGATGAAGAGTGAGAAAAATAGTGGAATTGGGGAAAATAGTGAGTGGGAGAGCGGAGGAGAGAAATACAAAAACATTGAAATTTTTTTAATCTTTTAAAATTTTGTCGATAACGATATAATTTGCATTATTTGTAGCTTTTGTCGGTATGCTATTTTTCAAACCATCCACCTGGATGGAGTCCAGTTTTAGAAGTGCAGGTGTCGCAATAGTATACCGTCTCTCTTCTTCCCCCTCGTATTTTGCGATTGCTACAAACCGCACAATCCTCTGACTGATTATTAAAACGTTCTTCTGTGTCTGATTTCGATGGTCTGCCTTTTTTGTTAACCGACATATCCAGAAAGGGAGAGGTTCTCTAGTCGACGCGTATTTTTTTTATGTATGATCACGCATAACTTTTTCTGAGACGTCCGATTCCGATAATTCTTTTTTCAGTAGATAGGGTGTACTTCGAAGTTGGTCCCATTTGAATTTAAAAGATGAAATCCACCCCTAAGGGTATCAAAATGAAGGATATTAATCACTCACCCTCTGAATTCTGGTCCGTTAACCGATTCTATTATGCATATCTTTGTACTGGGTTCTTCGATTTGGATGAATATTTTTTTATTAGATAGGGTATACCTCATAGTTGATCATATTCGGATTTCGAATGGAATTATCTACCCGTACGGGTAGAAAAATAGGGAATAATTGATTTTTCACATGTCAACATTGGCACACATATGTAGTTGACAATGACAGATCGCTAATGTCATTATTTTTGATCTTCTACATCCGTCACAATCATTATGTTCTATGAGAGGATGGAATGATATACAAAGTGATGAAATTAACTAACCACAACAAAAAAAATAATTTATATTACAACAATAGTAAATAGTAGATAATCATTAACTGGTAATAGTTGATGGGTGGGTAAGTAAGTATTTTGAAAGAAATCAAAAAACAAGTGGGTAGTAGTTAGTAGATTTCAGCCACAAAAAATTGAAAAACAAAAACTAAAACCGACGAAATACGGAACTGAAAAGTAAAAAATAAAATGAACCTTGTTAGTCTCAATAACGAATCTCCTAAACTAATGTAGGTAACCAATTTTGAGTCGGCGCCAAGATCATTGGATTACTTCAAAAAAATTATCAGAATGTCACCGCGCAACTCGATGCCATCATTTTACGCCTTATCTAGTTCATTCGCTTGTTTGTTTGGCGCCGACTCAAAATTAGTTACTTACATTAGTTTAGGAGCTTAGTTATTGAGACTAAGAAGGTTTTTTTATTTTTTACTTTTCAGTTCCGTATTTCGTCGGTTCAATTTTTTGTAAAAAAATTTTTTTACTTTTATTACGGACATCTCCAACTAGTTACAATATCAGGGTTTTCTATATTGAAGATGTTTTTTTTTTGCATAACTCATGTTGTTCTGTATACTGTTCAATATATAACGATTTTCTTTTGCCACTTCTAAGAGCCAGAAGAACATTTTTCTCCAACATTTTAGCGACTTCCCAAAAAATCCATAACTGGTGTTAGTGATCGGCACGGTCCAGTGTTTCCATATTATTTTTGTAGTATTCTTCGATCCGTCCAGTTCTTTTCATTGTCTGTACTAGATGTGTTTCTGCGGCATGAAAAGTGGAAATTCAAAAAAAAATGTTTTTAACCGGTTTCTCAGCTTATTTGACCAACCCTCAGAAGTTAATGAAAACCTGTGCGAGTTAAGATCACGGATGCCTTACCTTTGATAGTGGGATCGGAAACCACCCGGCCAGTATAATACTAACGCATTTCAGTCCCCAAGTCAACATCTTCGGAAGGAAGACAAGTTATATAAATATAATTGGAGAGTGTGTGCTGCCAAGGAAATGAACAACAGCCTGTTCGACACGCGCAGAGAACAAAACCAGGTCTAACCTAAAACAAAAATGCAGGGACCAAGTTCAGTGTCGGGGCTTACCCGACATCGGACTAGAACGTGATAATTTTACTGTCGGGGCTGCCCCGACAAAGAACCGCAAAGGGTTAACAATAGTTTCATATTTCACATGGGAAATTCGTCTATAAATTACTAAAATCACATTACCATTGACTTTTTGACATTTTGAGCAGTAAACAATTTTGCATTTCCTAACTGTGGGTGTTGAAATGTATTAATTAGAGATTTGTCCGTAAAAATTAAACATTTATTCACAATGACAAAATTGAAAAAATCATGGAAAATGGAAAAAATAGAACAAATCGAGAAACAGCAGAAATATTTAATCTGCACCATCCCGAAAATCCGGTATGTCATAAAAATGTAGGACGGATTAACCTTCCTTATACTGACTGACTTCACACCCCGTAAAGTACTAACTGGAGTAATTTTGTACCCCAGCTAATTTAATGATTTAAAAAAAAAATTTAGCATCTCATATTTGATGTGAAATTAAACACAATTAATCAAATTTGTACACAAAATATTCATTTTAACAAATTTTGCAACGAAAAACAGTTGAAAAAATATAAAATGAAGTAATATTTTTGAAAGTAAAAACAATAGTTTATTTTTGCAGAGTTCACAAAATACTTTTTTTCACTATGCTCTAAACAAACAACATTTTTACAAGATTCGCCCTTATTTTTAGTTTTTCTGTCTTTCTGGCGAGGACAAAAATGACAGCGGCCAGATGATCTCTCCGCCAAAGGTGGTACATGTGGGCCGCCTAACTCGGGAACCACAGTGACCATGTGGTCGCGGATGGGTTGCTGGAGCCTATCCTTTTCACCAAGTCTTCTACCTATTTGATCCTTGACATGCTCTTTTCCCAGAAATTTGCGCCTGGCATCTAGATATGACTTGTTCCGATCGGGATACTTCATTTTCCATAAAATAAGGGAATTTAGAGCTGCGGTATCAAGGAGGTGACCAGAGATAACCATTGGCCATCTGTTTGTCATTCTTCGGGTAGTGTATTCCTTTACCATTTTATCGGCGGTGTCAACGCCATCTTCAGTCATATTGTGGTGAAGAACTATTTCAGGTTTATAGGAGTGGGCCTCATCACTGATTCCGTCTGTATTGTGTTCAGTCGACAGTTAAATGACTGCCTTGTTTTTGTCAGCTGAATGGGAAACTAATGTGTGGTCTTTGGTAAAAACAAATATACTTGAAGGAAATGGACGAGATTTTGACGGAAGAAGTTCTTTTGGAATAAAAGTTTTATTATTACGTACTGTACCACAAAGTGTCAAGTGTTTAGCTAAGACTTTGTCGCCCAAAGATTAGGAAGTAAATAAATTATCCGTGGTAATTCCATATCCGTCAGACAAATGTTCCACCATGTCAAGAACTACCCTTCTCCCCTGATTCTCTTCTACAGTATTATTTTGCTCACCTAAATGTACCTGAAGGTTATGGGTATAGGCATTTGCAGCGTCACAGAGAGCTCAAAGTTTCATCCCGTACTTGTCTGGTTTGCTTTTCATGTAAACCCTAAAGGGTGCACGACCTCTAAAACCAAAAAGGTATTCGTCGACGTCGACGACATATGAGATCCGGGATACATCATGCGTTTGAAATTTTCAACAAACATATCAAATATGCATCTTATTGGCGCTAATTCATCTACCGCTCTTCGTTCGGCTCTTGTTGCCATGTCATCAAAACGAATACATTTTGTAAAAGCAACAAATATGTCCCTTGACATGGTCGCAGGAAAAATTGGTCGGCTATAGCACTTATCTGATATCCACAAAATTTCTACTGGCTCTTTTCTAGCTTTTAGGGCTCCCTGGGATAACAGAAGTCCTATATAGGCCTTTATTTCAACGGAATCTGTAGGTATCCATACTTTCTTATTTTCTGGATGTTTTTCATTCCACTTTTTATATTCCAAAATAGCTTTTTCATTTGTTTTCTCAACGATAATCTCCAGAATATTATTGGTTAGAAAACGGGAAAACACCTCTACCATAGTTTCAAAACTTTTACTGTATTCCGAAAGCCCAAGACCTTGTCTTATAATGTTTTTACTAGTCGACTTTGTGGAATGTATAGGTCGTGTAAACCAAGTCGTACCGTCTTTGCTAGTACACGCAGGCAACAAACTAAGATCGGCGACATCATATTGATCGTCTTGAGGTTCAACTGCCGCTGCATCGATCACATCCGGCTCAAAATCCATTTTCTCCAGCCAATCCTCCTCGTCAGATGAATCCTCAAATAAGGGCAAGCCATCATCTAGATCCAGATATCCTTCGTGATATTGTTGTAATTCTTCATCTGTCAATTTGCTGGGGTTTTTCGGTCTGTTACTTGCCATTTTCTAAAATCACCAAAAAAAAAATACCAAAAAAAACAAAGAAGACATTCAATTTATCCGGTCAAGTTTAATCACGATTTCAAACACCAATAATTGTAAATGTTTTGCCAAAACACCTCACACAAAGTCAATGTTGCACCACCAAAAGACGTAATAAGAATAAAAATGCTTGTTTACGACTAATCGCGAAACACCAATATCCAGAATTTGCAGGAAAATACCTGTTCAAAACTATGAAAAAAGAGTTTTTGCATACCTACAAGTTTTACGAACTGGGGTATTTCTGTACCCCAGTCACTTGAACTTGAAAAAAAAATAGTATTTCCTAAAAACTAATTCTGCTTCAAAAATGTAATCAAGAATATTGTCTAAATAGCATCTCTGAAAGGATACTCACATGCCCTTAACGGAAACAAAATTATCCAACTTTTTAATAAAAAAAAAACAAATTGGGGTACAATTTTACCCCAGTTAGTATTGGGAAGGTTAATAAAAAAATGGCCACGAGATCTGTGGAAAACAATTCCAACACATGCTGAATGACTAACTGGGAACAATGAATTACAACAAAATGTATGATTAGCGGTTTCTGAGAATACGAGAAATAGTCTCGCAACTGTTTCTTCCACAACAAGCTTGAGTAAAATATCAACACAAAGAATATTATCACCCCTATAAATCTAAATCCATACATTAGTTAGAAGAAGGAGATTAAAAACGGATATTTGAATTCTGCGCGTGGGCACGAAGAGATATTTCTGTAAATTGGGAAGTTGTATCGGAAATTAATTGAAAATGTTCCCTTTTTTTTCAATAAGTGCTTATAATCTTAGCGACTCCTATGTGTAAAAATACAATTTCTCCATAGGGTGACTCAGATCAAGACGTATTCTTGGGACAACGCTCAAGTCATCTTAGTCGGCAATAAATGTGACATGGAAGATGACAGAGTGATCAGTTTCGAGAGAGGCAGACAGCTAGCAGAGCAACTCGGTGTAGAATTTTTCGAGACAAGTGCGAAGGAAAATATCAACGTGAAGGTAAGAAAATCCGAAATACGATCTATTTGATTTCTGATAAAAATCATATCATTAAACCCTTTTTTTGTACATATCAATACATTTAATAGTTTCAAAGTTGGATTATTAAATTGTGTTTTCCATATTCTGGGTATTGAGCCAGACCATATACAGGGTGTTATGAATTAACACACCACACCTGCAACACCAAACTCGTTGTTAGATTGAGAAAACAAGTATCAAGAGCATCGACTGTCTGAGGATGGTCGAACCAAGATTATCTCACTGGAGCGGCCTACAGGAAATATGTCTTTCTCTCTATACTTGGGCGTTGATTGGTTTATCCAGGAAGTACGTACCGGGTTTCCGAAAGATTCGAAAAATAATGCATTCAGAAGAATATTAAGAATATACATATATATTTTATAAAAGTTAACAAAGTACTGCATCCGTTCTATGAACGGATAATATTATACAATATTCAAAGAATAGAGTGTAGTTTACTTGAAGTTATTTTTTTATCAGTCTACAAATCAAATAGGTTGACTAAAAGCAATTGTGACATCAATTGTTAAAAACGACTGGTGATAATTTTTTGAAAACTTGGGGAACATAAAATTATGGAGAAACATTTAAAGACACATTCACATTATAAATGATTCAATTTGCCCAACCATAAATACAGAGAACATATATGAACTTACTCCAAATCAGCAGGGTCAACACTTATTTCACTTGAGATGGCTTCTAAAACGACAATTAGTTCAATTATATTATTATTTTTATTAATCCCGCTGAAATTGTTCATTTTATATGTATATTAGAATAGCGTTGTATGGATACGGTTTTCTACTATGAGGTCATGAACTATCGATTAGAGGTTTTTCGTTGACTTATCTCGTTCTTGAAGCGTTGATAAATAATAGCTAATTTTTGGAGAAATACTTGTTAACTCGGGAATTCACTTTGGTTGCTGTCATTACTCGGTTTAACTTGATTAGAATATAATTTTTCTCAATGGCTTCTTAAATTAACTGCAAGACGACTATATTCGTACTCTTTTCACCTTCATTTCATTACATGATAATCGAATGAAACCCTACCTCATTTTGAGAGTACATGTTCTTTGCTTCACTTCTGAACACCGAGAGAGAGTTTGTCCGAGGAGTCGTGCTTTTTTATAATCCACTAACCGTTCACGTGATGGCTTTGATCGTCGCGGGTCAAAAGTTCCTCACATCATAGTTTCTCCACCCTGTCATAATAAATCAGCAGCTTGATGATCAATGGCGTGTTACTGTCGTTAAAAATATATAAAAACAGATTTATGGTATTTAGTAGTCGGAGTGCTGTCAACAACTATCAATTTATCGCGTATTTGTGTACGAAATGAATTTCTTAGATATGACTTACATCGGAGGTGATGACTCATTTGTAATAGGGGTGATTTTTTCCTTATGCATTCCTATATCGGGCGGGTGACAAGATATTTATAACGCGCATTGTATATCAGTTTTAGTCGCGTATTTGACTTAAGAATTTATTTTCATTCCTATTGAATTTGTTTTCTGGCTATAAAGTTCATATTTAGTGATATCGTGTTGTTTTTTATGTTCGAAAGTTTCTCTGTAATTATGGGGCATGACATGGGTTTGCTCTTCCCCTGGAAGTGAAAATTATTAGTTATCTGTTCTGAGAATAAAAAAATCTGAACAAAAAAAATTATATAAGAAATAAGGAAATTGGAAAATCAAAATTGGCAGAACATATATTAACACAAGCAGGGACCCATTTGGAAGATAGGGACCACACGAAAATTATCATGCACGAACAAAATAACACGAAAAAGAAAATTAAAAGGAGCTTCCTTTATTTTATTGAACGGAAATGAAAATATAGCTGCGTGTTCTCTCACTATGGATCCAACGTGGATGTCCCTACTGATAAAGGAGGTGGAGCTACGTACGAAATAGGTCACGTTGAATTGAGCATCCTGTGAACTTCTGTGATGCATATCAGATTTTGACAAGCATTAATCTTCAAAGAACATAACGCTTATATAAATACACCCTGTTTTTTTTGCCAAATTTCAATTACAGCAGTTCCCATTCGTTTTTGAAAATCAGCCAATTTTGAAGCTACTTATATTGGCGCTCTTTGTGACGTAAATGACCGAGCAGCCAATAGGCGTAATCGGGTTGATTATGACGTTAATCTGCAATGTTGCCAGGTTTCTCAAACTATAAATATCAGAATTAGAACACTATTCCCAATGTCAAGATCTGAAAATATGGCAACGTTGCAAAACTGATTGAAGCTGTCACCTGTGGGATTGGTTGATCGGGTGATTACGTCACAACATTTTGCAAAGGAGCCATTTGAATTTTGTTAACTTCAAATACTTTTGTTTGGGAAAATAAAAAAAAAGAATAAAGGAAACAGAGGTGATTCCCGAAACGTCATCATAGGAAGTATATTTTGTAATGAGAATTTTCCAATTTACTATTGTTGTAAAATATTTTAGGCAAATAATTTTCAAATGGTACGTTACTGACAAATTTGAAATTTTCTTAGTTTATTTTAGAATCCATATTATAAAAACGCAGTAACGTATTGGAGCAAATTTAGTAATTTGCCTTTCTCAGAACATATTACTAATAATTTTTACTTCCAGTGGAAGAGAAATCCCCGACGTCGGCATTCAACTTTCAACATTCAATTTTCGACATTCAACTATCGACATCCAACTTTCGACCTTCAACTTCAACATCTTATTATACTTCAACAAGTCAAAATAATCCTTCAATTAAAAATTTCTTATACTGGAACAGGTATGGCATTATGGGAACTTGAAGACAATTTGAAATATTTTTCGACTCTATCAATGCAATTAATAGTCCTTCAGTTGAATTCACAGAAGAAAGGGAAACAGATAATTCTATAATTTATTTAGAGCCTGACTATAACGAAAATAAGTGATAATCATAATTTGACAATTTTCCATGAATTCTCATATACCTACAGGCATCACAATACACAGTATCTCAATACTTCTTTACCAACATAAATCAATTTGAAAGAGAGTTGGCGTCGAGCAGACAATTTTTTTTCTCTCCTTCACATTATACATTACAGACACAAAATCCCCTTCTTAATGAATCAATTTGTTTGGAAATTTGAACAGGGCGTTCATGAAATCAGATGTGGAATCATCTGCGACTGAAATATAAACCTTAGTCACCATCTTCCATCGTTCAAGATAACCTCTTGAGGGTATTCATGGATTTTTCAATTTACAGAAAAATCTATTCAATATTGGACTGTGATACCTAGATTGATCAATAGTTGTCTTCTAGAAAAAAATAATAAAAAAGAACTGAATATAAACAAAATGTTTTCCTCTCATAACAAAAAACACAATTTTAAAATTATTGCATTTTTCTCCCAAGTAGAAACAACATCAATATTGCATACAAAACAGATATTGATTTGGGAAACTCAATTGATAACAATCAGAATAAAACTGAAAATTATCGATAAACATGTGAATTTGAATAGGCCAAACAGGCTGAACATTTAAGAAGCGATTATCAGAACATAGGAACTGTTTGGTCAATAGTAGAATGAAGACTCAACATTTTTTGGACTGTCAGATGTATAACTCATAATTATCTTGCCATTCTCAAACTTGCGTAATAAATGCTCCATACATGAAATCCAATAAATCCATTTTTAAGTTTTCTCGACACTTTCGTAAAACTTTTTAATGCAAGAAAACGCGGACAAAGATGTTTCCCCAGCAAAAATCAATATAATAGTGAATTGAAAAAGTGCTTGTTGAGATAAAAAACCGTTTAAGCATCTAGAATTAAATGATTTTTATTCATTCGAAGAAGTTAGTCCACTCGCCTCGTATCCATTCTTCTCTAGTCAACATGTGCCTTTTAGCTCAAAATTTTTTATTCGCCTCGGAAAAAAAAACTTTTTGAAAAATTTGGAGTGGCGCTTGCAAAAATTACAAAAGTTATAAACAATTTAGTAAAAAAAAGGGGTTTGGTCTTTTGCGACTATCTCAAAAAAAAACAATTTTTTTTTACATTTGAAAAAAAATCCAACCAGAAAAAGAAATTTTCTAAAAACAAGTTATTGTCTTTCGGAACTCTAGGACCAATATTCATAATTTTTCCAGAGGGTTGAAAATACGGCCGAAAACGGGAACTCTCGCTTGCGTAAGCTCCGCTCACTTCGGACCTTTAATAAATAAATATTATTTAAATTTATTAAATATGAAAATTGAGAACTTAAAAAAATTCAGGCACCTACAGGATAGATCAATGAACAATAATCCCCCAATCAAAAATTTTTATCGCGATTTTTCAATTAGTTATCCATTAATCAATTAACATTTTTTTGTAGCACGGACATCAACATTGAAAGTGCGATATTTGTTAAACTATAAATCTGGGAATTTT
Source organism: Gonioctena quinquepunctata (assembly GCA_018342105.1). Taxonomy (NCBI): domain Eukaryota; kingdom Metazoa; phylum Arthropoda; class Insecta; order Coleoptera; family Chrysomelidae; genus Gonioctena; species Gonioctena quinquepunctata. The sequence goes on from JAFIRS010001300.1 coordinate 183,341, forward strand.
TTCCTCCCATGGAGCTATTTCACAAAGACTATAGAATAGATTTCTGTTGGAAAAATCGAAAAGTTGTTAATTTTCACATTGTTATTAACAATTTACTTAAGTTAAAAATTATCAACCTCGATTAAAGATTGGAAAAAGTATTATTTTCATAATATTGCTATTGGTCTGTTTTCTTAAGATCATAAGCTACTAAAAAATGATTTTCAATAATTTTTATCCCATATTGTTAAAAAAATTGTTATAAACAAATGTGTTGTTTATGGGATAATCAAAAAATTTTTTTTGTTAACATAATATTTCATGAAAATTTTGAATCGAAAAAAGAATCGTTTTGTTTATTGACTATTTTTTTTTACCACTTACAATTTTTTTACCAATTAAGGAACCATTTTTTTTTTCAAATCCTTATTCATCTTGCTCTTCGATGTCTGAATTTTTTTTGTTGAATTTTTTGCTCTAAAAACTACAACAAAAACAGCCCAGTATCAGCTTTTGGAAAAAAATTTATTTTTGATTTTTCTTTCTTACCTTTCGCGCCTGCTTTTCTTTATTTATTATTAATTTTACTTATAAACTATTGCAGATACAACAAATTCATCCAGACTTTTTTTTTCTGAATTTGCTACTCAACCAATTTATAACCAAACTAAAGCTCCAACTCAATTATTTATATAATTTTTTTGCAATTATTTATAAAAATTAAAGGAAATATTTTTTTTTTTGCTTTTAATATCAAATAACAGATATGACAACAGTTACTTATATCTTCTTCATTCTGCATCAGTTAATGAACAAATTGAGCTCCTAGCTGGGGCTGTAACCTTAAAATTTATAAAGCAATTAGCAGCTATTGATAAGAATGTATTGGGCAATATTTTTCGGGATTTTTGTTCACATCAAAATATAAATTTCTTCATAAATGTTAATTTATTTTTGTAAAATTACTTAAATATTATAAAGAGTTATAAAGAACATCGATTCATGAACAAACTAAGTTCATTTCCATACTAATTGTTAGAAATTTCAGTCATTGTTATCGAAATCTTTGATGTCACAATTTGTCTAGATGTAATTAAGAACAATGACCGGGTATTTTTGGATAATTATTGAATCTTAGTTATAAATAATGAAGTTGGAGCTTTAGTTTGGTTATGAATTTGTTGAGTAGCTAATTTAGAAAAAAAAAGTCTAGATGAATTTGTGAATATTAATAATACATAAAGATAAGCAGGCGCGAAAAGTAAGTTTGAATATACGAGAATACTTAAAATTAAATAAAAAATCGAAAAATCTTTTTTTTTTCAAAAACTGGTAATGGGATGTTTTTGTTGTATTTTTTAGAGCAAAAGAAAATATAAATAAAAAATTCACTTGTTTATAACAAATTGTTTATTACATAAACAATTAAAATTTGAATGAAAATAAAAATAAAATTTCAGACATCGAAGAGTAAGATGAATAATGATTTAAAAAAAAAATGGTTCCTTCATTTTCATAACAAGTGGTATAAAAAATAGTTAATAAATGCGTTTTTAAGCAGTGAAATTTTTTTTAGGAAATGTTTTTTTTTCAAATCATAATTTTCTTCAAAGCTTGTGTTAACAAAAAAATTTTTTTGGTTATCTTATAAACAACGCATTTGTTTATAACAATTTTTTAAACAATATGGGATAAAAATTATTAAAAATCATTTTTAAGTAGCTTATGATCATAAGAAAACGGACCTATAGCAATAATAGAAAAAACTTTTTTTTTTCAATGTTTAATCGAGGTTGATAAATTTTAACTTAAGTAAATTGTTAATAACAAAGTGAAAATCAACAATTTTTTTATTTTTCCAACAAAAATCCATTCTATAGGAAGGAAGGAAGGAAGGAAGGAAAAACATCCCGGATTTATAGTTTAACAATTATCGCACTTTCAATGTTGATGTTCGTGCTACAAAAAATTGTTAATTGATTAATGGATAACTAATTGAAAAATCGCGATAAAAATTTTTGATTGGCGGATTATTGTTCATTGATCTATTCTGTAGGTGCCTGAATTTTTTCAGTTCTTAATTTTCATATTTAATAAGTTTAAATAATATTTTTTTATTAAAGATCCGAAGTGGGCGGAGCTTACGCAAGCGAGAGTTCCCGTTTTCGGCCGTATTTTCAACCCTCTGGAAAAATTATAAATATTGGTCCTAGAGTTCCGCGAAATTTCTTCTTCTTTTTGGATATTTTTTCAAATTTTGAAAATTTTGAATACTTTTTGAGCTATTCGCAAAAACCAAACCTTCTCTTTTTTTTACTAAATTGTTTATAACTTTTGTAATTTTTGCAAGCGCCATTCCAAATTTTTCAAAAAATTTCTAGATGCGATGACGAATCGAGTGACACCTCGATCATAATTTTCCGAGCGAATAAGAAATTTTGACCTAAAACGCACAAGTTGATTAGACTATTCAACTCACTTGTATAAATTTATCTTATTCAGGTCCAATTTATTTTAATTTAACTGATTATTTCAGTTTTATGAATCACACACGATTATTTATCTATCTTGAGATTTCCAAAATTATCTCCAAAGTCCTCTCATTGTTTTTTCAGGCCGTATTCGAGCGTTTGGTCGACATCATCTGCGACAAAATGTCCGACAGCCTAGACACAGACCCAACCCTAATGAGCGGAGGAGCCAAAGGCCAACGTTTGACAGATGCCGCCCAGGGCCCTCAGGCTGCCAACTGTAACTGTTAATATTGTTCAATTCTCTTGTCTTTGAAAAGGACAACTACTAAACTGTTAACTTCGACCAGGATGTACGAAAATTTCAAATTTTATTTTTACTCTCATTGAGACTGACAATACGCATGCGCATTTCGTTCTCGTTTCTTCAAGTACTGCATGCGTCTTCATGACTTCCTACAGTGACATGTAAGCCTCTCTGAAGAAGATGTTGATATAACTGCTTTTAGGATAATACATTGTGGTTGATGAATCCTCTTCGAGTAAACTAAGTCATGCTTCATCATAGTTCTCTTTTTCAGAGGTTTACTTCCGACTTCGAAGGTATGAAATTTTTTAAAAGCACAAGATTCTTATCGATTTTAAAGACATGACTGTAACCCAGTCATGTCTTCGAAATAGATAATATAATCAATTGTCCATTCAACTGTTGGTTTGAGAGATATATTTAAAATTATTCATGAAGATGTTTGCCATTATATTAACCTTTAAATTATGGTGAACCACAGATATGTTCTTTAAATGGTTTGGTTGGGATAAGGACCAATGTTATTATAGAAAAACTATTGCTTCCTCGCCAACGTTTCGATCTTCAATACATCCATCATCAGTGCTCTGTAACAATGAGTTTTGCTTCACAATTCTTTTTGCGAAAATTTGAATATGTTTAAATAATAGAAAAAATATAATGAGAGAAAATGCCCACAAAATATTCCACATTTAGCTCGAGACAAACGGAACCGAGTGAAAACCCCGAGAATGGCTGTGAATCTGTGAGATTATTTTCATGTTGTTGGAAAAAAAAACAAAACAGTGGTGGTCAAGAAACCTATACTGATGAAGAATCAATTCGGTAGCTGACTAATCAGGTATTGAAATATGCCGTGTTTAGTTCTTCTATATCTATTCTGGTATATACAATATCTTGGTGAAGAATCTGTATCATTCCGCTGATGAGAGGACAAAGAGGATTTTTGATCAAGAATGGTAGGATTTATAAATTCTAAAGAATGGCTATTATCTCTAGTGTGTTCAATTAAAGACAAAAAAATGGAAGTTCTTGAGGTCTTCCACAGTTTTCGCTCAAAACTAAAAGTTACTTTAGGAGAAGAAAACAACCAAACTTAAGCTTTTCTAGACACAAAAGTCATCAAGACTCCAAACAACGACATGAATTGGTATCATAAACCAACTTTTTCCGAGATATTTCGTGATTATCACTCACAACACAATTTCCAAGATGAAATAAATATCACGAGGAATCTAAAAACTAGAGCACTCAAAATCTCAAATACGGAATATCACCAAAAAAATCTTCAACAAATTAAAAAAATTCTTTTGAAGAATAATTACCCTCCATCTTCGACTAATGAAATTCTTCCATCCAACAGAACTAGTGATCAAATGATAAAATATAACAAAATGCCATTTGTAAGAAATCTCTCTGAAAGACTTGAAAAGATTTTGAATGAAATAAAATTGCATACTCAAACAAAAACACTGTTGGAAAAAAATTATTTTCACGTCAAAAAGAAAAAACTCCCACTAATCTACAATAAAATGTTGTATACAAAATTAATTGTAACAATTGCAAAAAATGCATTGTGGGTCAAACAGGACGTTACTTGAAAAAACGAATATCTGAACATGACAGGGACACAAGAAAACTGAATGTAAATACCCTACAGCTATAGTTAAACGCACTAGAGAAAATGGCCATTTTTTTATCTTATAAACCCCACCAATCTTGATCAAAAATTCTCTTTTTCTTAAAGATTTATGAGCGAAATAATACAAATTCTTCAGCAAGATAGTGTAAAACCAGAAGAGATATGGAAGGATTAAACACGCCATATTTCAACCTGATAAGTCAGCTACCCAAAAGATTCGTTATCAGAATAGGTTTTTTGTCCACTACTGTTTAATTTTTTTCCAACAACACACAAAGAATCTCATAGATTCACAGTCACTCGTTTCATTTGTTTTGAGCTAAATGTGGAATCTGTTGTGCCGTAAATGTTCGTTATTCACTTATCTAGAATGTCTGTTTTTTAAGTTTTGCTGTGCTCGGAGAAACTAATTTTTGGTGACGTTTCTCATATTTTATAATTGAAAACATATTTATATTTTAAACCCCTGGAAATGTTCCAATATTTTGTGGGAATTCTTCTCATGAAATTTTTTCAATTAATCTACCATATTAAACTTTTTTCACAGAGAATTTTAAAGCAAAACCCATCGCTACAGAGCCCTGATGATGAATTTATTAAAGTTCGAAACGTTGGCGATAAATCAATATTTTTTTTCTTCAATAACATTGATCGTTATCCCAACCAAACCATTTGAAGACTATATTTACCATATAAAATCGAACTGGAATGAATTTGTGTATTTGAAAGCTCCAAGGCAGAATGGCCACTGCCTAACAGCACTGCTCGCAGTCTTTATCACAGCAAGCATGCCCTAAAACTCGTTCAGAAGGAGCTCTGGCCAGGACGTATTCAAATTTTCCACAATGTTCAATTGACGATATCTCCGCTGTTCTGCGACTTTCATATAGGTGATTTTTTGTGAAACCCTAGGAACGAATATTCTGTTATAAGTCATGCTTGGAGATCTGAGTTCATTCCATTTAATTCAAATTGATGAAGGAACAAAATTTCATACCTTCTTCTGAACACTCTAATGAATCTTAACGCATTGAATAATATGGATTTTTTCAAACAAAACGATGTCAATATTAAACAAGTAGAGTAGAGAAGGAATGTGTTCTAGATGGATAATAAGTTTTAATGTTGAATCGTGGGTGACTTCATTCAAAATGTTGACTTTGAGCTACTTATTTTTCCAGAAAACATTTTGCATTGACGTTTCCCACCAGTATGATAATTGTTAACGAATTTTGTAAATGTTATGGCTATATTTGATTATGAAGTTAGCAAATTGTTGGGCTCACACAAAGTTACGATGATTTTACATTCTAGTATATTTTTCGCATTGTCCCAATAGCATCCCCTAGCTACAAAATATATCTCATTATGGATAAATACACAGGGTGTTTGCGTTGGGTTTTCCAGTGAATCCCGAGTTTGAGTTCGAATACATATCGCTGGCCTACAAGGCATAATCATTTGTTATTTGTCCATGTGTTGTAATTCTAGAGAGAAAGGAGGTAGAAGGCTTGAAAATAAAACCGCGATGTAGTTACAATAATATTTATTGACTGTAAGATCAGAATTTGTACATAAAAGAGGTGAAATTGTTCCAGAAAATTTGTTGTTATCTTTTTTGTAACACATTCTGTTTATGAGGAATATATTTTCCCCACTGGACTCAAATATACAAAATATAATTCAATGTACCTATGATATATGGAAGTTGCTTACTGAATCATTCATTTCGAATCTTTCAATTGATGTATTTGAATCTGTTTCATTCCACTTGTAAGACATACATGTGGAATTGAAAGAAATATATGTCATATATTGGTAAAATAACAGTTATCACTCAAATTCTTGTATGTTTCTTTTTTCTGATTTATCTATAATTTTTTATTGTTATATGACAATGGTTCCTAATTTTTTTTCCTCGATACTGCAAATTTCCTTTAACCCATTGGTCGAGCCATTGAATGTTTTAACTTTGGAACCCATAACTCTTTCAAAATACTGTTGATAAAATGCATATTTGAACTCGAGTAAAAAATCTTTCTTTTGATGAAACTAATAGCAAAAAAAATGTATACACAAGAATGGAGAATAATCAATAAATGATGTTTTTTTTGTAAATCATGAATCTTCTTCATGTAAAGTGACTGATAAATTTTCAGGAGACATTTATGAATATTATCTATTGTACATCATGTTGTAGATCAAATATCTCACAAGATAAAGCGAGTGATATTCATTTTGTTATTGCGGGTTCCAAAGATTTGATTTTTCGCCTCATTGTCTCGACTACATGGAGCCTCACAGAATGTTGTCAATGATGCTGCATAGAGGGCAGCAGAATGGGAGATCGCACACACTTTCGAGAAACATGTTTTATACACTTTGCTTATTCAAAATAAGTGTATGAAGCTCTTATTGTTATGTTATTGATATATGGATTGTATAATATAATATTATTTTCTGAATTAGTGTAAAATAAAATTAGTGTAAATGATTCTTCGATTTTTTCTTATGTTTCGAGTGGGATTTCTTCTTCGTCGATGGTAGCTTGCTTGTTGAGTGGGTAGTTGTCGGTCTCGGTGGTGTGCAATAGGAAAATGTTTTGTAAGATGCGTCTTCGATAACTGAATCGCCATTTGGAGGGCATAAGTCGATTTCCACGCTGAAAATAGTTGAGAAAATTAAACTGACTCCAGAGTTCCGAGGGTATGAGATTCAAACTTGGGTATGAGATTCAAGTAGTATTACATACTTCTACTCTTTTTGAAAAATTGGAATCGGACCAGGTGTGCTGCAATAAAGTGAATTGAAAAAATCAAGATGCGATTATGCCAAAACTAATAATCCAACAGTGCTTGAGTTTTTAGCACATGAAGTACATATCAATCACTACCATGTCGTGGAGAGCCTGTTTCAAAACTTGAAAAATGGCGGTGTTATGAATTTTTTTAAACCACATATTTTTTTTCGGTTTTTCTCCGTTACTAATGACCCGATCGAGTGGTGCTGGGACTCATTTTTTTTGAATTTTCATTCCCTACAATTCATCTCTTGAGAACATTTAGATTGCTTCATTAGTTTTCATGTTAGAAGCAAAACAAAAAAAAACAAAAGTACATTTGCATTTAAATGTTTATAAGAAATTGATCAATGACAGTTGCGAGTAGGAAACATAACAAGATATAACTACGGACGTATGATCGCACAGTCGGTTTCCTGGTAGTATTTTTGTCACGAAAAACTCTGTATTGATTGTTATAAATTCCCTCCAACTAATCTTGGTATTATGGGTATTGTTTTTTGTTGGAATGGATTATGAACTTTTGTTATGTGAATTTTGATATTTTTCGTTTCATTCAATTTTGTATCCACATCATACTTGATGAGCGATACACCTCATAATTTTTCGACAATTATTTAGTGTATTAGGATTGTTATCCATCCGACTGTATATTCGAAACCATGAATGGATTCGTCGTGATAATCCGAATCTAGAGAATGTGTGTCTAAAAAATGTAGTCATTTGAAAAAAAAAATTTTTTTACAAAAAGTAGTTTAAGAAATATTAAACCGTCATATGTACTCAACTAGGCGGAAATCACTGTCATATAATATTTTTTACTCATCATTCTTGTCCACAGATTGGTTGAAGTCGCACTCTAGATGCGAAAATAAAAATGCTACTGAAAAATCAAAGTTACCAATATTTCTTTTAAAAACGAGTTTACTGGTTTTACACAGTGTTTTCTATCTTCTAGGTAACTTTTCAATAATGAATATGGTGTACCTCTAAAATCACACCCTTCCAAGACTTCGAGAAGTTGGATGTGACTAACCGTTTCAAATTCTTTTGCTAGGTCGACAAAGATATACCTTCGCCACAGATCTAAGAGACTCATTATAAATGCTTATCCCATTATCTAATAATGGCCTATTGTTCGGGGTTAAGATAGGAACTCCAGGTACGGATTTGAAAATACATAAATAATCTCGTATATTACACTTTGATTTGCGAATTAAAATTTGTCAACGTAATTTGATAATTTTGAATAATTTGATTGATTTTTAAACTCTTTTTAGTAGGTTTGGTTTATGTTATAAACTAATTTTCTTAAAATAATTAGGAAATGCCCAAGTTTCCATGCTGATTTGTGGTTTCAAAATTCAGTTAGCAGTTTGGATTTGAGTACGAAACACTTCTATTATAGCTTATTCATAAAGTTCTTTCGAAAGTATATTATCCATAAGGTTTGGACTATAACCGTTATTAATAACAATTTGTTTAATCACCGTAACCAGGGGTTACTTTGCTACGGCGAGTGTTTGAACTATTGCTCCATTGTCGAAAGAAACGTTTGTTCGAATGCAACTCATTGAACAATGGTGTATTGAATGTTGCATATGTAGCCGTACTTCAGCGTCGACACAGTTATTTCACGCGTATTCTTAGACAGATAAGCACGTGTTGTTGTAATAGTATAATATTCAGTGAGTATGTTGGAGATATATATATTTTTTTTAACCCACAAATAATGGAGAAATATTTTTTTTATGTGGTAACCTACAAATTTTCCATTGTCGGGGTTATTTTGCTCCGGAGCAAAGTATACCAGATTTTATACACATAGAATAAATATTTTTTCTGTTAGAGAGATGCCGAGAAAATACGTAAGGAAGTTGGGAGCAAGACGATATGCTGACTATACAGAAGAAAAATTACTCCAGTGCTTGGCCGAAATACCTAGGAGAACCCTCTTAAATAAACTGAAAGGCCAGCATACTGGGAAAATAGGAAAACAGCATGTGTTTAATCAACATGAGGAAAAACATTTGTGGAATACTATGCGAAATATGGGTTTTCTGTAGATTCATTGGAACTGCGATATGTAATACAAAATTATTTATGTTGCTGTGGAAGAGAACTGAAAATATTCCAAATAATATCCCTGGTACAGACTGGGTAATGAGTTTTGTAGCGCGACATCCAGAACTGTCACAACGCTTTGCTGATAACGCTAAACGCACACGAGCGGTAGTGGACGAGCCTATGTTGAAAAACATGGAATTAGCGGATATATATGGAACTTTGACGAAACCAACATCATCGACGATCCTGGAAAAAAAAAGTTCTTTCAAAAAAAGGGTGCAGGTACCCGGAAATTATGAGGAATGCTTCAAAAGCCTCTATATCACCAATGTTTTGTGGAAGTGTTTCTGGACAATTATTGCCGCCATATATTGTTTATCGAGCTGGTAAACTATGGACCACATGGACCAAAAATGGTCCCAAAGGCTGTCGATTCAATATCAGCAAGTCTGGAGGGTTTGACGCACAGATATCCACAGATTGGCTGGAAAGTACCAAAATTGAAGAAACTACAGGGACAAAAGTCCTGTTATGCGATAATCTGTCTTCACATTTAACAGTTAACACTCTCCAACTTTGCTAAGAACACAATGTGAAATTAATTTGCCTGCCCTCTAACAGCTCTCACCTAACCCAACCACTGGATTTGGCATTTTTTCGTCCAGTAAAAAGTGCATGGCGAAAGATACTATCGGAATGGAAGAATACCAAAGAAGGTATTCGACATATATCCATCCAGAAACAAATTTTTCCGCCGTTATTATTGAAGATGATGGAAAATGTTGGACCACATGTTGAAGAAAATTTGGAAGCCGGTTTCAGAAAGTGTGGGATATTTTCCTTGAAGTCATAGGAAGTTTCAAATCGCCTGCCCAGGAGTTCTTGTGGCCAACAAGTGTTTCAGTCTTCGTTTCTTTAAGTTTTGAAAATAAAAGGTCCGACTTAACAAAGACTCCAAAAACTCGCAGAAAAAAAATGTTCCAGCAGGAAAAAGTATCTGCCTCGATGATATTGATAAAAACTTTGCTGACAATACTCTGGTAGACCCACTAACTACTTCATCTTATCGAGAAGATAACAGGATATTAGATGACAATTCGTCAGATTACATTGATATTGATGAAATTCAAAAAGATAATGAAGAAAAAGAAGAATTTTTCGACTTTGTAGGAAGCAAAGCGTTCTGCAGAAGATGAATTCCGTTTAAAAATTGTTTCGTAGTATTCACATACGAAAATGAATTATATCCAGGGAAAATCGTGGCCTTCGATGATAATGTGGTGATTATCAACGCAATGCAGAAATCCCTCAAATTGTGGAAATGGCCCTCGCGACGATATCCACTAGAATTCCAATGGTCGGATGTTTTAGGCTCGATAGTACCTAACAATAAATTTTCTAGGAGATGTTTCTTCTCTGTACCGGAATTAACAACATTTGTCACTAAAGTGTAATATATTTTGTATTTTCCAAATAATTATTTTTTTCATTTTCCTGAGGTAGACAGTTCTCATTACTGGTGAAAAGACAACCAAATAACGGCCTATCTTTGCGCCACTAACTCAAATGAGCGTGTTTTAATGCAAATTTTACGGTGGAGCAAAGTAACCCCGACCTATGGACTTGAAGCATGGGGGAGGAGTTTAACGTGCTTAGCCGCAGTGGCGGAATCGGAAAAACGGATCCAGACAATATCACTTATCCCCACATAACGCTGTGATAAAAAAGTTGTCTACAAAGTGCTATAGCTCAAATTTTTTGGTCGCAAACGTCAAAGCGGCATTTTTGTTGTGATTCGACGGGTACAAGCTTCCTATCAAAGAGAGGCACAATGTCAAAAGCGCGCCCACAATGAATGAATGGCAATGAACGAGTCGGCTGCAAATAACCTTGAATGAAATGTAAATGACGTGAAGAAAAAACAGAAGTGGTGGGGTGACCACTGCTGTGTTGTAGGTTGCAAAAACACGCCCTTAAATGCACCCGCGAATTCGAAATTTTATGGTTACTCTACCGTGAGCTACAAACGCTTGTTGACTGGCAGATAGTTTGCCCCATTCTTGTTCTAAATAACTTGCGAGTTCAATTTTCACATTGATATAAACAATTAAAGTTTTTATACTAATAATTACATTAATCTTAAAAACATGCATAAAACATATTTTTATTCATGAAATACACATTCAAAATATTTTTTTAGTCAAATTCTGGCCGTAAACAAACAATATGAAAAATATGTGAAAATGTATGTATGTATAAGAGAAAACAATATTTTCAATATATTTTTTTATATTTCTTCAATAGTTATCAATATATTTTTATAATTTTTGTTTATTCGTGTAGTTCACTCCTACATCCTGAGTTTTAATTAAATTTTATCAATTATTTGTGAAAATATTCATTCACTTCTAATTCGATAGAGTACTGATTTGTTGGCGCTGCTGCTTGGCTAATCACTTTCGCATGTATGCTGGAATAATCAATTGTTTTTACTTCCCGCACATGACACCAATGCGTCTCTGTTTTTCATAGACTGATTTTCGAAAACGATGACACTTGAAAAGGGTAGAAACCCAATTGCAACCACCGCTTGATCCATCACGAATAATCTCTTTTGACAATAAATTTCATGTAAACACTACGATGACAGCCGAGTTACGTATTCTGTGGTATTCGCAGTGCACGTGTCACTGGGTTATATGCATCTCAATCTGCACTTTATTCATAACTGGGGCAATTTCCGAAACCACGGCTCAATTCAATTCAAAGGTTAAACATGCCGAATCACAATGCAACTGCAGTTTTCACATTTGTAACAAACAAATTTCAACTGTTGCACTTTGAAAACTCTTTTTTTTTCACAGGGGCAAATACGGATAATTTGCGTTATCTGCAGTCAGTCGCCCGATTTAGCCACTGCGGCGCCACTTACAAAAGTGCTTTAAATCCATAGGACACTTTGCTCCAGTTTTGAACCACAGGTTGACAATTTTTCGAATCAAGTTGCTGAAGGAAACAGTTTAGAGTTTGAACAACACAAATTTACCCGATATCAATAGAAACATCGAGTATAATTCGGCAGAAAAATTCAATGAATGAGAAATTTAGAAACATATCAATGCAAACTTCATTTATTTTGGCAACCAACACCGCGATAATTGATAAACAAATGAATAAGTGAAAAAACCACCAGTGCATTTGTCGCAGCTAACTTTTGCCGCTGTCAAACTGACAATTGCACTGTGGCATATGCGATTTTTTATACATGAGTTGAATTGTCAACTAAATACTATCATTCATGTGATGTATTAGCATTAAGTATGGACTTACGATAAAATTAACATAAACATTCGTTGTTTTCCCACTGTTTCCTTTAAAACCTTCGCGAGGACTCACAAAAATGGAGCAATGTAATCCTTTCTTACGGTATACTAAATTTTTCATTGAATTTTTTTCTGAAAGCGGAATATTAATCAATCTATGTATCAAATTCAACTTCTGCTTCTCACATCTGGACTGAAAAACATTGTTTTGTTAACGATTTCGAAATTATCATACAGAAAATAAAGTTTATAAACTCGACCTTCTAGCAAGTTCAGAAATTATTACATGCAGAATATCGCAATATTTGCTTAGTGACCAGATAAACTGAAATAATTGTCCTTTGTTCATCGGTTAGTAGACATAATGTTTCGCCAACTTCAAATTTATATGTGGAAGCTTTGATTTAGACAGATATGCAGAATATTCCAAAGCTGGGAAAATTGTGTAGCGCATGTAAAAAAGTTGAAAAATCATATTTGAATGTAGATCAAGTTGCCAGAGATGAAACTGTTGTGGACCTGGATGACGATAGTGACAGTGAAACTCTATTCTTTCGTATTGTTTTTGTACCTCTGAGGAATACTGCATACCTAGCTACTTTTTAAACAGCACGTCTATGACGGCGGAACAATCACAACAACTCAGAAGGTATCATTCACACAGTGTTGTGGGTAGGCCTTGTTACTAACCCCATACGCCACCTAGAAGCAGCACTGTTAATTTGAACGCAACAGTGGATCGTCGAAGGACATCCTCAGCCCGGCTACAAGATTTATAATTTGAATACAGAGTATTTAAATTGAGAATTTCTGCCCTGACTGAGGATCGATCCCGAGACTTTTCGATCACGAGACGAGCGCTAGCCCACTGCGTTAGTTGGTAACATTCAACTTCTCTCAGTGGTACCAACTGTTTAATGTGTACCAACTGTTCGTACAGAGTTGGAGGTAGATTCAAATTGACATTGGTAACAGATAGGTTTTTTTTTAAATGACAGTGAGTAGGTGTGAATCTCACTTAAACGATTAATGTCAGTTTTATTATTGATACAATTCTTTACTTGAAATATAAATGTCATTTCTGAAAAGGTTATCTTAGTTATGTTCTTACACTTTCATTGCTCCATAATGATTTTGGTGTATATACAGGGTGTTAATGAATAAGTGCGACAAACTTCAGGGGGTGATTCTACATGAAAAAATAATGACAGTTTTCTATATAACTTTTGTCTGCAAATGCTTCGTTATCCGAGACACGGGGTGTTAAAGTTTTTCTTAAAAAGTGACTATTTATTTAGTACTCTGAAACCGGTCGAGATATGCGAATTAAATCTGGTGAGTTTCAAGTGGTAGTTATTGCGCATTTTTGTAAAAGCAATAAATAATTTTATGTGAATCATTGGCGCGCATCCGGATAATGATCTCATTTTTTTATAGAAAAAAATGGGTCGCCACTGAGATATTCCAAATTAAAAATCATTTATTGAATTTTTCGTTCAATTTGTGACAAAAAATCTTGTTTGCCTTTTTTTCGTATGGGGCGCCGTTTTTAGGCAAAAAAATATAACATCTTAACGCGTATTTGTCATTACTTCAATACATTATCTAGTAGCGATGCTAGTAGGCTACTGTCAACATTCTGTTAATTACGAATATTTCAACGAAATGTTAAATTAGCGTTCCTTCATTTTAAAGCTTTCAGTTTGGTATAACATTAATGATAAAAAGTAATTAATTTTTCTTTCATCGAAAATAATGGAAAATTAAACAAATGCGGAATTGTCAGACCTGCGTTTTGTCTGTGGTCGGCAGGACGTAGTCCATACAATATTTGCTCGTCATCACCAACGTTTGCGCGAAAATGGTTCATTTAAGAAACAAACGGCTGACTAAGGGCGCCCTCGAGAAGTACGAACTGTGCAACTAGAAGGAGCAGTTCTCGAGTCACTGAAACAAGTACTCGAAAAATGGCCAAGATACTGAATGTAAGCAACTTCACTGTATTTGAAACTCTTGAAGAAGAGCAATTGTATCCGTTTCATATTCAACGTGTGCAAGCTCTACTACCTATGGACTTTTTTCCGCGCCTAGTTTTTTGCCATTGGACTCTTCATCAAATCACTCAAATTCCAAATTTTTTGAATGGCCTTTTGTTTACTGACGAGGCTAATTTTGGACGACAGTGTTTATGAAATTTCTATAACAATCACCTCTGGCCTGAGGAAAATCCACATGGAATCTTTGAAGCTCATTTTCAGCATCAGTTTTCAGTTAATGTATGGCTTGGGGTACTTGATGATCATTTAATTGGTCCATATTTCCTTCCACAACGACTAACATGCGACTCTTACTTTAATTTCCTACAGGAAGAGTTCCCTGTTCTTTTTGAAGAAATTCCTCTACAGCTGAGACAACACTTCTGGTTCATGCATGATAGTGCACCAGTCCATTTTTTTGTACGTAATCACTTAGATACAGTATACCCAAATCGTTGGATAGGTAGGAGAGGTACGGAACATTGGTCTGCACGATATCCGGATTTAAGTCCTCTGGATTTTTGCATTTGGGTTTTCTTAAGTCATTAGTTCATTCCACCCCCGTCGAAAATGTTGAAGACCTGAGGAATCGAATTATAGCCGGCTGTGAGACAATAAGAAATACACCAGGAATATTTGCGCGAATACCACAATCAATGAGGCGAAGAGTTGAATCTTGTACCACGTCTGAGGGAGGTCATTCTGAACATTTGTTGTAGCTTTGCGCATATTTATATATTTGTGTTATTTCCTGTTATTGTTCTGGTTAAAGCAATAAATAGTCAGTGTTTAAGAAAAACCTTAACACCTCGTATCTCGGAAAACGAAGCATTTGCGGACAGAAGTTATTTAGCAAACTATAATTATTTTTTCATGCAGAATCACCCCCCAAAGTTTGTCGCATTTATTCACCAATACCCTGTATAACAGAGATATTAAAAGGAGATTTTTTTGCTCTGTTTTTGGTTAATATTTTTGTATCTTTCCTGAAAAGTATCTTTCAGACTCGATCAATACAAAATTCAGGTGTTGGAAAATGAAATGAATATATATGTTTACCTGTTATCTTCAATTCTATTGCTCAATAATTTTATGTTGATTTTTTCCACATCGATGGTTTGCTTGCAATAGACAAAACAATAGAACTGTTTCATCTGATTCCATCTTACTTTCGCCTCTTTTATCGAACCGAGGTGGGGTTGGTGAGCGTAATAAACAAATGTATTGTCCTGGCCCCCCTTCATTTTTCTATAGTTGGACCTAACACAAAGTAATATCAATGGAGAAATGAGCGATGAAACTTCCAAAAAATCATATAGAAATCAAATTCTATCACTAGAAACAACATACTATATACAGGGTGGATAATGATATTCTGGTCAGTCCATATTTCGATAAAAATTTAATCTACGATTTTGAAAGTTTCTTACTCTTCACTTGAAGTAGACAGTACTGCATTCGCCACGTTTGCATTTTCATCGATCAGAATGAAATCGAAATATCCATGACCACCACCATCTTTGACGAATATGTTTATTCTGTACTGAAACACTTAATTTTTTATAATAACTATCCTAATTCGATGGATCCCAAATGCCTTACTGCAAAAAGGATACTGATCAGCAGTGTTCAGGAAATACTTCGTCTTCTTCAGACTGGTCCGGTAGGTCTTGAGCCCAAAAATCCTACAGCTAGTGTCTGTATCATTGCAAGAAGTGCATTTGCCCTGGAATTGGTAATATCGTATTTTATCACACATTTTCAATTGCACATGGTTCACAGATACAAGCAATCAAATTTTGAAAGCCATTAGGACAACAAGAAAATTCATTTTGTTCTGCTTCCCTTCGACCTGTGTCTTTTTATCATGCCTAGTAAGTATTGTTTCGTATGGCCTTGCCCCAACTCTGCCTCGTTCTGTTCCATCTTGTTCTACCTTGACCAATCACGTCTTTCTCCTTCGTTCTTCTGATCTCTGCTTACTTTTCGACTGTTCTCACCGACTCTTCTTGCCTAGTCTCGTCTAGTCTCATTATGTCCTCCAATATCGTATGTCTTGTCTTGTTTGATCCCATCCTATCTTGTTTTGGTGTATTTTTTGTCACTTTTTCCAAACCGGGAAGTGTTTTCAAAAAAGTGTTTGAAAGTGATTTTAGTTGCGAAGAAACCCTCGGAAGTCAGAGACTTGTAGGTAGTATATTGAATTACATTGAATATGTGTAAGATGAATGAATTCGACGGTTTGTTCAGATGTCTCTCCCAATCTTCAAATGGCGTCAAATAACCAGTTTCCATGAATACAGTGCTTCTCAAAAGTCCGCTCCCCCCCTCTTATTTTTGGAA
The DNA here is from genome assembly GCA_018342105.1 of Gonioctena quinquepunctata. Taxonomy (NCBI): domain Eukaryota; kingdom Metazoa; phylum Arthropoda; class Insecta; order Coleoptera; family Chrysomelidae; genus Gonioctena; species Gonioctena quinquepunctata. Next base: position 200,309 of record JAFIRS010001300.1, read on the forward strand.
CGATTATACATAAACAAGTGAAATTTGGAAACTGAATATTAAAGGTTGTAAACTTCCCTACTAGTGATGATAGATGACGAAATCGTCAAAGATGACGTCACAAGGCCATTGTGACCAATAATTTTGAATGGAACCCTACGGCAAGCGACACCTCTTTTAGAAGGTATCGAAAAAACCTATTCAATGATACTAATTTTGTTTGTGTTGATGGCAGTGTTAATAGCTCATTAGTAAACATAAAAATTTAAATTCCATTCAGTATGATATTAATTACAGATTTAAGAATCAGTAACTACTTAAAGAAATTGCTCGAAGTGACCTCCATTCACTTCCTGACAGTGAAATTTCCTATTTTTAAACTCTTCTCGTACTTTTGCAAATGTGTCTGCGAAATTAGCCTCACATTCTGCAGCAATACGTTGTTCAAAACGTCGATATTGTCAGGTTCAGTGGCGTTAACCTTCGATTCAAGGTACCCCCACAGAAAAAAATCCAAAGGTGTGAGGTCCGGTGATCGAACTGGCCATTCAGTTGAACCTCGTCGTCCAATCCATCTACCACGATACTCCTCATCCACATACCGTCTTACTGCACCGTAATAGTGTGGAGGAGCACCATCCTGTTGGGATGTTATTTCCAAATCGCCGAATTCATCTGGAATATCTTCCAAAATTTCAAGGATTAACGGTTCTATTGCGTTTCGCAACAGCTCCAGATAAACCTCACCAGTTAAATTAGTATTTGAAAAAAGAGGCCCAACGATGTGGTTTTCCCAGGATACCTGCCAAAACATTCACCCTCTGGGGAAATTGGGTATGTGTTTCACGAAACAGGTGAGGATTTGCGTCACTCCAATACCTCACATTCTGTGTATTTACATTTCCATTGGGATAGAAAGTACTTTCGTCACTAAAACAAATTGTTCTGTCTGGCTGTTGGTTAATTATGTTTCCATATTTTCACAAAATTCTAGTCTTTGGTCTGGGTCGTCGTCTGAGAGTTGATGAACCATTTTCAATTTGTATGGATGAAATTTGTTTTTTTTTTTCAACACCCTGTGTACTGTACTTCGACTGACCTCACAGGTAGATGCAACGTGAGTTGTTGAAGAAGTAGGATTAACTATCACTTCTGCCAGTATATGAATTTTTTTCTCATCAGAAGTTTGTGGTCTGCCAGATCGTTTCGCATCATTAATACTACCCGTTGTTTCAAACTCACGAAGAAGCTTCCTTGAATAAGTCCTCGAAACGGGGCGATCGGGAAACCTCTCATTGAAAATGCGTTCTGCTGCATGAATATTTTGTCCAGTTTCACCAAGAATTAGGATCGCTGCTACTTTATCACCTGAAGCACGTACCATTTCGCTTCTTGAAGTACTTAAACGTTCGGCTCACAACAGTTTAACAAATTATTAAAATGTACAAAAATATTAAAAGTACCAAAAGATGCTAAAACAGTTAAACGTACGATCAACAATACACAAATTATTAAATGTACAAAAACTTGGACAATTACAAAAACGTCGAATTAGGGAGACTAACAAAAACGTCAGCTTATTTGACAACTATCCAGAGGCGGAGCTTGAATTTGGAATTTTAGTATCAACTGATTCAATTCATCACAGCTTTGCGTTTTTTGAAAGCGAGTTGCCAAAACTGCAATTACCACAAACAAAATTGGTATCATTGAATAGGTTTTTTCGATACCTTTCAAAAGAAGTGTCGCTTGCCGTAGGGTTCCATTCAAAACTATTGGTCACAATGGCCTTGTGACGTCATCTTTCATCACTAGTAGGGAAGTTTACAACCTTTAATTTTCAGTTTCCAAATTTCACTTATTTATGTATAATCGTTCCAAAAATAAAAGGGGGGAGGAACTTTTGAGAACCACTGTATAACGAATTTTTGAATGTACAATAAAAGTTCCTGATGAACAGGTGCCAGTGTTTCAGTGTCAGTAATGGTGTAAAGATGAATTCAGGCAACTTTGGTTCAGTTTTGACGGACACAAAAAAAATACAATTATACGAACGTTTTCGAAGTCAGGATCATTGTGGCATTTTATTCCCATGAACGTACAATTCTTATTGGACAAAGCTTCTACAAAGTACTTGAAGGATCGCTTATGATCACAACCAGGTAGTATCTCTCCTTCATGTAAGCGACTCCTTTCAACGGAAACTAAATCGGAGAAAGTCGAATTCTTCGGACATCCGGGCTGGTGTTTGCCACCATTGACGTAAAAATCGCTGTGACCCAGCGTTTCGTTGATACCTTGGCTTCTGGCTAGAAAAATCTTATGTCAATTAGGCGAATGTGGGGAATTTGTTCATTACATTCATCTATGTCGGTATGGATGATTTCGACGTATTGGGCACAACTGGGATTGAGTTTGACATGGTCCGGCATCCCCGTGAATCTGGGACCACTTGGATCCAACCCTGGAAAATTATAAAAATAATATGGACTTTGGGTTTAACGTTCATTTCCTTTTCACTACGTTTTATAAATAATTGAAAATACAGAATATATTCAAAATGAAAATCAGGCACTACGGTTGCTATTTTAGCTTCAGGAAGACCCCCAAAAACCCACAACACCAACATAATTTGAAATGAGTAAAGACAATTTGTGGAATTTCAGACGAAAATTTTAAATTCCAGGAAAATATCATCTTCGAGCAAGAATCGAACTCTTGACCTCTTGGTCTCTAGTCTATGCTCTAACCAACTGAGCTATAAGAACGAAGGTTCCATCTGCGTTTCAAACATGGCTTTTTTCTAGAATTCAATGGTAGTTGTTGTGGGATGGATTTTGCAGGTAAAGGATCTCAGGCACTATCAGTAGCTATCAAGATTACATAATTATATGTCGTCGTCGATTGCCACAATTTTCCTTTATATATATTTATATATATATATATATATATATATATATATATATATATATATATATATATATATATATATATATATATATATATATACCGGGTATCCACAGAAGGTGGCTCGCCCTTATAACTGTTTTGTTTTTGGCGATAATGGAATGAAATTTGGAGGATCTGTGAATGCCTAGAACTACATTTTTTGACAAGTAACTCAACTTCATGCAAATTCCGGATTCACCGGAAGGAAGTGACATAAACTTTCGATTTTTAAATGGGGCACCTGGTATATTTTCAGTTTTTTCGTCTCCATATGACATTTAGAATACAACCATGTATCATTTGTAACCGTTTTTCATTTTTTTTTCGAACTAAATTCTTATTCTAGAAGACTATGGATACGTTCAAATAATTGATTTCAGTCCTAAAATGTTTGTAAAAATACAACTTTACTGTTTTCGATCAAAATGTTTCAGCTATGTGACAATTGATTTTAAAATTTTTATTACTATTTTTTTTTCAAAAGGCAACATGGTGGCTCGTCGGGTTAGAAAAAAAGAGCATTTTATTAATTTGATACCGCACTCTATTAAGTTGTAAGAAAACTTTCGATAAAAAACTGAAAATACCATAACGTTAGAACTTTTCTAAAATGAAGCACCTGTTGAAAATGAAATCATTATATTGAAACTACCTATTTACATATCTTTAGGGTTCCAGATGTTCAACGTGACCTCCATCTTGTTGCTGACAAAGGCGAACTTTTTTTATTGTTGCTCTTACAACGTTTCTCAACTGTCTTGGTGTAATTCTATGAATAACTGCCCTTACTTCATCCTCTTATTCATGTCGTGTGGCAGAAGGAACATCATAATCATTTTCAATAGATCCCCATGAAAAAAATCTAGAGGCTTGAGGTCGGTTGACCTGATTTTTTTCAAAAAAAGGAATAAATAAAGGTATAAATTGAAAACAACTCTATTTTATCTCGACGGCCACCAAACTGGACCCATATTTCCAATCCAGTTTTCGTTGTATGTTTCATGCAGATATTCCATAACTGCCCTCAGGTTATGTGGAGAAGCACCATCTTGTTGATAAAATAATCCAACTCGAAACGGAACTTCTTCCAAGAAATGCTCAATTTTCTGTGTGAGGAAACTCAGATATTGTAACGTAAATAAACTTAACTTGGTTTTTACTAATTTATTTCACGCTTTAATCTACAACTCAATTCATATTACGCCACTGTATAGCTCGATCGTATGGGCTCGTTCAGACTGAGAGTGCCATCTTGAGGGCTGCCTATTTATCTCCGTTACAGAATTCCCGATCTTTCGAATTCTGGCAGTTGGCGACCAGCATGTTCCAATTATTTCCAATATTGACCGTTGTTTTCCGCGGCAGAGCGACTGGATTGTTCTCGAATATCTCCGGGGATGACCTCATCGTTGTCGATGGCAACGCGTGAGGCGATAGGTCCGGCCTAGGTTCGTTACATTGCCCCCTTCTTAAAGACATTTCGTCCCGAAATTTCATCCTTGGAGTGTGACGATATCTGCATGACTCTCCATATCTGCACCGTGAAGTTCGATGGAAGTAACACTCCACAGTCTTCATGATCAGTCGTGGAAGAGGGTTACAGCAAACCAAAATCTTGACGCCGCTGGATCTGAATATCGCCTCCAGCATACTTCTTATGACTCTCCAGTCCAACCCATCAATACCACAGGACAATTTTGGAATTGCTAGATCCACCAGATTCTGGTCCACCATAGTATCTCTTAGTTTGGTGAGACTCTTCCAGACATCTTCATAGGACGGTTTATCTTGGGAATGCCTCTTGGTAACTAGGTAGTAGATGTTTCTCTGGCCTTTCTTCAACTGTAGCACCCCACCAACTTCTGGATTCTGCTCCCGCAGTGTTTGGAGTTGACCAAATTTCTTGGAGAAAAACACTACGGCGATGCCCCTGGACCTTCGAAGATCTTCTGCCACACAGTGCGCTAGTGCGTAGTCAGCAGGCACCTCGAAAAGGTCTCGTGACTCCTCTCTAGTAACCCCATGTAGAACTTTCTGCCCGTTTGAATACAAGGACATAAACTTCTCGAACGTCATATCATCCTCCGGTGGCTTGAGGGTGCGAACTTGGTCATGGTTTCCAGCGTAAGGGGCCAACCTGTTGAAATGGACGACCCTTGGTTTCCCTCGGGGTGGCTTATGGATTCGGTACACAAGGTCGTTTATCCTTTTCACGATTTTATACGGGCCTTCCCACGAGTTCCGCAACTTTGGTGATAGTCCACGACGACGTTTGGGGTTGTACAGCCAAACCAGGTCATCAACCTTAAATCCTCCAGCGTCGGCCTTGATGTCATAGGTCTTCTTCTTTTTATCGCTGGCACTCTGGATGTTCAACCGGACTCGTTCGTGGATGTCGTCCATTCTCTGCCGAAGTTTGCGTCCTCTCCCGCAGTGTCTTGTCCTGGCGGTATCCCAAACTTCAGGTCACAAGGCAGTCCGCAGTTCTCGGCCCATTATAATACTAGCAGGAGTTTGACCGGTTGACTCGTGTACTGCGGATCGATAGGCCATCAGGAACAAATGAAGATACTGGTCCCAGTCTCTTTGATGGTCAGAGACAACCTTGGACAAGTGGCGGTTGATCGTCCTGTTCATCCGTTCCACCATTCCATCGGACTGCGGATGTAGGGCCGTGGTTCTTGTCTTGCGGATGTTCAGCAGTAGACATATTTCTTGGAAAAGGTTGGATTCAAAATTTCTGCCTTGATCCGAGTGCAGCTCCATTGGAATACCGAATCGACATATCCACTCTTTCACCAAGACGTCGGCGACGGTGATGGCTTCCTGGTTGGGCAGGGCATAGGCTTCCGCCCACTTACTGAAGTAGTCCATTGCCACAAGGATGTATTCATTCCCGTGGTCGGATACGGGAAACGGGCCGGCGATGTCAATGGCGATTCTCTCGAACGGGCTGCCCACGTTGTACTGACGCATCGGGGCCTTGGGTCGTATTCGAGGTCCATTGCTAGCAGCGCATACAGCGCACTTTCTGCACCAGTCCTGGACGTCAGCTTGACAATTGGTCCAGTAAAGTCGTTGCCTCACTTTCTGCAGGGTCTTCGTCACTCCCAGATGTCCTCCAGCGACTCCATCATGGATTTCCCGCAGCACTTCCTCTCTTCTGTTCCTGGGAACAATTATTCGGCGTCTGTCTTCCCCACCAATATCGGCCTCCAGCACACGTTTCAGGATCCCATTGTCCAGAATAAGAGAGTTCCATTGTGCCCAATAGGACTTAACAGCCGGCGAGTAACCTGCGACTTCCTGCCATGATGGTCTTCGATTGCCCTTCTTCCAGCTGACAACTAAGCCAAGGTCGGGGTCTTTCTCTTGGTCTTTCTGGATCTTGCTGTCATTCCAGTTGTCATCCATTGCCGCGGTTCTACAAAGTGTTGCTTCTTTCTCTTCTGCTCGTCGGCAATGTGAGCAATCATCTGGACATGGTCTTCGCGACAAGGCATCTGCATTCTTATGGCTAGTTCCGGCTCGATGTTCGATCTCGAAATCGAATTCTTGGAGTCTCTCGATCCAACCTGCTACTTGACCCTCAGGATTTTTGAACTGTAAGAGCCATTTGAGAGCTGCATGGTCAGTTCTCAACAGGAATCTTCTTCCATACACGTACTTGTAGAAGTGCTCCACTCCCTTTACAACAGCTAACAACTCTCGCCTGGTGACACAGTAATTGCGCTCTGGTTTGCTAAGCGTCTTGCTGAAATAACCAATGACCTTCTCCTGTCCCTCCTGGATCTGAGATAGGACAGCTCAAGTCCCGTTGCTGGCGTCCGTATCCAAAATGAATTTCCCTTTGGGTAGGGGATAGCTCAGTATAGGTGCGTTGATCAAAGCTCCTTTCAGCTTCCTGAATGAGTCTTGACATTCTTCGGACCACTGGAACTTTGTTTGGCCTTCCGTGAGCCTGGTCAGTGGTTTAGCGATGTTGACGAATCCCAGCACATATCGGCGATAGTATGTGCATAAACCAAGGAAACTTCGAAGTTGGTGAATGTCTTTTGGGATGGTTCAATCCTTAACAGCTTTGATCTTCTGGTCATCCACTGCTACTCCTTCCCCAGAGACAACGTGGCCGAGGTATCGTACTTTTTTTTGGAACAGATGGCATTTCTTAGGGCTCAGCTTCAATCCGGAGTTCCTCAGTCGCAGGAATACTCCCTCCAAGTTTTTCACGTGGTCCTCGAACGATCTGCCGACCACAATTATGTCGTCGAGATACACTAGACACGTGTTCCATGAGAGTCCCTTCAGCACTGTCTCCATCAATCTTTCGAATGTGGCGGGAGCATTACAGAGCCCGAATGGCATAACGGTGAACTGCCACAATCCTGAGACGATGGTAAAAGCAGTCTTTTCTCGATCTTCCTGAGTCAGTTCTACTTGCCAGTATCCACTCTTCAGATCAAGGGTCGAGAAAATCGTGGAACCAGCCAACGTGTCTAGGGTGTCATCTATTCTCGGGAGAGGGTAACTATCCTTCTTCGTGACATTATTAAGTTGGCGATAGTCTACACAAAAGCGTGTCGATCCATCCTTTTTATTCACCAGTACGACTGGAGACGACCAGGGACTGTCAGATGGTTCGATAACTCCTTCTTTTCCCATATCGCTGACTATTTCGTCAGCCTCTTCCTTCTTGGCAAGAGGAAGTCTTCTTGCTGATTGCCGGATCGGTCGGGCACCCCCAGTATCAATCTTGTGCTGGACCACATTAGTTCGACCCCCTTTTCCTTGTCCGGTATCGAAAATGTCTTGGTACTTTTTGACGAAATCTCTTAGTTTGGGCTGTTGAGCTGGTTTTATGTCTTTGGAAGAGATGGCAACTAATTTTTCTAGTTCTGTGGGCAACTTGTTGGGTTGGCTAATCGTACCTCGTACACTCCGGGTCACTGAGGAAACTGACGAGCAGTGCCCCAATATTGTTCCTTTCTTCAAGGTCACTGGAAAATAATTGACATTCATGACCCTTACCGGCACAAATTTGTCAGCACGCAACAAGGTCTTCCCTAGTGCAATCCCTCGTCCAATTTTCTCATCATGAAGTTTGGACTCGAACATTACCACGTCTCCACTGCTCGCACTCCCGTCCAGGCGAGCCTCCAGATTGGTTTCAGCCCTCTCAGGTACGCTTACATCTTCAGCCAACAACACACGGATCAACTCTTCACTTCTCCCATGGAGCACCAGCTCTTCTCCGTTGACACGTAGGACGCCGTCTTTGAAATCTAATTCAAACCCTCTGGAATTCATGATGTCCATTCCGATGATTGCATCGTCTTCGATGTCCGCTACAAGTGCCTGATGTTTCACTTCAGTGCTGCCCAAAATTATTTCAATCGGTAGCTCGCCATATACAGTAGCTGGCTCCCCTGTTGCTGTGCGTAGCTTCCAAGTTGTCGGTTCAATCCGTTCCGGTGTTCTGGCAAAGGAAGGCCCGAGAATTGTCCTAGTCGCACCTGTATCTAGCAGCATGGTGCAAGGCTCGTTATTGATGAGACCGTCTACGAAGACACCTTTGTTCTGTCGTTGAAGGATAGCGACATAAGCGTTGTTAACCGGGGCTTGCCGGACACATGCCAACGATTGTCCCTTCTCGTCGACCTTCTTTAGTTTTCCTGCATCGGAGTCGATGAATGTTGGACATTTGCTACGCACATGTCCAATTTTGCCACAATTCCAGCATCTTATCTGTCTTTTCTCAGGCAACACTTCCTTCATCACTTTTCTTATGGCAGCTTCCAAGTTAGCAGGCTCCTGTGAGTCTTCCTCAATCGTTTGAACTCTATTTTGGCTTTTGCAGCATTGTTTTGCTGCTTCGAATTCCATAGCGCGTGCCAGTGCGTCTACGAGATGTGTTGGACGAGCTAATATCAACGCTTGTCTGGTTTCTTGGTCACGGAGTCCATCCAAGAATGCCTGAACCGCTAATCGCTCCATTACATTTTCCGGTATGGCTGGATATGCGAGACGAACCAAGCGTGCAATGTCAGTTTCAAATTCTTGTAAGGATTCGCCCGATTTCTGGCAGCGATTTTTCAGTTGGGAGTGGTATACGTGTTCCAAATGGGCCTGGCCATATCGTAATTCTAGATGTTTAATCAGCTGATCATAGTCCTCCTGTTCTTGGGCGGTGAGAGTTTGTAGAATATTTGTCGCTTCTCCACGTAATGCAAGTGTCAGTGCTACAGCTCTTTCCCCTGCATTCCATCCGTTTGCTTTGGCCGCTGCTTCAAACTGCCGGCGGTAATTTGCCCATGGAGTTTTTCCGTTGAACTGAGGCGGCTTCATGGAAAGCTTCCCTATTTCTGAAATGACCTTGACATCTTTCATACCCTCTTGAACTTTATCCAAGTTCAAACTCAAGTCCAGCATTGCATTTTCGTTAACCATCTCTGTGGAGGACGCACTATTAATTCGTTTTTCCAGCTTACTGATCGTTTCCTTCATTTTATCTACCTCCGTGTTCATTTGCTCCCTAATTTTATCTATCTCTGTCTCAACGGTTCCCATTCTTTCTTCTAGAAAATTAGCCACACCACACAATTCTTTTTTTAGGCCTTCTGTGTTTTCCAGGAACTTCTCTTCCAGGCTTCTTGCATTTTCTTCCACGCTCCTTGAATGTTCTAGAAGCTTCTCTTCCAGATTTCTAGAATTTTCTTGAAGCTTCTCTTCCAGATTTCTAGAATTTTCTTCAAGCTTCTCTTCCAGATTTCTAGAATTTTCTTCAAGCTTCCCTTCCAAAGTCCTCGAATTTTGTTGCAGTTCTTCTTTCACGGATTTAGTAGTTTCTTCGAGTTTATTCATTACCAAACTCAAATCACCTCCGGGAACTTCGAATAAAAATGTTTCGGGGTCCTCACCTTCTTGTATAAGTCCTTCTGCAAGTCTTTCCTGGAGTACTTGCTTTTTACCTGTTGTTTCCAGTTCCCTTTCCTCCAATTCCTGTTTCAATTCCGCTACCTTCAAATCCGCAAGGTGCACTTTTCTTGAACACATTTTGTCTTTGACGAGGTATCAGTCTGTTTCACACGAAAAGCTAATCAGTTTGTTAAAAATTCACTTCGCGAATTCTTTTCCACGGGCCACCAGTCTATTGTCTGTTTCACGCGAACAGTGTATCAGTTTATATTCCCACGCACAATTGTCCACTTCGCGAAAACCGGGCCACTGTCTATTTTGGGCGTACAAAAAGGTCTATCAATTTATTTTTCTGACTATCCACTCCACGATCACTTGTTTATTTTCAAAATATCGCTTCTGACACCAATTGTAACGTAAATAAACTTAACTTGGTTTTTACTAATTTATTTCACGCTTAAATCTACAACTTAATTCATATTACGCCACTGTATAGCTCGATCGTATGGGCTCGTTCAGACTGAGAGTGCCATCTTGAGGGCTGCCTATTTATCTCCGTTTCAGAATTCCCGATCTTTCGAATTCTGGCAGTTGGCGACCAGCATGTTCCAATTGTTTCCAATATTGACCGTTGTTTTCCGCGGCAGAGCGACTGTATTGTTCTCGAATATCTCCGGGGATGACCTCATCGTTGTCGATGGCAACGCGTGAGGCGACAGGTCCGGCCTAGGTTCGTTACAATATCTAGCCCCTGTCAGGACACCGTCAAAAATTTAAGGGGCCTAAAGTTATGTCCCCTAAAATCACAACCCAACAATTGGAACCAAACCGTTCTTGGAAATTTCCTTCCTCCATCAAGTGTGAATTTGCATTTCTGTTGAAATGACTCAATTGGTGAATAGGCTTTCGTCAGTATACATAATTTCATAGGGAAATGTGTCATCCTCCAAATATTTTCCAAAGAACTAATTGCAATACTCAAGTCTCCTTGCATTATTGTTTTGGTACAGGTACTGGTGTAGTTGATATTAAAATGAATGATATTTATCTTTCTTCAAAATGTTAGCTGCATAAGACTTCGAAATGTCACATTATCTTGCGATCTCCCTGAGTGACGTATTAATATTTACTTGAACGTATGCCACAACATCTATATATTTTTCTTCACTCACAACAAACGAATCGTTTCCATAATTATCAGGCTCATTTCGCATTTTCTCAACCAGTTTTGGAAAATAGTGCCGGGTCGTGCAGATCAGGATATCTCTGTGCGTAGAAACGTGCAGCATCGGTTGAATTTTGTCTACACTCTCCAAAAACGAATGACATATTAACTTTTACAGTTTTTGTATAAATATTGGTATTTTTCATGATTTTCAAACAATGGGGTACACAATAACTACCTAATTGACTTTGTAGAAGAGATGTAAAATAATATGTCGACACGTCAATTTTTACCGCAACAATTTAATGATGTTGTTTCAGTTGTGTTGGTCACAGGCTACTCAAAGATTTCAAATCTTAATTTAATCTCAATAAGATTCTTCATTCAACGAATGTTCTAACGTTATATTTTCAGTTTTTTATAGAAAGTTTTCTTACAACCTAATAGAGTGCGGTATCAAATTAATCGCAATAAAATGCTTTTTTTTTCTAACCCCACCATGTTGCCATTTGAAAATTGTGATAAAAATTTTAAAATCAAACGTCACATAGCTGAAACATTTTGATCGAAAACAGTGAAGTTGTATTCTCACAAAAATTTTAGGAGTGAAATTAGTTATTTGAACGTATCCATAGCCCTCTAGAATAAAAATTTATTTCGAAAAAACAATGAAAAAACGTTGAAAAGGGAAACATTCTCAATTGAAATTGATAGAAAGATTTTTTTGTGAATTGAAAAATCCACGATTAAAATGAAGTTATTTTTTGTGAATGTCTAACAGAAAACAACTACTTCCCCGGCTAATGCCACGCTGGACATTGAACTACATCTAATAGATATTCTGAAAAGGCATTAACTCAAAAGAAAAAATCTGAAATTGAAAATTTGCATTTTCCTTCAGATCGTTATTTGATTTTTTATTCCAGTCTTAATTAAGAACTCATAAAGATGAATGAGGCAAAGAAGAATGTTTTCCAAAAGAGAGTACTCACCAGAAATCATTCGTAACATTGACGCAGAGGTTATCTTGACGATGGAAGATTGTGACTAAGGTTTATCTTTCAGTCGTAGATGATTCCACATCTGATTTTATGAACATCCTGTTTATATTTTCAACAAATCAATAAAAAAACGGTTACAAACAGTAACGAATGATACATGGTTGTATTCAAAATGTCATATGGAGACAATAAACTGAAAATACAGCAGGTGTCGCATTTAAAAATCGAAAGTTTATGTCACTTCCGGTGAATCCGGAATTTGCATGCAGTTGAGTTACTTCTCAAAAAATGCAGTTTCATGCATCAAACAGATCCTCCAAATTTCATTCCACTATCTCTGAAAACAAAAAATTATAGGGGCGAGCGACCTTCCGTGGACACCCGTATTATATGGTTAGAGCATAGACTAGATATCAAGAGGACGCGGAATTTAAAATTTTCGTCTGGAATATCGCTATTTCTCCTTTTATAATTCAAAATATTAACTTTATCGTAGAAAAGGATACGAACTCCTCAGGAAATTAGATAATCTGTCATGAAATGTACACGGGAGTCATCGAAGATGTGGCAACAATCAATATAGGTATATTCAGAAAATAATGTCCGAATATTTTTTTGAGAGATGGCAATTCTACCACTGATTTTTTTTTGTTTTCTCTCCACCTCTTTGTCAGCCGTTCAAGGCATTCTGTGTAGCATGTCTTGAATTGTGAACCTAACCAAAATAATTGTATAAAATATACCTCAATGTAGACAACAGCAAACCGTTCCGAGATACGGGGTGTTAAAGTTTTTCTTAAAAACTGACTATTTATTTATTGCTCTGAAACCGGTCGAGATATGTGAATGAAATTTGGCGACTTTCAAGAAGTAGTTATTGCGCATTTTTCGACATGCAATTGGGAGTTTAATGTTCATCATTGGCGCGCATACGGGTGATAATCTCAATTTTTTTTGAGAAAAAAATAGTACGCCAATGAAATATTCCGAATTAAAGATCATTCTTGAATTCTTCGTACAATATGTGACAAAAAAACTCTCTTGCCTTTTTTCCGTATGAGGCGCCGTTTTTATGCAAAAAAATAAAACATTTTAACGCGTATTTGTCATTACTTTAATACATATTCTAGTAGCGTAGCTAGTAGGCTACTGTCAACATTCTGTTGAATACGAATATTTTAACAAAATGTCAAATTAGCGTTTCTTCATTTTTGAGCTTTTAGTTTGGTATAACATTAATGATAATAAGTAATTAACTTTTCTTTTATCGAAATGAATGGAAAATAATACAGATGCGGAATTGTCAGACATGCATTTTGTCTATGGTCGAAGTAATGGAAATGGTCGGCAAGCTCGACGATTGTATGCTGAGTTGTATCCAGGACGTAGGGTACCCCATCACACAATATTTGCGCGAAAATGGTACATTTAAGAAACAAACGGCTGACTGCGGGCGCCCTCGAGAAGTACGAACTTTGCAACTAGAAGAAGCAGTTCTCGAGTTAATTGTGGAGTCACCTGAAACGAGTACTCGAAAAATTGCCAACATACTGAATGTAAGCAACTTCACTGTATTTAAAATTATTAAAGAACAGCAATTGTATCTGTTTCATATTCAACGTGTGCAAGCTCTACTACCAAGAGACTTTTTTCCGCGCCCAGTTTTTTGCCATTGGATTCTTCATCAAATCGCTCAAATCCCAATTTTTTTAAATGATATTTTGTTTTCTGACGAGGCAAATTTTTTACGATAGTGTATACGAAATTTCCATAACAATCACCTCTAGGCTGAGGAAAATCCACATGGAATCTTTGGAGCTCATTTTCAGCATCGGTTTTCAGTAAATGTATGGCTTGGGGTACTTGATGATCATTTAATCGGTCCATATGTCCTCCCACAACACTAACAGGCAACTCTTACCTTAATTTCCTGCAGGAAGAGTTGCCCGTTCTTCTTGAAAAAATTCCTCTGCAGCTGAGACAACACTTATGGTTCATGCATGATGGTGCACCAGTCCATCTAAGCATTATTGTACGTTAATCACTTAGATACAGTGTATTCAAATCGTTGGATAGGTAGGGGAGGTACGGAACATTGGCCAGCTCGATCTCCGGATTTAAATCCTCTTGATTTTTGCATTCGGGGTTTTCTTGAGTCATTAGTTCATTCCACTCCTGTCAAAAATGTTGAAGACCTGAGGAATTGAATTATAGCCGGCTGTGAGACAATAACAAATACACCAGGAATATTTGCGCGAATACGACAATCAATGAGGCGAAGAGTTAAACCTTGTATCACGTCTGAGGGAGGTCATTTTGAACATTTGTTGTTGCTTTACGCCCATTTATTTATTAGTGTTAGTTTCTGTTATTGTTCGGGTTTAACGCTATTGTATTAGATAGTTCTTAATAATGTATTAAATAAATGAAAAATACGAAAAAAAGGCAAGAGATTTTTTTTGTCACAAATTGAACGAGGAATTCAAAAGTGATTTTTAATTTAAAATTTCTCATTGGTGTACCATTTTTTTCTTTAAAAATTTGAGATCATGACCCGTATGCGCGCCAATGATGAAAATAAAATCCTCAATTGCCTGTCAAAAAATGCGCAATGTTTACTTCTTGAAACCCATTAAATTTCATTTGCATGTCTCGACCGGTTTCAGAGCAATAAATAAAAAGGTAGTTTTTAAGAAAAACTTCAACACCGTATCTCGGAAAACGAAGCATTTGCAGGCAAAAGTTATATAGCAAACTGTCATTATTTGTTCATGCAGAATAACTCCCTGAAGTTTGTCGCACTTATTCACTTGTAGGTTCACTTGTAGGTGTGAAGTGAATATGTGTGGTGAAAGGGGTTACTTGTGCAATTTTGTGATTGTGTGACACCACAGCGTCAGCCAGTCTTCATTTACAGCAAACGGGAAAACTTCCCAACAATTTTGGAAGCTAATATTTTTCATCAAACCAATGGAAGTTATCACTACATCTTATTCTTGTCTTCAATGTAAAAGTGTTGATATCTCCATACCAAAATCATTCGTAGAATCTCTCAACAAATCTTGGAATTAATCACACTATTTATAAAACAGTTATTTACATTTATCAGTACTCTTATGCCAAACGAAGGAATTGAGTCAATGAGAAATGGTGGTCACTTCTGTCAATAGAAGAATCTGAGTGCTCATTGTTACTGTGATTCATAAAAGAGAAAGAGAAACTGGTATTGATTTTGAAGAAGGTAAAATGCAATTATCTCGTAGGTCTGATGTGTGTGATGGAGGATTTGTACCCATCACAGAAACTGTTCTATTTGATTACTAAAGACATTCTTTCTATAAAAAGTTCAGTGGAATGATTATCTTCCATAGTATTACCGAATCTTCTTTCAATTTCCCGAATGGAAGTGGGAGATTCAGTACCGAAAACTCCGAAAGTTTAGACAGCTATTATAGCTATTTTTTTTTCATTGTACAGATTTTTTTAAATTTTATTTGTTATGTTTTATAGAATTGAGGAGACTGACTGTTCATTCCTTCCGATAGATTCATCTTCAAGGTAGTTCCGCCACGAGACAGTTGAATTAGGAGATTATTTTCGACGGAATCGAAAATTTCAAAGAACTTTTCGATTTGACACGCGAAAAAAAAATTTTTTTGAAGGAGGGCATTTGCCCCCCCAATCGAATCTAGAAAATGTCTTCGTTATAGAAAGTCGGCGACTCAAAGAATTGATGTCCCCAAAAAGCGCAGCCAAAAAAAAATCCGACCCATAATAATTTGACATAATATTAAGTAATAGTACTCTGACACAAACAAATAAAGAGAAAGAACACAAAGCGTTCGCTGTCCGTGTCATATCCCATTTATCCATTCATGCGACACTAAAACATAACAAAGTATTAAAATTTTCAATAAGACATACATATAATGAATGCACACATACATATATATAGATACATTCCACACATACATACATATATATTTACATAGATATACATGTAATACGGTATTGAAGCAGGAAAAAAAAATAGCCTAAACGAAGAGAACTGAGTAGCTGGACGTATAATTATTTTGGCATATTAGAAAGAAGATCTGCCGAATATCTAGTATCAATCACTCACTTTGATTTTTTTTACAATAACTGTGATATCCTGCTCTGGCTCCTCCTCGTTTTTCATAAACTTCTTAATTTCAGTACTAATGGTAGAATTAATAATGTGCTGTTTGCCTATGCATGGTCCATATGTTACGTGTTAATTGAGTAAACTTCAGTTATATATATCTCGGGTTCGGGATGGTGAAACTTGTTAAAATTTTATAGAGGTGTTGTTCATGTGTTGACAATACGTATGCCAAATTTCAATAATTTCCTCGTTCAACTATCTCGTGGCGGTACTATCTCAATTACTTTGCTTTCTTCGATTTAAATCCGCGACTTATTTATGTTGATGTTGATCATTGAGAAGTGGAAAACTCACCTGTAATTTTTTTAATTTTTTTGTAAGTAGCCCCCACATAACCAGCAATATGAGCCCCGATTCCATGGCCAACAATATAGATATTATCCAAACTGTAATGCATTTTTTCCTGAAATTCAGCTTGGTCATTTGTTAGGAAGGTGGAAAGCCTGAATGAATGTCTCACTTTGAGTTCTTTTAGCAAGTTGATTATTTCCAAGGCCACAACTCTGGCATTCGCGATGGCTTGATCGTAAGGAGGTTCAGCTCCTCTTTGCCAGTCTATGGAAATGACGTTATAATCCAAGGAATGGTCGAAGATTATGAAGCCAACATGCTAAACAAACAAATATTTTAACATGTTGGTATGTTCAATGTAAATAATTATTTATTATTATTAGAGTATAGTCTGTTCCTTCATATAAGTACGCCAATTTCTGTCACAATAACGGAAATCAATTGAAATAAATGAGACGGAATTATAACAAAATATGCATTAGAAGTCGCGTTTCTATCAACGAGACATCACCTGAAGATGACAAATGCGATTCTGCCGAAACGTCGTAAAATATGACCTTTTCCCAGTGGCATGAGGAAGAAAAAACAGTTCAATATATTACGCAAATATGGGAGATGATTTGAGCAGGTGGTATTGAAATTTTTCGAAACTCAAAAATGAAGTTATAGGTAGATTGTGATACTGTACACATTTCGAGTGTTAAACTTCAGCTCTGATGAATATTACTCATGGGTGGAAAACAGCCAAGTATCAGACCATAAACAGTGTATATTGTGAGTACGATTTCAATTACCAGTTTCGAAAAGTTGAGAAAAAAAATACGTTTTGGTACTTGAAAAGTACAAATAAAGAATACTTCCAAAGATATATCTAGGAACTCCCCTGGTTACTTATTACTGAAACTGATAATATTGATATAAAAAAAGGACATACTCAATAACAATATTATGGATCTTATCAATATTCAGGCTCCCAAAAAATATATCACTCCTAGAAACATGCACCTTGGATCACTGATACCATCAAAACCATGCACAAGCTAGAAATTAAGCCCTTACATAAATTTCGAAGAGTCAACTACCACACCACTAGTCAACGAATTCAATTGGAGCTGAAAAAAGCATATCTGAATTCAATATTCAGCAAAGGACCTCGCACCACATCAATGGGAAATTGGCTTTCGGTGAATTTGCTCGAATTTTTCATATATTGCAGAACTAGTGATGCTGATCAAATGTCTCCATGCACCACCGCTCTAAATTCAACAGTTTAAGTTATATAGGGTGCTAAAGATAACTTTTTCCAAAATTTCAAATGGCCGTTGTGAAGAGACTTTTTTGAATATTTAAACCAAATCGAGTATGCATTGATTATTCATACGGCCGATTTGAATACACTATAGAGAACAATGATTCCTGCACGTACAGACGATATACAGGGTGAGTCCAAAGATAGCAAGTTTTTCAGCGATTTCCAAAAAATTGAGCAGTGGAATTTCATTCATTTTCAGATATTTTGTAGGATACCAATATTAATTGTAATTGATGACATAAGCATCTCCTGAAAAGAACCGACATATATATTATGTATTTCTCATGAAACTGCACCAGTCCTGCTTATTGATATATCAACTGCCTGAAATTCCGGAAAAGTCGGTTACAAACTCAATCGTTCACGGTGAAAATATCATTAGTAAATAAAACATCATCTACTACGATTGATAGAACAACTCGAATGATGGTAGAAGAATCCCGAAAAATATGGCAAATAATTAAAACTGAAACATTGATTTACAACAAAATAGGAAACATAATATGCTCATATTCTATTAAAAAGACCTATATGGAATGTATAGGTTGCTCATGAAGGACGACAGAAAATCCAGATTTATTCAAGTTTCACTGTTCAGATGACATCCTGTTGGAAACCTTGGGCTCACCGCCGGACAACTGTCAATTGATCTTGATTGATGATCTATTATATTACCTACTTCAATATCAAAACTGTGGAATTTTTTGGACGGAAAAACATGATACAGGGTGTCCCTGTATCACCAGTACTTCATATAACTTTTGTTCCTAAAAGCCTTCGTTACCAAGTTACGGGCCCTCAAAATTACAAAATGAAAAATGTTTTTCTTTGATAACTTTCAAAGTGAATATTCAAAATCATCTAAATTTTGGTGATTGACTAAACAAATGAATTCCTTCGATGAGCTTTTATGCAGGAGTCAGTTGTTTTGCTACAAAGTCAGGAACGGACTACCCCCGATGGTCCACACCCCAAAACTTTGAAATGACAGATAATTTTACAATAGTTTTCAACAAAATGAGGTTACGTAGACAATTTTCTGAATAAAAGTACTCGTGTGGAAAGTCGATCGGAGCAACAATTCTTGATAAAAATGCAGTTTCACATCAAACCCGATCGTCCACCATTATTTGAAATGAAAAATGTTCACAGGAGAAATACTAATGCTAACGTTAATTCAACAACATTTATAACAGGGATTATACAAAATATGCTAAAATAAAGTCGTAAACAAAAATTACAGTACCTAGTTGAAAGTTTCATTCACAAAGTAGATATTTTTTCAAATGAAATATCAAGTTATGTAGATTCGTGGTGTTTTGGAACTAACAAGCTACTCCACTATGACATATCGAATTCAGTCCATATTTTGTATGTACGCGTGGAAAAAGCACGTTTCGTGATGTGTTATCTGAATCTCATGAAACTCAACATTTGGATGTTGCAAATTCGTATTCACAGCTTAAATGTTGAGGAGTTTTACTGATAAGTATAATTTCATGGGAGAAAATCTTCAACCCGAAGATAAATTTAGCTGAAAAAACGCACATCGGAAGACACAACTAAAAAAAATCAAACGAGTAAACTACAAAAACGGCTGCACATGAATAGGTGAAGAATATCCGGTGAATAAATTTATGTTCCATGATAAAAATCCGTTATGAAAAATGTACCTATCATTTCTATTTTCATTACAAATTAGTCTTTTCGAATAATGGTATCTCAGGTTGGATGTCGTCGAAAAAAAATGCATTTTTATCAAAAATCTTGTTTTTTCAAAACATATTGACAAATCCCGTGATTTCAAAGTTTTGGGGTGTGGACCATCGGGGGTAGTCCGTTCCTGACTTTGTAGCAAAACAACTGACTCCTGCATGAAAGCTCATCGAAAGAATTCATTTGTTCAGTCAATCACCCAAATTAAGATAATTTTGAATATTCACTTTGAAAGTTATCAAAGAAAAACATTTTTCATTTTGTAACTTTTAGGGCCCGTAACTTGGTAACGAAGGCTTTCAGGAACAAAAGTTATATACTGGTGATATTTTGACCCCATCTATACATTCCCGAGAAGAAAAGAGGAAGTTCAGGGACACCCTGTATAACAGGGTACAATGAACTAAAACGAACGTACAGAAAAGGATGATAGAGTCAGAATACCCGATTAACTTGTCCCTGTCTATGTTCAGCATCCTCTATATGGATGAGAAGGGAATTTGATGGATACTCCATATACCGTTCATGACGGGCGTAGCCAAGGTACCAGATAACACTGGCCACATGGGCACAACATCCAAGGGTCCTGGCTCCAGTTCCACAAGTGCAATAATATCCAAATATAACATCGTCAACACCATTGATTTGTTCAATATGCTCCACATTTGCTTCGAATGCTATGAGTAATTGATATTTGGAGGCATTACGGAATTTGAATGAACTCTCTTTCATAAAAATCCACGCTCATTCGTATTTGCATCCATTTGAAATTCATTTTCATCATAATGATATACAGTATCTTGTATATACGCTGCTGCCAATTCTACCTGGCATATGCCAACGTTATATCTCGTACCAATCGTGAATCTAATTTGGGAATTTTTTAAAATGATCCTGTCTGACTAATATCCAATCCCCTTTTTTTTTAAGGTTGCCTTTTCCACCATTATATTGGCAAATTCTAGGTTGGTATCTCTCATTTGAATAAGCGGATGGTACTTATTCATCCTCGCACCTGCTATTTCTAGTAAACGTTTTATATTTTCAATATGATGTGTATCAATTCTGTGATAATTTTTTTTTAACATTGTCTTCAAATGACCTTTCCGTGCCTCTCTAGTTTTTGTTACGATTCTGGACTTGTTGGCTTCGTCAGTTAGCCCTTGTCTTTGTCCTCGAGGTAGAACTGAAGGCATTTTACAATGAATGCCGATATTCTGAAGAAAAGGAAGAGCATCTTGGTAGCCCCTATCTATAATAAAAATATCACCTGGATGAAACCATCTTCTCATTTGATTGACATCTTTACTCAATTCATTCTGCGGTATGCGTGCATCATTATTTTTTGAATCCACGAAACATTGGCCTTGGATATTGAAAATATAACCATCTTTACTCTCAATTAGGACTGGTTTGATTAAATGTCTCTATTTGTGTTGAGAATATGATTGTCTTGATACCCGGAAGTTGCAACTTCTGTTGATGTACAAATAAGTACCATCTATATAAACTATTGCTTTCAGTTCATTGGGTTGTGGACTGAACAATTGATTCGCAAAAACACTAACATGTCGTTCTATAAATTGTTCTCTAGCTATTGCGGTAAATCCTATATTATCGGGTACGGAATGAGTCATCAAAGATTCTCGCACGTAAGTTATCACTAAACTGGTTTCTTGGCGGCTTGAATAATTGAATATGATGTTTAAACATTCATCGGAAATACATTTTCGGTGTTTGCATAATAATGTCAATTAATATTTTTTAGAAATATGTCTCTCACCTCTATCCTGTCTTGGTACAGATACACAATGACTATATAAGTCACCAAACTGTTCTTTTGTGAGCGGAGCAATGGATTTGAATTCTCCATCAGAAAAACTATTCTCTTCTACGTAATCCAATTTACGCTTAGCGGCAGCTCTGAGTTCGTTTAAAAATGATTGAAGTTCCTGACTTTTCAGAGCGTAAGGTCTATTGATATATCTTAAGCATATCTGTAGGATGGGAAATAAAAAACCACGATCATCAAGATGAATTCTACAGGAATGGGTATTTTCTGGTATGTAGATGTCCTGATTTATAAACACGTTGTCCCTGCATTCTATTGGGAGTCTTTGAAGATCATCTATATCATTGCAAATGAGACACGTGTGCCTTGAGGATTGTGTTAGAATATACAACATCCTGGATCTTTTTGAAGGTGATGAATCTCCTGAATAATTGATTGGTTGCATGTCAAACAGATTCTTGTTCCATCAATTTCTGCGACATGTGGAAGTCCCCTTTGGTCGCGTCTTTCCAATGGCAATTTCTCGTTTCAATTCATTTGGTTCTCCATTGAGTCGCGCCATATTTTGTGTACCGAATATAACATCACGTAAAACAATTCACTCGGTGACGATTAGCCATTTTTTCAATAATTGAAATGATTTCAATGAGAACTCAACATATGCAATGATTGCAAAATGACAATTCAGTATTTGTTAAAAAATGGATATGGTTGCTATATGTCATTCCAATTCAGAGCCATTCTGACCAAACTAAAGTTGCAGCTAGTCTATCCCCTCTCCAAGTGTGGGTAATTTTCAAATGAACTTAAAGTGAACATTTTATGGCATAGGCTTACAAATGGAAAGTGTGAGTTCCTTTCCTTTTTTTCATAATGAAGAAAGAATTTATATGAGATTATCTTGACCACACATGATTCACAGCAGACTACTAACATGTATTCCTTTCCATATACAGGAAGTTTCAATTACCAATCAATCGACATTTCACCCATTGAGGTGTGAATTCGAGTAACGAGTATGTTTTGCGGATTGGTAGTTTTGCTAGTCATTGGTGGGAAGTCGATTGTGGTTTATTCTACAATTCCATATGCAACATATATCTAGAATCTAGACATTCTCCGAGGAATATTGGAATTATTGTTACGCGTATAGGTACGAAATATTTTTTGTAATGAAATATGAGCATATTAAGTTACCTTTAATATTGTTATTCAATTATTTTGTTTAATTTTTTGATATTTTCGAGATTGTTTTTCCTTCACTCGAGTCGTTCTACTACTCGTAATATATTTAGGTTTATACATATTATTCAAAATATTCCAGAGAAAATTGTTCAAAATCTGTCAACAGATGTTGTCGAACACATATTTGTGGAAATGTTTCAATAAAATGAATATCAAACATAACTACTTCGAGGAAATTATCAATAAAGGACACTATTTTCTGATCAACCCTGTACATTTAATGTAACCGAAGAGTGAACTTTCACCGTGAACGATCGATTTTGTAACCGACTTTTCCAGAATTTCAGGAATTTGGATATATCAATAAGCAGGACTGGTGCAGTTCCATGAGAAATATATAATAGATATGTCAGTTCAATTCAGGAGATGCTAATATATTCAATCGCAATTGATATTGGTATCCTACAAAATATCTGAACATGAATGAAATTCCACGGCTCAATTTTTTGGAAATCACTGAAAAACTTGCTATCTTTGGAATCACCCTGTATATCGTCTATACGTGCAGGAATCATTGTTCTCTATCATGTATTCAAATCAGCCGTATGAACAATAGATGCATACTCGATTTGGTTTATATATTCGAAAAAGTCTTTTCACAATGGCCATTTCAAATTTTGGAAAAATTATTTTAGCACCCCATATAATCTGAACCTTTGAATTTAGAGCGGTGGTGTGATGGAGACATTTGATCAGCATCACGATTTCTGCAATATATAAAAAATTCGAGCAAATTCACCGAAAGCCAATTTCCCATTGATACAGCCAAAAAAAAATGGCATGAACTCACAAAAAGTAAAAACCATGAGATTTGATAAAGGCACACTTTAACCAAAAATAAATCAACCAATGGAATACAGTGATCTTCGTACGATTCGTATTTTGCCAATCTTCTTGAAAATTGTCGAAAAAATAAAGGAAAGACAAATACGTCACTTTTTGACTATCCGTATCCTACCACCCAAACAATCCGGATTCAGAAAAGGGTATAGCTGTGGAACAGCCCTTTCAGATGTGTCGACATCTCAGAGGCGATTCATGAAATAAAATTCTACCTGACTATTCTAAGGCACTTGATTTAATGGATCATGATATACTCTTAACAATGTTACTTTAACTTCGAAATCAGTAAGTCAGCACGCTCTCTACTGGCTTCATATCTGCTTAATAGAACACAGATAGTAAAAATTAATGTTGAGAAATCCACTCCCTTGTGGAGTACCTCAGGGTAGTATTCTTGGTATTCTTCACATTGTATACCTCGAAGTTTATTAACGTTTTGAAATACTATAATGATCACTTTCACGCTGATGATACCCAGATATATTTCTCATTCAAATTCTCGGATCGGGCAATAGCCGTAGATTGTATCAATACCGATCTTGATTCCTTGCAAAAATTATCAACCGATCATGCTCTGAAAATTAATCCAGAAAAATCCGTGGCTATGATATTTGGTAAATAAAATCTCAGACTTACCGAATAATCAATTCCCCTTGAAAATAGGAGATACGGAAATACCTATTAAATCTTCACACAAAAATTTGGGCTTGACAATAGAGACATCTATGCGTTTCAAAGAACATATTACGGAAGAATTGAGAATGCATGTTCTTCTCTTGAGCTAATTTACATGCAAAGATAGTTCCCGTCAGTGACGGTAGAAACAATGTTCTGTGATTCATTGGTAGGTACTCTCCTTGTCGTGTATTCTCTTATTTATGGCATTCAGTCAAATAGGTATCTATCTATTCCTGAGAAGCTCAAACAATTAAAATGACTCAATATGTATCACAGGCGACGTATATGGCAAGGATGTTCCACAACATCTTCAAAACGAACACCATAAAAAATTAAAATTCAGGACAGACGTCCATATATAAAACACTCGCCGTCAAACACTGCATACTGTTCCCAAACACACTAAAGGAATATATTCGTATCAATAATATTTTGAAACTTGATAGGTAGTAATTTTGTAGGGTCACCTCCCTTTTTTTTCTCCCTATTCTACGGTTTGTTTTTAAATTTTTATTCACTATGAACATCATCTACTTAGTCATTACGCTGTTAAATCATATTTCTTCATCTATTTCGGCCGTGATGACAGTCCTAACTATCATGTGAATCAATGTGCCTTTTATTCAGAGATTCATCAAGTCAAGTAGCTTGATATTTTAACAAACTATTGAGTTGACTTGAAAATCAAGCTCGTGACAATTTACATACTTGACTTGACTGATTTGAGATATTTATTACTTGACTTGAAATCAAGCTACCTGATATTACTTGATCTTGATACGCACGTGTCGTACGGCGTATATTTCTGCAAGCTCGCTCGCGCTTAGACAAAATCCGGGGATCCCCGAGCTCCGAGCTGACTGAATCAATTGCGCAGTCTTGCTTATTATGCATACATACACGCCCTAGGTGAATGGTAGTTGTGTCCAAGTGTGTGACTTGTTACATCACAAAATTACATAAGTGTTTAAACCTGTGCCCTGCAGAAAAAAAAATTTAATCATCGGAAATAATGGAATCAGAGACCAGCTAGTCAGAATATGTGTTAGAGGAGAATACTTCTCAATCCGAAGATCGTGAACTTGTGAAGAGCCGGCACACAAATAAACTAAGACCAATGGAAAGAAAAAAGTCACGGATTTTTTCACCGTTGAACAAGATCCGAAGAGTATGAGAAATACTGATGAGCAAGGGAAATGCACGCTTTGCACAACGAAACCCACCGTACTGAAAAATTGTGGAACATCTGCATTAAAAAGGCATTCATAATCCAAACATACTAAAATCTATGAACAAACTTTTGGGAAATCAGAACATTCGACTTCCCGTGCAAGTCCCTCTGCAAGCACCAATACCAATAAGGAAAGTACGATTTTAAGTTGGCTAAGTGATAGTGGCAGTACTACAAATGAAAGGGTGAGTTATTCTCTATTATCTATTATATTCAAAAGCAGGTATAGAAAATATTGAATATATTAAAATTGCATATACTGCGCTGCTGCTTATATGCCACCCACTGTGTAGCGGAATTTGCAACCAAATAATGCAAATCCCTCAATAATCAGCCTTCAGCCAGGTTATCGCTGAACGCTGAAATAGAGTTTCACAGAATAGTATATTACACAACTAGTGTAGAAGGTGATACATTCCACACGAGTGAGAATGTTGTTGAACGTGGCGATAGCCGAGTGAGAAAATGTCACGAGTGTAAGAAAGTCACTTTTTTACTAGTTGTGTACACTATTTTTCCTACGAACACAATAAATTTTCTTCGAGGTTTGTATTAAATTTTGTAATTATTACTCTTTATTTTCTGCACGTGTGTAGAAAATATTTACCACACATGTGTGGAAAATATTTTGATGTCAACATTACTTTCCACACATGTGCGAACATGGTTTTTTCCCCACATGTGTGGAAATATTCCTGCGCACGTGTGAAATTTAGTAGTTTATAAACAACCAAAGAGTGCGGATTTTGTTATTTTCGGGTGATGTGGTCGTAGAAAATAGTATATTAAAGTATAAGTGGATAAAAAGGGCTTTAAAACACGCGCGATTTTTCGAGCACGACGGCGTAGCCGGAGTGCTCGAAATAGAGCAAGTGTTTTTAAGACCAGTTATCCACGAATACTTTACGTTATTTTTTTTTATTGGTGCACTTTGAAATCATATATACTGGTATTATTACTACAAATAATAGAAATAAGAACTAATAATGCAAGAAGGTTGAATTCGTGATGTGACATCAGTATACCTTTCGTTGTCATGGAAATGAGAAAAACATTCCTTTGCAATTTGTTACCAAAGATCAATATTTGTTGTCACCAGAGCTCAAAAATGAATTATTCTAAAATCGATTTTTTGAATAGTGAGGCAGAATCGCGGTTAATACCGCGAAAATCCAGTGATAGGGGAGAGTTGCTTAATTTGAACCGCCACCCAAATTGAACCACGTAAATAAATCCTTATTGAGGGGCAGGTTATGCCATCTGATGTCCAACTACTGAAGTTTGTGGTCTAAAACTTACCCACAGTTACATTTCGGTGTTAGTTCTCGTTGGTGTCTGTTGCTGGCAACGTGATTCTCATTTTTGTATTGTTGACTCTATTATTTCAGTACACTTACTTAAGGGATTAACAAAAAGTTTATCCAGGTAAGTACTTTTAGTTATTCTAGTTATGTTTGTAAGAGTATTTTTGATGTTTCTTGTGAATATAAAATATAAACAACTCTAAATAAAAATTTTAGGTTAACTTAAAAAAGAAATTGTATTGTTTCCTAAATTGAACTTAGAATGGGATTCTAAAATTGAACCGGTTCAATTTAAGAACCGTGCCAGGAAGTATTTTTTTTTATTTCTATTTCCATATTGGTATATCTAAAAGTTTTTTTATTATTTCTTCTTGAATTAAATAATAAGAATAAAATATTTTCAGGATTATGTCACAGACAAAACGAGGCAGATATGGTGAATGGTCCGAAAAGGATATGGAAATGGCCATAAAAGCTTACAAAGATGGAGTTGGATTAAATGAGTGCCAACGAAGATTTAAAATCGATAAATCAACTCTATCAAGACATATTCGACAAACAAATAAAATTACAAATAATTGCATTAAACGAATGGGTACAAGAAATGTTTTTAATGTTGAAATGGAAATATTAATAGTCGAACACATTCTAAAGTTTGAAGAAGTGTTTTTTGGTTTAACAATAAAAGTTGTCCGAAAAATTGCATTCCAACTGGCTGAAAAGCACAAATTATCTCATAAATTTAATAAAGAAAAATGTATTTCTGGAAAAAAATGGTTTTATGGCTTTATGAGACGTCATAAGGAATTATCACTCAGACAACCAGAATCTACTTCGCTTGCACGAGCAAGAGGATTTAGCAAGGAAAAAGTAACAGAGTTTTACAAACTTTGGAAAAGTTAGTTGACAAATAAAAAATGGATTCGAACACAATATTTAATGTTGACAAATCCGGGTATTCCACAGTTCAAAAAATAATGCAAAAGGTTATTGTTAAAAAAGGCAAAAGACAGGTGGGTGGAATTACTAGTGGTGAAAGGGGACTTAACACAACAGTTGTGTGCTGTGCTAATGCTGCTGGCCTTTATATCCCCCCTATGATAATTTTCAAAAGAAAAAAATATGCTCCTGAATTGGCAGAAGGTGCTCCCAGTGGAAGTATTTGTCAGATTTCTGACTCGGATTACATCAACTCTGGATTATTTCTACTTTGACTTAAACATTTTCACAACATTGTGAAAAGTGGCCCCAACAAAGATGTTCTTCTGATATTAGATGGGCATACAACACATAGCAATAACTTAGAAGCTTTAGAATTTTGTCGCTAGAATCATATTCATCTTCTTCAGCTACCCGCACATACAACACATAGACTCCAGCCCTTAGATGTAGCATTTTGTAAACCACTACAAAGTTACTTCGTGCAGGCACAAGATTCTTGGTTGAGGGCTCATGTTGGACAGGGGATTTCAGCTTACAAATTTCAGAACTTATTAGTGAAGCATATGGAAGGGCAGCTACTGTGGGAACAGCTGAAAATGCTTTTAAAGCAGCAGGTATTTGGCCTGTCAATATGAATCTTTTTCCAGACCACTTGTTTGCACCTTCCCTTGCAGTCGAGCGACAAATAGAAAAAGAAAATTCCGAAACACAAAAAATACCTGAAGACGAAACAACACCAAAATGCAATAGTCAGGCTGGTCTGTCTTCATCTACCATTGTGTTTGAAACAAACAAAACACCTGGAGACAAAACACCACCAATATTAAGAAATATCAGGCTGGTCCATCTTCATCTACCATTGTGTCCGAAACACACAAAACACCTGGAGGCAAAGCACCACCAATATCAAATAGTCAGGCTGGTCCATCTTCATCTACTATTTTGTCCGAAGTCAGTCCTAACACATTTAATAAAAGTTTAGAAGAGATATGTACCCTTCCAAAGAATTCTGAAGTCAGTGGTCATACAAAAAAACGCCATCATACGTCATCAGCTGTAGAACTGACTAGTACACCATACAAAGATGAGTTGGTTGCTAAAAAAAGAAGTAAAGAAGAGTCAGAAAAATAAAAAATAAATAAGAAGAGCAGGAAAACTAAAAAACCTATTCAAAATGTAGAATCAAATTTGTCCAATAAAGTAAAAGTATTGATTAAAAACAAAAAACCGAAACAAAAGCCAAAAATACGACACAGAAATACTAAAAAAAAGATTGGAGGAATCAGCTGATTCAAGCGAAGAAGATTAAGATGTGTTTGTATTGTCACGATTCTTATTCCAACTCTGTAGCGGAGGAAGGATGGGTTAAATGTCAAGTGTGCTCAAAATGGGCACACGAAAAGTGAAAAGTATGCAGGAATCGAAGAAGACGAGATTTTGATCTGTGACATATGTGAACATTAATTTTTAATATGGGTTCAAATTAGGTTACTAGTGGTTCATTTTAGGCTACCGGTAGCCTAATTTGAACCATTTTCCTCAAAATTGTTTCATATTTAGGATTCAAAAATGTTTTGTTTTTTGTTCTTTTTGTTCGGTAAAAATAAAAGTTTATATATTTCTCTATCGTTTGAGCTTAAAATGTGTGCCAACAATTCAGCAATACCGGAATTATTGTCATTTCTTTTGAAGTGGTTCAAATTAGGCAACTCTCCCCTATATATAAAAAAGAATATGAAAAGTTCATCAAATGGATGGAGGAGCACATATAAATGAACGAATTGTAAGTAATATTTTGACGTTACAAGGTACTCCTGTCAGATCAATAATCAAAAATTTGTCATTTAGACTTCACGTTTCTCGATTTGTTGATGTTGTCATGGTTACCTTCAAAAAACGCGCGTATTTTAAAGTTCGATGTAAACACGCTGAGGCGTGCTTTAAATAGGTAAAAAGGGGCACCAATAAAAAAAAAATAATACCTTCTTAAAACAAAAACTACTCATTACTACTTTAAAAAAATTATAATTCGTAAATACATTGATATATTTATATGTTAATTTGATTTTTCCTACATTTTCAGGATTTCCAGAAAGATAAGTTTCAAAACCTACTTGTGGAGTATATGGTGGAAAGGTACCTACCGTTCAATTTTCTCGAGGACGAAATAAGTTTACAAGCTTATAAGTACTTAAATCCTAACGCAATTTTGCTGGTAGGAATAAAATGGATTCTTGGCAATGGAAATGTTCGGGTCAGCACAGAATACCCTCAAAAGTTTAAATATAAATAAAAAATCTCATTCACAATAGATGGTTGGTCTTCTTTTAGTATGAAAGGATACTATGGAATTACTACTCATTTCATTGATAATAATTGGAAACTGCATGCCATCCTTTTGGATTTTGTTTCGGCGCATGGACAACATACTGGCAGATGGATAGCAAAGCTTTTTGCTGATACATTGGAATTCTACGATTTAACAAATTCTGTGCAAGGAATTACAACCGACAATACAAACAGCAATTTCACATTTATGAATGAGCTCACAGGCTTTATTTCCGACATTGACCCTAAAAATGGTCACTTCGTATGTTTTGCGCATATTTCAAATTTGGGGGCAAGAGATTTTATAAAAATACTTTATTCAAATTCTGAGTTTTAAGAGACAGAGACAGATGCTACCCTATCGAACAGTGTCTTGGAAAAAAGTTGAAAAATTCTGAAAATCTGCCCAACGATTTCGAAAATTTTTGCACTACTCTGAATTCAACAATGGCTATGCCAAAATTAGATGTCATAACAAGATGGAATTCAACTTTGGATATGCTGCGATGAGGCCTCAATATGAAAAAGTCTATAAAAATTCTTTGTGATAACACAGAAAATATGAAAACTTTGAAGCCTACAGACACCGAGTGGTCGATAATAGATCGAGTTTGTGAATATCTGAACAGTTTCAAGACAATTTTCAAAACATTAGAGGGTGGGGCATATTGCACACTTCCGATGGTGATAATTGGTATAAATATGCTTCAGGATGAGCTAGAATAATGGGCTATTGAACTCGATAATAATCCAAGTAGAAATGAGACTGATGAAAAATTCATTTACAGTATTCAAGCGGCTAAAGATAAAATCATCAAACATTACCAAAGAACCAACTGGATGTACTGTGTTGTATCAATCTTAGATCCCCAGCATAAAGTGAAAACATTCTCCAATACAAGTTGGGGAAAAGATTCGGTAAACGAAGCAGCAGTCAAACACTCTGAAGAAATTTTTAAAACAAAATATTTTCAGCCAGGTCTACAGAGCACAACAGCATCATCTTCATCTTCGAAGGATAAATACAGTGAGTTTGATATCGATCTCCTAAGTTTATTCAAAAAATCTCCTGTGAATCAAGCAAATGAAATGGCTTGGCGTTATGAAATAGATAAATTCCTGTCTGAACCACGTGCTAACAGTTCTGAAGATATAGTAGAATGGTGGAAGAGGCACGAAAACATTTTTCCAAACTTGGCCAAAATGGCCAAAGATTTTTTATCAACGCCAGCATCTTCAGCTCCTGTTGAAAGACAGTTCTCCAGAGCTGCTCTGACTGTTAAAAAAACCCGCAATAGATTAGGCGACAAATCCATAAGATGCCTCATGTGCCTCAAATCCTGGATGGAAAATGATGAAATCAAACAGTGCTTGGAGGTTTCTCAATATTAAAAAACAATTTTTTTCAATATTTTGTATTTTGTTAGGTTTTATAGCGATTTTATTTGTGTTTCCATTTTGAAATAGTTTATAGTTTTGGTTTGTTTATACAATAGGTTTCATAAATAAAAGTGTTTTTCGCAACGTTCATTCTCATTATTTTCATCATTTATAAAACTGCTAAAAATCAAGTAGCTAATAGAAGTACTTGATTTTTCAAGTACTTGATGAATGAATACTTGACTTGACATTAAAAACTATCACTCGACTTAATTTCTAGTCAAGTCAAGTATGTGTGTCGATATGTGTGTCGATATGTGTGTCAGTATGTGATTTTCTTCGTGTTAATAATTATTAATATTATTTATATATACACATTCCACTGTATTACGTTGTGGATAATAAAACTATCAATATTATTACTTATTTCAATTTGAGATTGGTTCAGCATAACAATGCCGTCAGCACATGAAAACATATGAAGCTTATTTGAATTATCTACAACAGCACAAGCACATTTGCTTTTGAAAAATTATACAATATTCCCTGGAAAACTGGAAAAATGGGGAATAGTAATAGGTCGAATCTAGTATTTCTTTTGGGGGTAGTTGATAAAAAACAAGTAACTGAAGTCCACAGCTATTCAAGTCTAGTGAATGCCTCTGCCACCTACTGGCGAGTAGCAGAACATCACTGGTGCTAATGTTGTAGAACTTCAAGAGACTTTAGAATTCTGTTATCGCGTCCACCTGGATTTCGATTGGATTTGAATTTGGATACTTTCTCTTCAAATAATGATTCCAATGAAAAGGATTTCAATCAAACACTGAAATGATTTATGATAATAAAGTTCTCATTAGTATATCGGACACTGTTATTGTGTGAAATTGATAGAGAAGGTGATAACAAATATCAAATTGCTGGCAGGCTTTCCCGTATTCGTTTTAAGAGTTCGGTACCTTTATTAGATCACCCACATGTTCGTCAGTCCGTCTGTTACAACCGATTCTCCTAAAATCTTCTGAGGGTTGGTAAAAACACATTTTTTTCGAACCATGTATTCTGCACTTGTTGACACTATATAAATATCGTGTAGAGCATCATTCAAAAAGTCTTTTTATGGAGAACAATAATATTATATTCTTTCATAATTTTGAATAGCACGTTTACAAAAAAACTGCACACCATGCAAAATTTGAGCAGCCCCCCTTATCTCTGAAATAACTGGACGATATAACATGTAAAGTTTACAGAAAATAATTACGAAAATCCTATGTATTACAGATTCCTACAATTCAAGTGCCTGAGAGGAAAATCTTACCTTTATCCACCCAGTGTATCCATTGGAGGTGAAATCATGTATGAGAATCATAAGTTCGGAGTCATTGCTGAACCCAGCTGCTTTGATCGAAGAAGACTTAACAACCATGCTATTGTAAAGCAAACTTTCAGGATCCTATTGGGGAAATATGGAATCCAAATATATAAAATAGTTTCCAGAAAACATTGATGCTCGTCGGTGATTACTTATTTTTCAGTTTAATTTTTGATTTTTGAGATTGGTCAAAGAAAACATCGCCATAAATAATGAATCTAAATCATTCTTATGAGAAAATCAAGTTATTCACTGCAACTATCAATATTATCTTGTGAGATTATTCTATAACAATAGAATCATGGAGTGGACAAAACAAACTCCATTCCCAATTTAGAAGGAATGTATCGGTTTCAATTCAAAGTTGGCAACACGTTTCTTGTACTGCAGCGGTGACATCTTGCGGATGAATTAACCATCGCTGATATATTTTTTATGTATCGATCTAAAAATTGAGGATTTTTCAAACAAAAAATTAGTATTGTATATTCACAACTATCCACAGCAAACACAATGCATAAATTGTGGATAAATCTACTACACATGAAAAAACACAAATAGAAGAAAAATTGTGAATAATACATTTTCTTATGATTTTCACATTCAAATTGATTTTCCATCCACTCGAATGGTTTGCGTAGAAATTATGGACGTTATGTTTCAGTCTGATTTGAGAATGTCTTTGCCAAGAACTCAATTCATACTGAACGATTGCACTCTATTTATTCTTGTTATAGATACAGATAATCAAACTCTTTCAATCATGTGAGACGTTGTTGATCATTATTACGCCCGTGTCACACATGGCGGATTTTTCTGATCTGATAATTTAGGGCTTACACATTAGACGGAGAAAAAACGATCGGTCAATTTGACCTCGGCGGTAGCTGTACAGCCGTCGAGTGCCACTGGAGCCGACAGAAATTTCACCGCCGCATTGCACTAGTGACCTACGTTACCAAATGCACGTTTACACAACCAGTGGTTTTTCTACCATAAAAGTAATTTGCTCATTGTGATTTGAACTGCTTCCTTGATAGTTTATCAATATATTCGTAACAGTTTCGTGAACATGAGTAGCATAGATGATGAAAGTCCTATTTCATTACCCGAACAAGAGAGACCTGCATTATGGGATATAACCCTCGATATTTTTTAGGATCGAAACGCTATGAGAAACGCTTGGCAAAAAGGATCCTCAACTCTTCATATCCGTACCTCAACCTTTTGTACATTACT
The DNA here is from genome assembly GCA_018342105.1 of Gonioctena quinquepunctata. Classification (NCBI taxonomy): domain Eukaryota; kingdom Metazoa; phylum Arthropoda; class Insecta; order Coleoptera; family Chrysomelidae; genus Gonioctena; species Gonioctena quinquepunctata. The sequence continues at coordinate 234,180 of JAFIRS010001300.1, forward strand.
TCTAGTGACAGTACTAAGACCGTACCAGTGAATTCATCAAATCTTAGAAATGTAATTAGCATTTTTACCAGTGAATTCACCAAATCTTGTAAATTTGCCTTTTTTCTGACGACCATGGTGAAAGAGGTCATGTCATAGCTATCAAATTATTGTATTGTCATCAGCTGCGCAAAATTTCAAATGATCCAAAGTCTCGAAGTGGGTGAAAATTTATTCCAAAGAAACATACATTCAGGTGAAGCTAATAAAGCGTGTGTAAAGAATAAGCCATTATTTTGGTGAATCCATATTTTTTCACATACCTATACGTACTAGAAAATGGTTTGAGATTCTAGAATTGGCAGTGACCATACTCTGTAGTGGCACAAATTTGATACTTGCATTGTTCATAACACAGTTAAACTGATGTGATTTGATTTGAATATGAAAATATACTGCATATACCAGCCTACCCCTGCGACAACGTCGCACAATTTTCCGCCATGTGTGTAAACGTTTATATTTCTTTGACAGGCGACGTTAAATTATCCGATCGGAAAAATCCACCGTGTGTGTCATGGACGTGACACTTCATTGCTCTCTACGCCGTTTTGCAATAGGAAAAGTAGGGTAGACAAAATGAGAAAAAAAGTTGTGTCCATCGTTACTTCGTTTTTCAGTTTCACAATGACTATATCTTTGTTATATTCAAATTATATCACCTAACTTACAATAACTATGTTGGCCCTGGATTTGATCCTTGACATTTTTGTGTGTTCTATTTTTCAAAAACTAAAATATCCGAATCTTATTTCATGGAAAAACATTCTGTATATGATCATGATTTATTTATATGGATTCCATCTGGATTGATGGTGAACCAGTTGAATTCATATATTTCAGAAAATTAGTTTTTATAATCTTGTGAGACTTGCTGGAAAGTTTCGCAATATGGCAGTGAAAAATGAATCTCAACAGACAAAATGAGAAAGTGATGATTCTGAAATAAAATTTCATCTGTTGTGCCACGTACCTCTTTGCTCCTCTTCAATAGCAAGATATCTGTTTTGATTATGTGCCGTTCCATAGGTCTCAAATTCACGGGTCTGTATTTTTTATGATACCATTTAGAGTCAACTTGCACACAACCTAATCCTTCGTAACATTTCGTGAATATATCTTGAACATTCCGATGGTAAGAATGATTTTATGGATATAATTTGAAAATCTCACCTACGATATCATCCAAATTGTTGCTATCTTCGTTTTTCTCGATATCATCGACTTCTTCTGCTTTCGATTCAATCAATAGAAATACCGTCATATTCAACAAAAATATAAATTTCATCGCGGAAATCGAAAACGATTATGAACTTTGACATTTTATGGGATATTTGACATATATGAAGTGCTGGTTGAATACAGAGTTGTCAAAGAAAATGAGAACGGCAGTTTTGAGGAACTAGATATCATTCATTTATTGAATCTGAAACCTCAAATGACTCACCACCAATTCTAAAAATATAAATATGGGATCCAAATCTCTGATAATATGATAAAAAATAAAATATGAACGTTTTTTCCCGTTGGGTTTTGTTTTAAAATATTTGTAGCAGATCATATGTACTCAGCCTAGTACCTGGTTATTGTTGAAATATATGAATTGGGAGAAAGGTACGAATTCCCTATTCAACAGATGGAGCTGTGTTGAAATTATTTTAAATATAAATTGATGTTGAGATGTTCAGTGGTCCTATTTGGAAAAGGGCAATTATAAAATATTGGAATTGAGAACTAATTCTTGACATCTGTTCATTATTTAATCAAATTATACTGACGTTCTAAATTTCAGGAAAATTTAATTCAACCCTAAAATAAATTATTGGTAGATAGGAATTAGATCTCAATACCAGTTCCACTTACCAATAATAAGCTTCACATTTGCAGTAATCTGGAGCTTTGGAGAACTTCTTTTAAACCTCACTACCCCAACTTTTCCTGAATTATTTCAAATATAACATTCAACCAGACACTTTCAATTTTCCTCATAGAGTGTTGAATATCTTCAGGAATTTGGTATCAATTACTCATAGCATTGGAATATGAACAATAATTGGGATAATGAATTCATTCCATGTGGCTGTTCCACACTGTATGTCTTCTCCCTAGGTGCAGATTTTTTTTGAAGATTTTATGTTATAATGAATAGAAACACAAAGTACAAAACAGCTGAAATTCTGGATTTAGGTAGTTAAATATATGAAGTATTCTTTACCATGCCACGGCCCAAAATAAAAAAAATCCCGAATATTCATATTTCGATATACAACTCCAGAAGTATCGGAAATATGAAGGAATGTATAACATAAAAGATGTACTTTGAATACCGGACGTCCATCGTCTAAATGGATTTGAAAGGTGTTGACGACGTTTCGAATGCTTGTATCTGCAATCGTCTTCAGGTAAATAATGACAAGCTTAGGTGCTACTTTATTATTTATATGTCTGTCGGTGCAATGGAGCATGTAATTGCCCAATGTGCAGTGTTGCGTGTGATTTCGCGCAGTGTGGTGGTGCGTGAAGTTTTGGGCCTCTGCAGTTTGCCAGACAAAGCAATTACTGGTTTCCATACGTTCTTGATCTCAACGTTTGGTTGACTAAAAGCATTATTGGTTTCAATGTAGGTGGCCTCTCCTAACTTTTGTTTGAACCATTGCTCCTTTTTATGTAAAACACTTGCATCGTCCCATAGAATCCGATGTTGCTCAGCAATTTCAGATTCTGACGTTTATCCGCGTTGAGTCCATTTCTTGTGCTCATCTAATCTCACCGATAACGGCCTCTTTGTCTCTTCAATATAGGGATCTCCGCATTCACATGGAACTTCATAAATACAATACTTACTGGTCTTGGTGAGAAAACTCCGTGAACTTCAGCCGGATTGAAACCAGCTCTCGATGTTGAACTTGTTTCCGATCCTTCTGATCTTCTCGGAGACACCTCTGATATACGGAAGGCAGATCACTGTACTTTGTTGTTGCTATTCCGATGTTTTCGGTTTCTGGAGTTGTTTCAATACTTCTCCTAGGAGTTTCTTGGGTATAAATTCCGGTGAAGGTTCTCTCTGATGTGGTGTAATTCGGCATCTCGTAACTCCACGTCGTTGCATATGTGCATTGCTCTTTCTACCAATGTTCTCACGATCCCTCTCTTTGTCGAACTCGGATGATTGGAGGTGTAGTCGCGATACTGTCCCGTATGTGTCTTCTCTCTATAGACAAAGGTGCGAATTTCAATGCCTATTCTCTCAACGTTCGCATCGAGGAAGGGTAAGGCACTGTTGGTTTCCATTTCTACCGTGAATTTGAGCGAATCCATGATGCTGGTAATTCCTGAGAAGATATCCTGAATATGTTTATCTCCGTAATTCCATATAATGTATTATGCCTCCCGTATAGCCATTTCTTCGAACCGCTCCTAGTATATGTTGGCGATAATTGGAGGAAGGGAAGATGAGTTGTGTAGGCATCCCATCCAATATAGCTTGGATGATAAGGTCAGTCCTCTCGTGGAGCTGGTTATCCTCTATAGGTACATTGGTGTGAAGGCTCTCCACGATGAAGCGGATGAAGCGATCTACTGGTCAACATATTTGATGGTGTCTACGAAGTGATTGGTATTCTTGACGTAAGAACTCCTATTTCCTTGTAAGGGTTGTAGTATCGGTAGAAAGTATTTCGATAACTTGTAGATTGGTGAGTTTCCCAAACAGGTGATCGGTCACAGTGGTATGTATGGTTTGAGGGTTTTTGGAAGCCTGTAGAGATGCGGCGGTTTGCTGTAGGGTGGCGTCAGATGTGATAGTTCGTTGTCTGGGATGAAACTCTCAAATCCCCTCAGAGTGTGTAAATCTTCCTTTCTATAGTGGGTGTTGGATCTTTCTTAAGAGTTTATAGTTCCGGGTGTGGAGTAACGGTGGGCCTCCGAAACGAGAGTAATCAAGTTACCACATCGTCTAAAACCTTCCAACAGAAAAGTTGTAGCTCGTTTTTTTTTTCATAAAAATGTTTTTCATCAATTTTGCGATAAATCATGTCGTTGGGGAGATAAAAGAGATTCTCCACTTGAAATTGCGCGGAAACGAAAAATTGCCCCAATTTTCCTCAATGAACCAGACTCGTCAGTCGATGTTCCTCGCTACTGGGAGCTGCTTAAAAAAATGCCAAAGCACATGAAATCATTTGAAATCCAATCATCAAAGATTTCCGATTAAATATCTGTGAGTGAGTACACATTTTGGATAGTAAATTCGTAAGGAATCATTGCCACGTTGATTCTTCGGGGCTTTGTTCTGTTCGAGGTGAATATATCAGCCGTGTTTCAACCGGATCAGTCTAGGTTTCGTTGAAAGAAAGTATTTTGACATGTAATTCAGGGGCATTTTTCTTGATGAAGAGTTATCTTAAATTTTGTTGTACATTTGATGATATAATTGATAACGCCCCTTATAGAAAAATAATCGTTTAGTGCTATTGAGTACATGAAATATGGCCTTTCGGATGGCATTAAATTTTTCGAATACATATTGTACTTTTTGAATTCCTTGACTTATGTACAGAATCCGAATTTTATCAAGAAAAATGCTCCCGAATTACATGTTAAAATACTTACTTTCAACGAAACTGGGAGTAATCCGGTTGAACAGGACTAATTTATCCACGAAGCACCAAGGAATTAACGTGGCAATAATTCCTCACGAATTTATTAACCAAAATGTGTACTCACTCATACAAATTCAATAGGAGATATTTGAATGTGAAAGCTGGGAGTTTCTTCTACATTTCAGGTGCTTTGGTGCATCTTAAGCTCCTCTTAGAAGCGACAAACAGCGACTGAGTAGTCCGGTTATTTAAAAATTTGGGTCATTTTTAGTTCCCGAGCAATTTCAAGCAGACGTTTGACTATAAGTGGAAAATCGCGTTTATCTTCCTGACGACATGATAGAAAATATTTTAGAAAAAATTAGGGGCTACCACTTTTATGCAAGACATTTTTTCATATCTCCAATACTTCTGGAGTTGTAGCCCAAAATAAGAAAATTCAGAAACATTTTTTTTTTCAGTTTTCGGTGCCGTGGCGTGGTGAAGAATTGCCTGATAGATAGTGTTTATATTCAACTACCTGAATTTCAGCGGTTTTGAACATTTTGTTAGGTCAATATCTCTATTGGTTGGATTATTATTTCAGTATGAGAAACATTCAACATATTCTTCCCCCACTGTTCCACGGATATAGTTCATGATGCCAGTTTTTGCTTTCAAATCAAGTCTTTTTTATGCATGTAAAAACCATTCACAGTATCTAGTATATCCTCAATGGAATAATATCCAATGTATTCTATTCGACTATCCAAAAGTTGATGTCGGGGTCTTGTGGTTGTAGTTTTTCCATAAACAAACACAAGATATTCTAGGATCATATATTATCTCTTCAACAATAAAATGGTTTAGTTCATTACCTATACTTTACAATCTTCCATTTGTAATCTAAATAAATTATTTACATTATTTACAACGAATACAACTGTTTAAAATATTTCCGGAACTATTCTAGGTCATTTAAAGTATACGGTTAAAATTCAGTGATTTAATATTCTACAATTGTACTGACTAGATATACTTTTATTAAAAACATGTTTTTAAAATGAAACTTTCTCTCTTTAAAATCACAAGAAAATATTTTAAACATTCCTCCTTTCACATCATACTATATCCAATTCGAAATTATCAAGTGCGTTCCAATAAACTATAAAATGTCAACAGTAGGATAAAAGAGATAGTTCTTTCTGTAGACGGAGAGATCTGTTCCAAATTGACTAGAAACTTTCACAGCATTAATGGATAATTTTTTAAAGCTATAGTTATACGACCGATGATGCGATAATATTAGAGATATAAAACGATATTTAGAGAATTTCGGAAGCAATATACACCAAATAGATTGTGTCTTGGGTTTCGAGAATTATTCTCAAAGCATACCAGTAACTCGTGGTTCTAAGATAGTATAGGGATCAATCAAGTTGAAAAAAAATAAAAAATTCTTGTCAACATTTCTAAATCAATACAGTTCATCCTCAGGGCACTGTAACAACGGATTTTCGTCTAAATGAAATCTTTTGTACTTTCCACTGAAATGTACTCACCGAAAGTAGTTATTTCTGCGTTATTTTTTTCAATATTAGGTATAATCAAATATAATAAGTACAAATCTTCGAGGCAATAGAATATACTCCCAACGAAGACAAATTGCATTGTTCCAATGTAGTCGTGAACTAACAAAACTTCTTTATATTATAGCTCTGAACAAGCAAGAAATATACTCGCGAAACCTTAGCGAAGACGTAGAATAGTTTTATTTGTCCAACACCCTGCAACCCTTCAAACAAATTATTTTGGTTTACTGTAATAAGTTATAGCACCATCTTATGGGGAAATCCAGCAATCTGAAATTCATCCAATCTGAAGAAGTTATACTTTGTCTTCAGACATGTATGTATATGGAATGAGATCAGCTATCCAAATAGTGTTACCGTGTTTCAGGTTGAATAAATCGAAATCATATTCTTGCATTTGGGACTCATAATGAATTGAGTTCAGAATGCCTCAAATGATTCTCATTTTCAGTTAAAGATGAAAAACTCTCTCATAAATTACTGTTTTTATATTGAACATGAATTTAACAAAATGGATGTTTTTACACATTATCCTTGTTCAGCAAGTTTTGACGAGCAGTAAAACTAAAAATCGCCAAAATCAAACAAAAATTACAAGAGAGCTGGTATTCTGGATTCACGTAGTTATATGTATGAAGTATCCATCAAGCATTCCTTTACCATGCCACGGCGCTAAAAAAAAAAAAAACAAAAACTCTCCGAATTTTTATATTGGTGATACAAAAGTTGTAGCTCGTTATTTTTCTACAAAAATATTTCCGATAAATTTCATGGCGTTAGAGAGATGAACATGATTTTCCAATTGTAGTCTAACGATTGTTTGAAATTGCGCGAGAACGAAAAATGGTCCCAATTTTTTATCGTCAGTTGATATTACTCGGTACTGAGAGCTGCTGAAAAAACAAAGCACATGAAATGTAGAAAGTTTCAAAGTTTATACAAAATCCAATCATAATACAAAGATTTCCGATCAAAGTTCAAAGATTTCCGATCAAATATCTGAGTACACATTTTGGTTAATAAATTCGTAAGGAATCATTGCCACGTTGATTCCTTGGGGCTTTGTGCTGTTTCAGGTGGATAAATTACCCCTTCCCAACCGGATTACTCTCAGTTTCGTAGAAAAAAAAAATCTTTTGACATGTAATTCGTTTTTTTTTTCTTGATAAAGCCCCAATGAATGAAAGTGGCAATAATTCCTTACGAATTTATTAGCCAAAATGTGTACTTACTCACAGATATTCAATCGGAAATCTTTTGAAACTCTTTGTATTATGAATATATTCTGTATGAACTTTGGAACTGGTCTGTGAAATATGGGAATTTTTTCTGGTTTTCATGTGCTTTGGAATTTTAAAAGTTTTTATTTAGTGGCACCTGTCTCAGTGTCTGTCTGTCTGTATGTAATCAAATCTTGCAAGTGGGTCAAACTGCTAGTTGCCCGAATGACGTGAAATTTGGCAGGTGTTCATAGTTCCTGTGACAATGCATATAAGATGGCAGACGAGATTTGTGTTTGTGGTCCGATTCGACCCAAAATTGGTATGTGGGGTTATCGGAGTCGGAGATTATGAATTTTTTTCAAAACAAAAATTCAAATGGCGACTCCACGATGGCGTACGAGTTTTGTAATTCTGGTCCGATTGGAATCAAAAGTGGTATGTGGGAATTTTTGGGGTCGAAGATCATGATTTTTTTGTCAAAATTCATAAAATCAAAATGGCGGCTCCAATATGGCGGACGATCTCTGTGATTATGGTCCGATTCTATTCAAAATTGGTATGTGGAGGTTTTCGGGGTCGGGGATTATGAATGAATTGTCAAAATTCATGAATTCAAGATGGCGCCTCTAAGATGATGGACAAGATTTGTGATAATGTATTATTATCATTATTATGGAATTTTTGTTAGAGGAAAAAACAAAGTGGTAGCTCCTAGATGGCGGACGAAATTTGTGTTTAGGTTCCAATAAGATTCAAAATTGCTATGTGGGGGGTTTCTGGGGTCGGAATTCAAGATGGCGGCTCCAAGATGGTGTACGAGTTTGTGATTAAGGACCGTTTCTATTCAAAGTTGTTCTGTCGGGATTTTTGGGGTCGGAGATTATGAATTTGGTCGAAGATCATTGATTTATTGTAAACATTCATGAAGTGAAGGAGGTAGATCCAGGATGGCCGACGAGTCAGTATTCAGATGGTCTCTTCATTGAAGAACTAGATAGCTCAGAACCCACGGGCCTCATATTAACGACGTGTTAACAAAAACGCATAGATTGAGGCGTACTTACTGAAAAGCAGAAAATAAAACAATCAATAAAAAACCCTTTTGAAGACAAGCTTTCATTCAAATGCAGTAAAAAGTGAGAAATAATTGCTTTGGATGTTTGACGTAGGTTATTCCGTGAGTTATAGATTCAAAAGTTTTTCAGTTCGGATACAAAAGCGACAAGCTTTTGATTCCATAACTCACGAAATAACCTACGTCGCACATCCAAATCAATCATTTTCCACTTTTTATCGCATACGAATAAGAGTTTGTCTTTGGATAGATTTTTTATTAATTATTTTATTTTTAAGCAGCTCTAAGTAGCGATGGACATCGACTGACGGTTATATGAAAATTGGGGCAATTTTTTTTTCTCGCGCATTTTCAACTGGGTGTTAGACCTCAAGTGGAAATCGCGTTCATCTTCCTAACGACATGATTTATCGCAAAATGTATGGAAATAATTTTTGTTGAAAAAATAATGAACTACAACCTCATGGAACATTTCTTTATATCTCTAATACTTCTGGAGTTGTAGCTCAAAATATGAAAATTTGTAATTTTTTTTCCATTTTTAGATGAAAAATTGCTTAATAGATACTTCATACTCTCGAAGTCCTGAATCCAGAACTTCAGCTGTTTTGAAATTTTTATTGGGCCAGTATCTCTATTGATTGGATTATTTGTGTATGAAAGCAAATGAATCTAAATCTATATAATGTCTCGTGCTTTTTAAGTTCTAGTTCCAATTCATCATGACAATTTTGAAATATATCCAGCACCAGAGAACTACTTCTGATGAGTATCTTCGAAATCATTTATAATGTCCCAAATTTGGGATACATCGTGACAAGTACAAACTATCTCATTTATATGAAAATACGTTGTTGCAGTCCCTGAGGATGGATTTTATTATGGAAATTGATAGTTATTTCTTTGGCTTTATTGATCCCAATCTCACCACCGTCCAGGATATTAAAATACGATAGAATTTGTGAGTATATTCTGAAGAAGTATAAATCCTCATGGGTGTCAGGAAGTTTCAAATGTTGTTTTCAACCAAATTCCAAACAAGGTTTGAGTTGTGTAGGAAATATTCCCCCGTTCTCATCACTGCATCCTCGGTAGACAATTCCATGTATCGCTGTCAAAGTATTAACAATAACATCTGAATATTCTGCTAATTTATGCCATATAGGCCTCTTCGAGAACCTTCTATATCTGCTGCATAAGACTTCAATATCACCAACCTACTCGAGAAATTCTATTTATAATTGGCAGTATATATTATTTAATCCATAAAAATATCGAAGACGAGACAAATCATCGAAAGAAAATTTCTCGATAAACTCTATAGAAACAGTCCTAGTTGAAAGGCGATGAGGCTCGAGGCCTCCAAATATAAAGGCTTCTAGTAACACTTAGTGGTCGATTTGTATCACTCTACAATGCTAAGGCCGTTTTTTCATTCCATAGGCACCAAATTCCATTTCAAATATCTCCGTGCCTAGTGAATCAACGACTCTCAAAATATTTTCACTATTATTCGTAATGAAAGTGCATGGTCGTGAAAAACGAGGATCCCAAATTGCCAGGTCATGGCTACAAATATTCCGTACTCAGAACACCCCCAGTGCCTCAAGTAGGATCCGAAGGTTCCTCCTTGTCTCTGAGTGCCTTCAAGAGATGGCTCCTCAACTCTGATTCCGAGCTCCTCCAGAGGAGCACCAGCTCATCCTTGGACAGCCTTTCCAGCGGAGATCTGCCGTTTGAGTTCCTCGGCGAACAATTCGGGGGAGGGGGAGCAGGAGGCAGGTCTTCCTCCCCTATCCTCGATCTCGACCTCGATTTGTCTCTAGGAGTGGAACTATTGCTATCCAGTGATTTCGATTGCTCTGGCAATCTATTACGCTTCTTTTGCTCTAAATTAGGCAGTAATGTGGCTTCTCCCAGGCTCTGGTGCCTGGTTTTATTCCTCCTTGACAGAGGGGGATGTCGCATTTCAGCCTGGTTGGGACGTGGATCGACTTGTGTGGTGTCCTCTACTTGGATACGTATCTGGGGGTTTGTGTTCTGTTTCAAGTTATTGTTTTCGTTTTTTCGCTTGGCGGTTTTGGGTTTCTAGTGAACCTTCCTTGGAGCTCTTCGATTGTTTGCTTGTTCCTTCTTGCCATCTCGTCATCCGATAAATTATTTTTGATATCGTTGTTTGTCCCCGAAACGTTGTTGAAGCTCCTAGCCGTTGTGAGGAGGTCCGATTTTCCGGAGGAACACAAAGTTTCGTCGCTCTTTCCAAGCGTCAAGCTGTATTGGGGCTGCAAGCGATGTTTGTCGATGGGCTCTTGGTATCTAGGTAGAGTGGCCAATTTTTTACCGATGCTTTCAGAGTCCGAGAGCTTTCTCATCGGCTCGGAGTATTTGCTGCAGTCTGACAGATTTTCTATCGATAGGATGGGACTTTTTCCTGCTATTTTGCTTCCCGTACTCAGCATATCCAAGGCACTCGATCTTCTGCTGTTTATGTCAGGTGGGGAACTCGATAAAAATGCCGAAGCGTCTTTGCTCAATCTCCTGCCGACTACGCTACTGCGATCTGGTTTGAAAGTTTGCGAATTGAACACGCTGTCAGTGCTGAATCGCCTGACGTTGAGGGCCATCGAACTTTTCGCTTTGTTCTTTACCCGGGGACTGAACAGCTGTTTATTGAAGTAGCTGGTGGGAGATCGTATCTTTCCCCCGCTGTCTGTTTTCGGACTGGATCTCAGGAACGTTCTACGTATGATACTAGGGCTCAACTTGCACTTTTTCTCGTCGGGAGATAGTTGGTATTCGGAGTCTACTTCGGTTACGGATTCTAGGGGTGGTTCGCGTTCTTCTTGTTGTTGCCTGCGGATAGTGCTTTTTCTTTAATAGCAATTGAGGTAACTACGAGATTGAATGTATTTACTCACCTCCTGATTTCCTGGATCATTTCGAAAAACTGGGCTTTGCTTTTCCTTCTACGGCGCTGTTCGTGTTCCTTCTGAAACAAGAGTCATCAAGGAAATTCTATGGAATATTCTGGGAGTATATAATAACTATTTGATATGATTTGATGTGTTTCAGGATAACGGCCCCATTTGATGATGAATCTAGGTAATATTCACATTATTGTGACTTGAAAAAGTTTAAAATTTCAGTGAACCCAGCTGGAATGGAAAATTATTGCTAGTAAAATGCGATAAAAAAGAAGCATTGACTCAGTGCTTGACCGAGTTGGTTAAATTCCACGAGAAAAGAGAACTAAGCAGAAATCGACGACGCAAAGATATCGGATGAAATTTACTTGTGAATAAATAGAATCAAACGGCACAAGTTATTTTTTTGTTCATAACTGATCATCAAAATGATACAAATAATGCATTTCGAGCTGGCAAACAGAAACTGTATCAGAATATCACTCAAATTGAGTTTGAGTACGGAGACTTGAGGTACTGCATGTGGTAGGTAAAGTGGGGAAGGATCAGCAACGTTTAGAGAGGAATACATATTTTTTCATGAAAGACCACAAAACTCAGAAACATTCTTCAGATATCTATGATAAAAACCCCCACTAATGCAGGAAGTTAATTTATTTATTGCATTTTTTGTTGATAGTGCTCGCTTGAGCCCCAAATGAGGACTTATTCACAAATTATCTATTTTTATTTAAAAAAAATATGTTACTATTGTGTTTGATCGAAAACGATTGCATTGATTAACTCGTTGAGCTTACTCACAATTGAAAAAATATTTTCCCGGAGGCCACTAAGAAATTTAAAATGATCCCTTCAACAAGTTTCTCCTATTTGGACAGTAAATGCCATTTCTATGGAAAAAATGCTGTACTCAACCGCATACAGGTAGATTATTTGCACGTAATAACGTTTCCATGCAATTTTGTTTAGCAGTAAAACAAGCTCAAATCATATATTCATTAACTTCAAACATTGATAATGAAGAAAACATATGTGAAGCCAAAACAATTGAACATCGATTTTCAGAATAGGGCGCTAAAAGTGAATGCGCATGCGCCAATAAATAAATACGTTTTATATCAAAGACGCGATTTTGTTCGTCCATCTCGTTCTAGTAGTCATTATTTCACGTGAAAAAATGTTGGATGATATGACATGCTCATTTCATTTGTTGCAAATTCTCATTATAGTTACATAACCATAAAATTGTGACATTTCTTTTCACGTGGCGGTTGGTATAGGGCAATCCAACGACCTGTCAAAATAAATTCAATATGGCGGCAATGGTCGAAAAACTCTAAAGTCACTGTTGTTTAACCTAGATTCGTTGATCTTTTTCAGATTTTTTGGTGTAAATTGAAAAGTGTAGTATTTGTCTTTTTTTGAAATGCCTGCGATATGTATTGAAGTTGGTTGTGGAAGCCGTTCTAATTGTAATGAAGTCTCGTTTTATGCCGTTCCTGCAGAGACAAAGCACAGTTTTTCAACGGAGAAAAACAATTTGTCTAAACTTCGCAGGGCTTCCTGGATTGCAGCAATAAAGAGAAATGATCTGAAATGATCTATATTGAAACACCAAAAAGTTTGCAGTAAACACTTCATAACTGGTGGGCGTTTCATTGAATAATTCTACTCGTAAGTCTCCTAGTGGGATAAAAGGGCGTTTATACTCAAGGTAGTAACTTTTTCTAGGCAAACTTGCTGCTCCCGAGGATAAACACCGTCCTGACTGGGTGAAATGTAAGAAAACGAGCAGTAGATGTTGAAAAAAAAGGATATACTAGTAAAAGAAAAAACTGACCGGAAAAATAGCTAATAGAAGTCCAATTTTATGAAAATCATTTCAAAAGCTGAACAATCATTAATTGGGACATGTATAGTTAATGGTCCAGAAGTACCAGGTCGAAAAAGCTCATTTCATTGTTGACCATCGCCACCATATTAAAAGTCACGTGGTGTGGATTTCCTACCTTGAATAATTATATCATGAGCCGTAATTCAAAAGTTACGCATGCGCAGTAGTTTTCAAGCACACGCATGAAAAAGGACAGACTGATTTTGGTGACTTCACTTTGTTAACATGGCGACTCATGAAGTGTTATCCATATTGGTAGTTGATAAATATGACTTGAATCCTATTATCATTGACAGATGTGGTGACAGAAATTATTTTGCTGGCTTATTGAATTAAATCTTTTATAATTTGGATTTTACGCGAACAAGCAAACTTTTTTCAGTTTCGGAAGGTAGAAATCGGTTTCTATATAAATGAATAGGTTTGACTAGTCCAAAGAAAGTAATTTTTGGCTATATTGGAATAGTCATTGCTAACAATTTTTCCAAAAGAGCTTGAGTCTTGAATTGCTAGTTTTCACTTTCGAAATCAATTGTATTTTTTGTCGTGCGTTGTTTATTTGCAGAGACCTAAAGATTTTTTCGAAGGTAATATCATAAGTGCAAGGGGTTTTATCGCTTCTATTTTATTTTTATTTTCGAGAAAACATTTCGCCTGGAAATTTCAGTCAGTGTGATTTGCGGTCTTATTATCTGATTTAAACCACGAGAGCGAAGCTTGGGTATTTTATTCTTTGATGATAAGGCCGAAAATTGCACGAGTTAAATTTCCTAGAGGCAAAATGCTTGAGTGAAAATTTAACAAAAATGCGATAAATCCTCTAGATCGAATGATATTTGATGGAAAATTTCAGGAATCCATTTGAAAATTTGTGTCATATTCGATTTCAACGTGGAAAGTTACGACAATTTCGTTCCAAAATGAAGGAATCGTTTTACAGAGTCATTCATTTATAATGATTAGAAAATAATGTTGGATGTAGAGTAATGAGGAAGGGGGGATAACGCTCGTTTCGAAATCGAGAAATCCCGGGATCAATCCTCAGCCAGGGCAGATATTTTCAATTTGAAAAGTGAGAATTCAAATTAAAAATCTTGTAGCCGGGCTGTGGATGTGCTTCGACGATTCGCTGTTGCATTCAAATAACAGTGCTGCTCCTAAGTGGCGTATGGAGTTAGTAAAAAGGCCTACCCAGAAATACTGTGTGAATGATACATTTTATATTGTTGTGATTGTGCCGCCGTCTTAGACGTGTCATTTAAAAGCAATTTGGGATGAATTTTTGCTGATAGCAAGACACGCTGCATCCACACGAAAACACCTCCTTCTCTACGCCGGTTAGAGGCCGGATGGAAACGGATTTTCCGCAAGGAGGGATGTCTATATTGCGCCATATGGGAAGCAGAGGACAGTAAGTGATGAGAGAGAAAGAGTAACGAGAATAAGAGCGAGACGGAATCAATTCCACGTGTGAGTAATGAGTTTTGTTCGTTTGTCTGGCATTCAGAAAACAATGCATCTTTCTCCATTTCACGTAACTTATAAATACAACATTGCAGTTTGTTCGTTTGTGTGGCATTCAGGAAACAATGTATCTTTCTCCGGCTCATGTAACTTCTGAGTCGCTTCCTTTCAAAATCTCATCAATTCAACTAAATTTGTGGAATGAGCAATGAACAATCTTCTGAAATCAGTTTTTAGATTTCGCCTTGCGCTTTCAGTGATAATTGATGTATATGAATGATAATTCGACATGTTGGTTGTTGATACCAATATGTGAAACGTGTTCTTCGACGAGTGAAATGGGTTCAATCTCCATGAATTCGTAGGATAGCTATAACCATGAGTGGATCGTTATATTTTCATAACAGAAAGTTAACGGTGGTGGCAGTTTGATGAAAAAAGGTATGGTTGAATTATATTATCATCTCATTTAAGTATGAAGTGAACCCAAGACGACCTACATCTTTGAATTACCTCATATAAAATAATTATTGTGTAGGCATAAGATGTCTAAAAACCCTGGTGCTTGCACTTATACCTGTAGAAGTTTGGGATCGACTTGGCGACACTTGGCCTACTTGATAGTAGAGATGACTAGCGTGTCAGATGGCGCCAATTTCGTTTTAGTTTAAATTCAGTAACGGGGTATATTTATCACTTCAGATTTCTTCTCGAGGCGAATTGTTTGCGGGTTCTAATTCTAGCTTTGCTATTGGTTGAATAGAGACATCTGTCAAATTCACCAATACCAAAGCTAGAATTAGAAGCCCCCGAACATTGCACAAAGAATGCACTGTCGTGTTGTTTTTCGTATTTTGTACCATTTGAATTTGAGGATAACTGCATTTTGACAGACGGAGAATTGGAAATGAAATTGTCATCAAATTGCAGAAAATATAAAATGCAATGCATACGATATGATGAACTATGGAAATATCATTATCAATCAATTCGTAAAGATTTGTACTTGCTTTTGGTACTGAATACAGGTGAAAATTCGAATCTGCGGCTTTATACTGTCCACACAAAATACAAATGTGGCCCATTCTACAAAAAGTATTCTTACGTACTACACTACCTGAAAGTGAAAAATTCCTCACGCACTAATGAACTGATGAACGAGTGATTTTTTAAAGAACAAACTCAGTTATAAGCTAAGCAATATTTCAAATCAAAGAGATGGAAAACGCATAGATATCGACAAAATACTGAAAATAAGATGCTGCAGATGTCAGAAATTAAGCGAGAATATAGACAAACATTTTTGGATGGCGCCCTCTACAACAGAGAGAGAAGCTCTGTTGAAGTAACAGCTGGTGTCCCCTCGAAAATCTAAACAATATCGAATCAGCTCATTCACCAGGGTTTTTAGACATCTTATGTAGGCACATAACTTTGACAGTATGCTTTCATCGCTAAACAATCGCGAATCTAGTATGCATTTATCAGTATGAAACTGCGAGAAGACATTTATCACTATAAAACTGATATGATTGGTTCTCTGTATGGAATTTCGGCCATTTGATTGGTTAAAAATAACGAGGGAAATAGTCGCTCATAATCATTACAATTTTCGAAAACGCAATTTCTGGAATTTTACTGAGTGCGATTTATCATCTGATTGATCCACGGGAGCGAAGCTAAGTGCTTTAATCATTGATAATAATTCCGCAAATTGCACAAATTTAATTTCCTGGAGGTGAATTGCTTGAAGGAAAATTCATGGGATAAAATTCTCTCGATTGGTATTTGATAGAATCATTTTTCGAATCACATTGACTTATGTTCCATTTTAATTTCCAACAGACAAAGTTAATACAATTCTTCTTTTTGCAAAATCGAAGGAATCGATTCCCAATATCTACGGATCATTGATACAATCATGTCATGCCTGCCAGAATGAGAATGATGAATATGATGTTAAAAGAGGTTTTCATCAATATAAGAAAATACCTGCGAAAACCCACTTCACTGAATGATTTTCACTCAACTGGGTTTACAAAACCAAAAAACAAATAAAAATACCTGGAATGATGAAGAATTATATTTTCATTTTTATATCACTATTCATTTCATATTCATTGAAGAAGGTTTATGAAGATTCAAATATCACGGATGTTTTGTATTGTTTTGATAATTTCAATATTTTTCTAGAAACTTGGGAATAGGATAACCCAGTGTACGATTTATGGAAAAAAAGTTATGCTTTTAGGTAGATTTTTCTCTTCGAGCTCAATCCACCACAAAATAATTCAAGGCACTCTGAGAAAGAGGATGAATAAATTAATTTCACCCCTTCCAGTGAATTGAAGAAAGTGTTGTTGCGTAAGAAATTTGCATTTCAATCCGTTCACCGAATATTCTTTTCAGGAATTAAGCTCTGAGCGTATTGTAATTAGTTAGAATATACCCATTCGGTGTGAATATTATAATCGTGGAAGGAATTTTGCGGATGTCGTTTCGAACATATATCGAAAAAATTGTCTATCGGAAAGAGTATTCCTCTATGACGCTCATCGACTACACAATTTCGTTTAAAATGCCAATGAGAAGAGGAATTTCCAAGAAAAATACAACTTTTTTATTTTGACGGTAAGAAATTACCATTTGGAACAGAAAGTATGATTTGAAGAATATATCATTCGTAAATAACTCAGAATGTGTGCCGTAAAGCCTATGACGTATTGCTTACTACTACATATACAATGCCAGTGAGAGGAAAATGACAACAAAATGGAATTTAACGCTTTCCTATTTTGAACGTAAGAAGTGACAATTTGGAACAGAAAGATGATTATCGAAAAATGTGTGATGTAATCGACTCACTGTCTTGAATTTATCAATATACCGGGTGCACACAGGATATCGGGCCACCCCTGTAACTTCTGCATTCGTGAACGGATTTTTCTGGAATTTGGTACAGTTATGCAAGCAACCATTTCGGATTTGTTCAATCCAATATGGCAGACTTCCGGTTTTTCTGGACATGCCAGTAACTTTGTTTTTTCAAATAGAACACCCTGTATATTTTCACATATTCAAGTTCAACAGGTCAAAATGAGTCCAAACCTGATGTCGAATGTGATTATTTTCAAACAATTGAAATTAAAATTGTTTTTTATTTTACTTCGTGGATAAATGAGATTTGGTCGAAGCTATTCCCAATGAGTTGCAAATAACAGAAAAACTGATTTTTTCTGAAAAATTATTTTTTGTGTCATTTACTGGTTAATCAATTCGATCAAATCACATTTTGGTCAAAAATTCATTTTTTTCGAATGAAACCCCTATGGGCCACCTACCTGTCTCTCTAGAACATTCATTAAAGAAAAAAATTGTATAAATTCAAAAATCTACAACTAGTTCATGAGTTCTCTGGCAGTTCGAATAATTTTTCAACTTAGTAAGCTGTGGAAAACAACATTTCTGAATCTTGTCAACTATTGAAAAGGAAAACATTCTCAATTGAATATTGATAGAAATATTTTTTTGTGAATTGAAAAATCTACGATTAAAATGAAGTTATTTTTTGTGAATGTCTAACAGAAAACAACTACTTCCCCGGCTAAAGCCACGCTGGAGATTGAACTACATCTGATAGATATTCTGAAAAGGCCCTAACTCAAAAGAAAAAATCTGAAATTGAAAATTTGCATTTTCACTCAGATAGTTTTTGATTTTCTATTCCAGTCTCAATTAAGAACTCATAAAGATGAATGAGGCAAAGAAGAATGTTTTCCAAAAGAGAGTACTCACCAGAAATCATTCATAACATTGACGCAGGAGAGACATCGCATTCACTAGGTCTTCAATACATTTTTGTCGACGAAAATCTATTTCACGCTTCCACGATCATCAGGAAGACCGGAAGAAATGGCAAACACATTTTCAAGAAGCAATCTCACTTTGCAAAGATGGAAAAAGTTAGAATCATTTCTTTTGGAGAGACACTTTGAAATTAGTGTTTTCTGAAATTAAAACCTGTCATGGGGTATGATAGATTGATTTGTTGAAAATATAAACAGGATGTTCATAAAATCAGATGTGGAATCATCTGCGACTGAAAGATAAACCTTAGTCACTATCTTCCATCGTCAAGATAACCTCTTGTGGGGTATTCATGTTGAAAAAGGAAACATTCTCAATTGAATATTGATAGAAATATTTTTTTGTGAATTGAAAAATCCACGATTAGAATGGAGTTATTTTTTGTGAATGTCTAACAGAAAACAACTACTACCCCGGCTAAAGCCACGTGGACTTTCTATTAAAATTAAAAAAAAAAAATTGAAATTGAAAATTTGCATTTTCACTCAGATAGTTATTTGATTTTTATTCCATCTCAATTAAGAACTCATAAATACCCCACAAGAGGTTATCTTGACGATGGAAGATAGTGACTAAGGTTTATCTTTCAGTCGCAGATGATTCCACATCTGATTTTATGAACATCCTGTTTATATTTTCAACAAATCAATCTTGTCAACTAATTGTGTAAGTTCTACTTATAAGCACGATAATGGTGTTTTTTATAAATTTTTCTAGCGTTTTCTCGACTGACATTGCATTGGTATTCCAATTCCCGCGTCGAAGCGGTTGGATCAAAATCGATATAAGCAAAACATTCATTTCTGCGTCCTCACTTACGATCATCTTCTCCATTGTTGGGTTCTTTTCGGAATCATCTCTCCACATCTTTGAAAAAGGTTCTTTGTGAGTGTCTTCTGTGTGGGTATCGTTCAGCGTATAACTGACAAGCGGCGACACTGTTTTAAAGACATTCTCCGTAAATTAATAACATATCAACCTGTTCACTTCTTGTGAACCTATAATTTTGATTTTACATTTCTACCAAACTAATTCCCGGAAGTTGACTAATTTTCGAGAGTTGAGATGAAAGATGACAGCGAAACACAATTAGTTGACAAGATACAGAAATGTTGTTTTCCACAGCTTACTAACTTGAAAAATTATTCGAACTGCAAGGAAACTCATGAACTAGTTGTAGATTTTTGAATGTATACAATTTGTTACTGCACCGAAATACAAAAATGATATGTAATTTTTTTCCTCAATGAATGTTCTAGAGAGACAGGTAGGTGGCTCATAGGGGTTTCATTTGAAAAAAAATAATTTTTGATCAAAATGTGATGTGACTGAATTAATTAATCAATAAATGACACAAAAAATAATTTTTCAGAAAAAATTATGTTCCTCTGATATGTGCGACTTATTGTGAATAGCCTTGACGAAATCTCATTTATCCACGGTAAAATAAAAAAACAATTTCAATTTCAATTATTCCAAAAAAAATTACATTTGACATAAGGTTAGGACTTGTTTTGACCTGTTGAACTTGAATATGTGAAAATATACAGGGTGTTCCATTTGAAAAAACAAAGTTGCTGGCATTTGCAGAAAAACTGGAAATCCGCCATATTGGATTGTAATGTGATCAAATCCAAAATGGTTGCTTATATAACTGAACCGAATTTCAGAAAAATCCGTTCACGAATGCAGAAGTTACAGGGGTGGCCCGATATCCTATGTCACCCGGTATATGAAAGTTCTGAAATTATTAAAAAAAAAATCAATCTTTGATTTTTCGTAAAGTGTTCGTTCCTATTATCATGGAATTTGTAGGATAATGTCTACAAGACACCATCGATTAAGGGATGAAATGTCTTTGATTTCCACTGAATCAAAGTTTGAAATGAAGAGAATGATAAATTCAGATTAAATGTTGAGCATTATTTTCTAAAAAGTACGAAATTTTACAAATTCTTCCGTGAATAACTGAAAATGTGTGCCGTGAGGCCTATGACGTTAATCGACTACGTATTCAATGGCAGTGTGAGGCGAAAAAAAAATCAACTTTATTTTTTTGAAGCAAAAAATGGTCGAATATCAAATTTACGTCAGTTGAGTATTCGTCCACACAAGAAGCAAGTTCTCAAATATATAGAACTATTTATAAAATTTACAGTTTCTCCAGTGTGGATCGTTGCTGTGGTTTCCTCGAAAAGCATTATTTGCATCATTAAATATTTCCGAGTATTCGCTTCAACTCCACCTCAGCTATACGAGTACGTCCCGATAAAAGCCCAAATAAAACGCAAAGAGGCTCGCGGTGAAGTGTATTTTGTTTCAAAGTGTAGTGAAAGAAAACGCATACGAACCCTTTTGATGCTCTTCTGGAACAAGCTCGTTATTTGTCCTTGCCTGATGGTGTGGACCAACTCCCTAGCGGCGTGATGCGGCGACACCAACTCTACGCAGTTGATGAACCGGTACAGCTTCTGCAAACAAACATGTCACCCGAGGCATTATTGTCTTGTGTTACACGCTCCGTTTATCTACTCAAGAACTCGAGTGGTTTTTTGTGGGTATTGCAAAGCCGCTGCGTAATTGACAATCATACACAGTACGTTTCTGTGGTCACCCTATTCAATGCTTCATATTTAGACTAGGAGGAATCGGCGCATGAGTACCGAAAACTATTCCACCTCAATTTTTTTATGCGATCCTCTTCAAATTGCCCTACTGATGATACAAATGCATGTTGCCATGGGGCAACCCCGTGCCATATTGTTTAAACCGAAATTGTTTAAACAATTGCAAGGAATTGTTATTTTTCAACCGGACAATTTTTTTTTATATTCTTTATCAAACTACAAATAAAAAGGTCCCATGACTTTTCACGATAAAGTTAATATTTTTAGAGATATGAATTTTTAAAGATTAAAAAAATCTCATAATTAGGTACTTTTGACCCATGAAAAATATATAAAAAAAATTTTTTTTTAAATTTTTATACAATAGTTAAAACATTCTTAATAAATTTAAAAAATTTCATTGATTATACCTGTTTTTTAATTATCAATTTCGCGCGCTCACAAGTATGCATCGCTTACCTTTAAGTATCACCGTCTCTCTCTGACTCATGCGCTGCATCGGCCTCTCTGTTTCCTGAATCATTATTTATCATTTATCTTAAAAACTATTAACTTTTTTAAGATTGTGAAAGAGAGCAATGTTATTAACAATTAAATTGTCTACAATTTGTTTTTGACAAATTTTTTTCTGGAATCAATTTCACAAACGTTATTTAAGCATGAATCGGAACATGTAATCAAAATTTCACCTGCTTTACACGCATTTACGGGTTGTGATACGACTAGTAAAATTGGCACAAAAAAAAAAGCTTTACAAATAAATGAAAATCGTGATGTCTTAGTCCCTCTTGGCAATGGCTTAGAATTAAATACTAAGGAGTTGAAAGGCTTAGAATCATTGTATTTAAATATTTTGGGTAAAAAAGGTAACTCCGCGGATGAAGCTAGACAAATTATTTTTTCTCGTTGCTTTGGAACTAATATTAATTTATCGAAAATTCCGTGCACATCAGATGCCTTGCATTTGCATGCACTTAGAGCTTCTGCTCAAACATACATTTGGAAAAAAGCGTTGAATCCCCAATATAAAACATTAGATTTTACGAATTTCGGATACAAACTGGAGAATAGTACTTTGCTACCTTTATTTATGAACAAAAGCCCATTTCCAACTGATCTTAAAAAACCGTGCAATTGTAAGAAAGCCTGTAAAACCAAAGCTAATATAGTAATTTTTTTTAAATCTTGTTTTATTATTTCATACTTCTACATCGGTTGTAAAATTAATATATAAAAATGATATTGATAATAAATAAATACCTTTTTTTTAAATCTTGTTTTATTATTTCATACTTCTACATCTATAACCTTCGTTTGAAGAAGTTATTCAATGTAATTACTTTCTGTTTTAATGACAAAAAAATTATATAAACTGATAGAAAAGTAATTTCAATTACATGTTCCGATTCATGCTTGAATAACGTTTGTAAAATTGATTCCAGAAAAAAATTTGTCAAGAACAAATTGTAGACAATTCAATTATTAATAACATTGCTCTCCTTAATAATCTTAAAAAAGTTAATAGTTTTAAGATAAATGATAAATAATGATTCAGGAAACAGAGAGGCTGATGCAGCGCATGAGTCAGAGAGAGACGGCGATACTTAAAGATAAGCGATGCATACTTGTGAGCGCGCGAAATTGATAATTAAAAAACAGGTATAATCAATGAAATTTTTTTAAATCTCTATTAAGAATGTTATTAACTATTGTATAAAGAATTTAAAAAAGAATATAATGTCGATTTTTTTTTTATATATTTTTCATGGGTCAAAAGTACCCAAATATGAGATTTTTTAACCTTTAAAAATTCATATCTCTGAAAATATTAACTTCATCGTGAAAAGTCGTAGGACCTTTTTTATTTGTATTTTCAATAAAGAATATAAAAAAAATTTGTCCGGTTGAAAAATTACAATTCCTTGCAATTGTTTAAACAATTTCGGTTTAAACAATATGGCACGGGGTTGCCCCATGGCAACATGCATTTGTATCATCAGTAGGGCAATTTGAAGAGGATCGCATGAAGAAATTGAGGTGGAATAGTTTTCGGTACTCATGCGCCGATTCTTCCTAGTCTAATTAGCTCTACTACTCATTTTAATTATTTGTTTGTTTGTTTATCTGTTTGTTTGTTTCTTTGTCCGTTTGTTTATGATTTGTATCACTTACAGTGCTCACATAAATGAAAAATAACTAATAAAAAACCTTTTTAAATACAAGCTTTATTTAAGCCATGTACTAAAACGTATAAAATTAGTTTAACTCGTCGTTGAGAATGATTTAATTATTTTTTGTTGAAATATTTGTTCGTATCACTTACAGTGCTCACATAAATGAAAAATAACTAATAAAAAACCTTTTTAAATACAAGCTTTTATTCAAGCCATGTACTAAAACGATAAAATTAGTTTAACTCATCGTTGAGAATGATTTAATTATTTTTGTTGAATTATTTGGTTTCTAAAAGCTTGTCACGCGAAGTGTTCATAAAAGTAGATACCAATTCACTTGAGTGGGCAGTGATTGGTCGGTAAGTAAGGACTTGTCAAAATATTCAATTTTTACAAAGTTTTCATGGAAGTAGGTACCAATTAATTTTATTGGACAACGATTGGTTGGTAGATAACAACTTGTCGAGGAATTAATTCTATTTATTGATTTTTTTGAAACCAAATAATTCAACAAAAAATAATTAAATTATTGTCAGCGATGACTAAAACGTATTTCATATGTTTAAGAACACGGCTTGAATAAAAGCTGGTCTTCAAAAAGTTTTTTTACTAGTAATTTCATTTTTTGTTTTTTAGTTAGTTCGCCTTGATCTGTTCATTTCTAATAGAGCATGGTTATTACAAGTTTATTTCCTGTAGGTTTTGAGCTAAAAGAAATCATGATATCCGACCCCAAAAACTCCCACACACCAATTTTGAATAGAATCTGACCATAATCACAAAAATCGTCCTCCAGCTTGGGGCCGCCATCTTGAATTCATAATTTGACAAAAATTCATAATCTCCAACCCGAAAACCCCGCATACAATTTTGAATAAAAGATGGATCATAATCACAAACCTCCTTCATCTTGGGGCCGTCATCTTGAATTTATAAATTTCAACGGAAAAATACAAAATCTCCAACCGCGAAAACCGCCGCATACTAATTTTGAATCGAGTCGGATCATAATCACGAAACTCGTCCTCCAGCTTGGGGCCGCCATCTTGAATTCATTAATATTGACCAAAAATTCATAATCTTCGACCCCGAAAACCTCTGCATACCAATTTTGAATTGAATTGGATCATAATCACAGAACTCGTTCTCCATCTTGAGGCCGCCATGTCGAATTCATGAATTTTGACAAACATTCCATAATCTCCGTCTTCGAAAACCCCCACATAAAATTTTTAAATCGAATCGGAACATTATCACAAAACTTGTCTGCCATCTTGGAGCTACCATAAAAAATTCATGAATTCTGATGAAACAATCATAATCTCCGACTCCGAAATCCTCCACATACCAATTTTCAATCAAATCAGACCATAACTACAAATCTCGACCGCCATCTTGAAGCCGCCATTCTGTTTTTTCTTCTACCAAAAAATCCATAATGCATTGTCAACGGAATTATGAACACTTGCCAAATTTCAAATGAATCGGTCAAAATTCACTTGCAAGATCTGACCCAAACTAACAAACGTACGAACGAACTAACTAACAAGTGAAACTAAATGAAAGCTTTTTAAAAGTTCATGAACTTGTTTCAGAATTCACGATGTCAGAATTATGGATTCCCAGAATCTGAAATAATCAGAAAATCATTCTAGCATACTTTTGAATCATCAAACTACACGAATCAAGAATATTTTTTGGCAACCGTTCGCACAGTACCCACTTCCCGGATCAGCAGTCCTGAACTAGGTAATCCCGGAGCAACTTTTTTGTCTATACTAACTTCAAGTGGACATTTTTTATATATTTGTTGACCTACTTTCCATCAAGAAAATTTCAAGATACCAAATGGCTTCTGGATTTCGTCATTTATACGAAAATTCAACAATAAATGGTTATCCAGTGACTCTTCATTAAATTTCCACCCATTCAACAAAAAACGAGAATACGAAAGTCAATTCAAAGAAGTAATAGAGAAAAATATTCCACACATAAATGTGACAAAAGATAAAATGAGCTCATGAAAGCAATTAGATAAGTCAACACAGTGTACATGTATTGTAGCCAAACGCATGTTGACTATTTGAATATAAATACTGTTTTTTCAAATTTTCCCGAAATTCACAGTTTGTTTGTTCCAATGGCCCCGAATGGACGACCTCAATAATAATAGGAAGATTTTCATTACCATCTTCCTCTTAAACTTGACCAAGTGATGACCAGATGGACTACCATTCCAGAGAAGTAAGTAATAATCGGGGAGCAAAATGAAAATATGTATTGAATCTCTTGGAAAATGTATGTAAATGAAATATGATTGCAACGAAGAATTTTCTCCATCAATAAATTCAGGATATGAGAACAATGTAGAATTGGTTGAACAAGTTGAAAACATTGGAAATTGCACGGCTTCCTTGGGTTTTTCGACAATCGTATAGCCAAGTGAACCACTGAATATCAAAATGACTGTGTCATCGGCAAAACTCAATGTTTACCATCCGTTTGATGTGCGGTGAGTTAATTATTTATATATATATATATATATATATATATATATATATATATATATATATATATATATATATATATATATATATATATATATTATATATATATATATATATATATATATATATATATATATATATATATATATATGGAGAAGAGTAGTGGTCCCAAAACCGTTCCCTGGGATACTCCATATTTAAAATGTTTCTCTTTACTTAAGGTATCTCTTATTCTTACTATTTGGTTTCTACCGCTGAGATAGTTAGTCATGAATGAAACTAAGAAAACATTTCGATGTCGGCACAGTGTGAAACAAAAGTATGAATGACAGAAATGATGATTATAATAATTGAGGGTTAATTAATTCAAAACCAGAGAAAGTTACATACAAATAGAGAAGGTTAAATTGCAGATAAAAAACCACGAGTATAAATATTTTATAAACATAACAAAAATTTCCAAAATATCTCCTAATATTATAAGGAGTATTATATAGTAATGCAAGATGCCGATATGGAAACTGCTGGGAATCATTTGACATCTAGACAATGCTTCTTGCAAAGTGGTGGGATGACCCCAAATTGTTGACATGAACTACCTATTTTACTCGTCTCCATTGCAGACTCTTGTAAAACTGGAAAAGAAATAAATGTTCCTTGTACATTTTCTCGAAATTTTCATAAATGAGTCTTTATTAAGCGAACTTTGAAAACCAACTTGTGACAGAAAGCAGAAGTCCGAGTAGGCCATTTTACATTCATTTATAGCAAAACTTAACGCCCAAGTTAACTTAAAAAATGCAGTTTTTCCATATGTCGTTTCACTTTCTGAAGAACACTGTGAGAAAATGCACCATGTTGAATTTTTTTATTACCTTATCCTAATCTTTATCTTCTGTGGTTTTGGCTCACCAGCTATTTAAACAAAGTTCGGTTTTTCCTCCAGCCCCAACTTTTCTAAAATATCACTCTTGATATATTCAATACGAAACCTATTAACTTCGTCCTCTGTTTCGACTGAATCTACTACATCATCAAACTTATTGATATTTTTACCGTTCGTATTTACTGATGCCGCGATACAAACTTCTATCAAAACAACAAAAATTAATAATAACATTCCCAAAAACTTCATGATGAAATATGTTTCGCTTCTTAAAATCACTTTGCCCCACACAATCCAACAAATTATTACGAATGATTCCTGGGATGAATTCAGAAGTCTTTATCCTATCCACAGAAAATGATAGGCTTGACCCCTGACCACCTATAGCGCACACTCCAGGTTCAAGACCGTGTCTCGTTCATTAGAAAACGTGATCATGACATGATTTTACTGATACTGATAATGCGGAACTTTTCGAGCGTATACATGACAAGAGCTGATGATAGATATACGGAAATGCGTATTGAAGATAATTTCGTCATTTGTCCCCAATAATCCAATCAGTAGAGATATTGACCTTACAAAAATTCCAAAACAGCTGAAATTCTGGATTCAGGAATCCGAAAGTATGGAGTATCCATTGAGCAATTCTTTGGGATATTAACGAGATTTTCCCCTTGTAATCTAACGCCCGCTTGAAATTGCGTGGGGACGAAAAATGGCCCAAATTTTATATAACCGGAGTAGTCAGTCGATGTTTCTCAGAGCCGGATTAAGAGGGGGGCAAACGGGGCTGCAGCCCCGGGTCCTCCACAAGAGAGGGGCCTCCACAATATAAATTTTTAGGTAAAATTTCCTAACAAATACCGAAGGATATGCAAAATTATATATAAAAAATCTGCCAACGAAAGAGCAGTTCTCCCACTTTTTCCTCTCATTTTTCGTTTTAAACATTCAAAAACATGTTTCGTATTCTTGTCAAAATCTATGGTTGATATTAATCTTCGATCTGATGAATCATGTGTATATGCGAGAAACAAGCACCAAGTGAAACATCATACTATTATACAAAATATTATATCGTATCGAAATTAGCTGTAAAAACAAGAACAATGGAATTTAAAAAAAAATATACATTTTTTTTCATTGAATGAAGGATTTTCTGTCGATGTATTCTTCGACTGACACAAGCGATCTAGATACACAATGAAATTCAATAATCATAAGCAAAAGAAAATAATATTTCAATTTATGAATATGATTGCATCAAATTATTTATAAGAGCCCTGTGCGCAATCCATAATAGAACAAAAGTTCAAATTCTGTTGACTATTTTTCTGCCGATTCTACAAACACTTTGCCCGTCTATACCTGTTTTTCCTATTTATTGGCGTTGACAAGTGTCCGCTGAGTGGCGCGCTTGTAACAGAGAAATCCCCGAAATCTGAAAGTGTGAGTCTAAGAGAAAGATGACATTCCGCAACTAATGTAAATCCTTTTGAAAAGGACTATCTATCTATCTATCTGAGATGTTCTACTATCAAATTCTCAAAAACCAAAATTTCAGAGCTACATTCTCAAACATTGAAATTACAGTGATTATTTTTTGACATTGCTAGAATGGAAACGTTCAATTCAAATAATTCATATACGTTTTGGCCAATCAATAGTGGGAATATTATACCCAGTATTTTGTTTTTATTGTCTGACAACCTATATTTTTAATTTGACGTCTGTCATCAATTCGCATGAAAAGTGTGAAATAAATCAAATCCGGTTTAGTACATTATATAATTTTCCAAGGAAATGTGTTTATGATCGTAACATCAAAAAATAATCTAAAGAATACCACACGAGAGTTCGATATAGTAGAAACTAATTATCTAGATTTCTTTCTCAAACTTGTTGCCAATAGCCACTCGAGCCAGTTGGTCTCTCTTGTCTATTGCCTGGCAACAAGTTTTCGAAAATCTGTCGAATTATTTTCACTCTCTTGTGATATTACAATTGAGAATGTGATGATGTCAAATTGCACTGGAAAGCGCTCATTTTCCAAAATGAAAAAAAGGCGAATTACGATGAGACAAAGCCGCCTATGAAAGTTATTGCTTCTTAGCATTGAGAATGATTTTCTCCGGATGCTGGATTTGACCAAAATCATCAATGATTTTTCGTCGAAAAAAGCTCGCAAGAATCCCTTTGTTTACGCTGTAATTTAATTTATTTCTTATATTTAATTTTACCTACATATGCTCGTGTCAAAATAATTTGATTTGTTCCGTAATAAATAAAAAAATAAAAAAACTTCTTTGAAAAATAATTAGGGGCCTCCACTCCTTTGTTGCCCCAGGGACTCCACACCTTTTCATCCGGCCCTGATGTTTCTTGCTACTGAGAGCGAGTTGAAAAAAGTCAAAGCACATGGAATGAAGATAAAATGCCCATCTTTCACATACGGCCAGTTTCGAAGTTCATACAAAATCCGATCATAATAAAAAATGTGTTCAAAGATTTCCGATTGAATGATTGTGAGTGAGTACACATTTTGGTTGATAAATTCGGCTTTGTGCTCTCCGAGGTGGATATATTAGACCAGTTCAATCGGATTACTCTCGGTTTTTGTTGGAAATAAAATTTTAGTTTAAAAAACTGAAAAAGCAAAAAGGACTGAAATATTGAAAATAATAAGAATAAAGCCATTGACTAAAACATTTTCTTTATGTAAAAAAAGTAAGTAAAGAGCACCCAATACATTTTTACATAAGAGAAAAATTTTTGGTCAATGCCTTTATAATTATTATTTTCAACATTTTTGTCCCTATTACTTTATAAGCGTGTTTTTTAATTTTTCAAAACTATACTATTATTTTCAACTTTTTAGTCCATATTGCTACAAAAGACTTAATTGATTGATTCCCCCACATGATATGAAAACTATAACTAAATTTTGGCGGATGTGCATTTGCCATATTTTGAAATATAAATTAGGCTGTGATTAACCAGTGCATCCACCATATCTTTGATTTTTTCTGACGATCTAGGTGAGAATACCGGGTCAAATTATTGTATTGTCATCGGTTCTTAATACTTTTGTCAAATTTCGAATACTTCGGACATCTGGAAGTGGGTGGAAATTGATTTCGGAGATTCCATTACCTACATTCATACATACAGGTGAAGCTAATGAAGCGTGTATAATGATATAAAACTTTTTGACAAAAAATTAAACCGACGATAAACGGAACTGAAAGGCAAAAAATAAAATAAACCTTCTTAGACCTAATAACGAAGCACCTGAACTAATGTGAGTAACTAATTTTGAGTCGGCGCCAAACAAACAAGCAAATCAGTTAGGAAAAGCGTGAAATGATGGCATCGAGATACGCGGTTATATTTTGATAATTTTTTTGAAGTAATTTGTTGATTGTTTGTTTGGCGCCGACTCAAAATTATTTACTAACATTAGTTCAAGTGCTCAGTTATTAAGACAAAGAAGGTTCATTTTGTTTTTTCCTTTTCAGTTCGGTTTTTCGTCGGTTTAATTTTTTGTTGAAAAGTTTTTATTTTTCAATTTTTTGTGGCTAAAATCTACTAATTACTACCTATCCAATTTCCGATTACTTCCAGAATACTTACTTACCCACCTTACTTCAACTATTAACCTTCCTGGTACAACTGGGGTAATTTTGTACACCAATTTGTTTTTTTGATTAAAAAGTTGGATTATTTTGTTTCCGTTAAGCGCATATGAATATCCTTTTAGAAATGCTATTTAGACAATGTTCTTGATTAAATTCTCGAAGCAGAATTAGTTTTTAGGAAATACTATATTTTTTTCAAGGATTTAGTGACTGGGGAACAAATATACCCCAGTTCGTAAAACTTGTAGGTGTGCAAAAACTCTTTTTTCATAGTTTTGAACAAGTATTTTTCTGCAAATTCTGGATATGGTGTTCCGCGATTAGTCGTAAACAAGCATTTTTATTCTTATTACGTCTTCTGTTGGTGCAACATTGACTTTGTGTGAGGTGTTTTGGCAAAACATTCACAAATATTGGTGTTTGAAATCGTAACAAAACTTGACCGGGTGAGTTGTATGTCTTTTTTGTTTTTTTTTCGGTGATTTTAGAAAATGGCAAGTAAGAGACCAAAAAACCCCAGTAAATTGACAGATGAAGAATTACAACAATATAACAAAGGATATCTGGATCTAGATGATGGCTTGTCCCTATTTGAGGATTCATCTGACAAGGAGGATTTGCTGGAGGAAATGGATTTTGAGCCGGATGTGATCGATGCAGCGGCAGTTGAACCTCAAGACGATCAATATGATGTCCCCGATCTTAGTTCGTTGCCTGCGTGTACTAGCAAAGACGGTACGACTTGGTATTAACAACCTATACATTCTACAAAGTCGACTAGTGGAAACATTATAAGACAAGGTCTTGGACTTTCGGAATACAGTAAAAGTTTTGAAACTATAATAGAGGTGTTTTCCCTTTTTCTAACCAATAATATTCTGGAGATTATCGTTGAGAAAACAAATGAAAAAGCTATTTTGGAATATGAAAAGTGGAATGAAAAACATCCAGAAAATAAGAAAATATGGACATCTACAGATTCCGTTGGAATAAAGGCCTATATAGGACTTCTGTTATCCCAGGGAACCCTAAAAGCTAGAAAAGAGCCAGTAGAAATGTTGTAGATATCAGATAAGTGCTATACCGACCAATTTTTCCTGCGACCAAGTCAAGGGACATAATTGTTGCTCTTACAAAATGTATCCGTTTTGATGACATGGCAACAAGAGCCGAACGAAGAGCTGTAGATGAATTAGCGCCATTGAGATGAATATTTGATATGTTTGTTGAAAATTTTAAAAGTATGATGTATCCCGGATCTCATATGACCATCGACGAACAACTTCTTGATTTTAGAGCAAACCAGACAAGTACGGGATAAAACTTTGGGCTCTCTGTGACGCTGCGAATGCCTATACCCATAACCTTCAGGTGTATATAGGTAAGCAAAATAATACTGTAGAAAAGAATCAGGGGGAAAGGGTAGTTCTTGACATGGTGGAACATTTGTCTGATGGATATGGAATTACCAGGGATAAGTTTTTCACTTCTAAATCTGTGGGCGACAAACTCATAGCTAAACACTTGACACTTTGTGGTACAGTACGCAAAAATATAACATTTATTCCAAAAGAACTTCTTCTGTCAAAAACTCCATTTCCTTCAAGTATATTTGTTTTTACCAAAGACCACACATTAGTTCCCTATTCAGCTGACAAAAACAAGGCAGTCATTTTACTGTCGACTGAACACAATACAGACGAAATCAGTGATGAGGTCCACTCCTATATGACTAAAGGTGGCGTTGGCACCGCCGATAAAATGTTAAAGGAATACACTACCAGAAGAATGACAAACAGATGGCCAATGGTTATCTTTGGTCACCTCTTTGATACCGCAGCTGTAAATTCCTTTATTTTATGGAAACTTGAGTATGCCGATTGGAACAAGTCATATCTAGATGCCAGGCGCAAATTTCTCCTATGTCTTGGAAAAGAGCTTGTCAAGGATCAAATACGTAGAAGACTTGGTAATAAGGATAGGCTCCAGCAACCCATCCGCGACCACATGGTCACTGTGGTTTCCGAGTTAGGCGGCCCACATGTACCACCTTTGGCCGCTGTCATTTTTGTCCTCGCCAGAGAGACAGAAAAACTAGAAATAAGTGCGAATCTTGTAAAAATATTGTTTGTTCTTATTGTGATTAATTGATTTTTTTTACATAAATAATATTTTTTAATTATTGTGTACAAATTTGATTAATTGTGTTTAATTTTACATCAAATATAAGATGCAAAAATATTTTTTTTAAATCGTTAAATTAGCTGGAATACAAAATCACCCCAGTTAGTACTTTACGGGGTATGAAGTCAGTCAGTATTAGGAAGGTTAACAGTTGAATAATATGATTATCTACCTTAATTATTTATTGTTATATAATATAAATTATTTTTGATAGTTCTGATTAGTTCATTTCATCACTTCGAACATAATTCCATCCTTTCATGGAATGTGATCATTGTGACGGATGTAGGGGAACAAAAATAATGACAATAGCAATCTTTCAATGTCAACTACATATGTGTGCCAATGTTCACAAGTGAAAAATCAATCATCCCCTATTGTTCTACTCATAGGGGTGGATTATTCCATCCTAAATTTAAATGTGATCAATTATGAGGTACATACTGATAAAAATAAAAGTATCATCCAAATCGGACAACCCAGTACAAAGTTATGCCTGATAGAATCGATAAACGAACCAAAATCCAGAGGGTGAACGATCAATATCCTCCATTTTGCTACCCTTGTGGGAGGATTTTGTTTTCAAATCCAAATGGGACCAACTTCGAAGTACACTCTATCCAATGAGAAATAAATCATCAAAATCGAACTACTCTGTAAAAAGTTATGCATGGTCATACATAAAAAAAATATACGCGTCGACTAGTACTCTTACATGTAATTGGGGGATTATTTTTTGGTGAAGATCAACCTGAAATTTTGTTGTACATTTGATGATCTGATCAATAACGAAAAATAATCGGCTGGTTCTCAAGTACATTAAAATATATGGCCTCTCGAATAGCATTAGAATTTTTCAAATACTTATTGTCTTTTTGAATATTTCAAATTTCTGAAGCTACGTACAGAATTTGACTTCTGTCCAGAAAGTATCCATCATTTCTCCGTTTCTAAATAATCACGTATAAGATCAGTTAGCGGCGGCTGGCAGTCTTACGACGCTTCTCTGACACACACGCATGCGTCCTGTTCTGAAAATATGACACCAAATCTTCTCCGTGTTAGATCTAGGAAACATTCATTCTTATGTTACTCGACCCTTGAAGTTCAGAAACGCCCTTACCGTCGATGCTGAGGAGAAATCCATCGTGAAACTTACATTTTTGAGTCAATAGAATAAGAACATTTTGGGTCTATTTTAGCCCGATTTTTGAGTCACGCTTGGATCAAATATCAAAAAAGGGAGTATTTTCTAGCTAACCAAGGCAAAATTCAATTCAATTCAATTTATTTATTGATGGCAATGTACAACATAGTGAATATAATCATAGTAATATTAAATGAGTATTATTAAATATATAACTTTTCAACCCAATTTGAGTAGCCTGCTACACCTAAACACTTGAGTGCTTGTGTTGTGCTTTGCAGCACTCATCAAAAGGGGGTTGTGTGTGAATTATGGTTGACGCTTGATGGGGGAGAAATTGAAGCTAAAGGTGTTAGGTTGGATATTAGTTTTTTTTTTTGTACTTTCTAAAAGAGATTTTTGAATTCTAGTGGCAGATAGTTATAAAGTTTTGGACCATGGAAGTGTACAAATCTTTGAGAATGACTCTTCTTGAACAATGGCAAATTCACAGACATATTTTCGCATGATCTGGTGTTTTTTTGGTTGGGTGTGTCATATTCATTTTTATGGAAAAACATCCAGATCAGGCATGAGTAGGTATAAAGGCTTCTTACATCGAGTAGATTAGATTCTTTGTAGAGTTTTTCAGTAGAAAATAACTAATTTTTTTTGAATATTATCTTCAAAATAGTATTTTGAACTATTTGTATACACCCTAGGTTGCTCTTGTACATTCCCCCCCATGCAGTGATGCAATACCTGATAACAGATTCTGCTAATGAGTAGTATATGGTTAGCATATTTTTTTTGTCTACTATATCTTTCAAATAGTGGAATTTGTGGATGAGTTGTCTCAGCCTGTTTCGTATGTAAAGGGCATGTTCATCCCATCGAATGTGTTTGTCTAAGACAACCCCTAAATATTTCATTTTGTCGGTTTTTTCAATCCTGGGGCATGTACATGGATCTTGATTACAATAAAATTTGTGTATTTTAAGGGTTTCATTTTCTGGTTGATCATTATTTTGTAGTGAGATAGTCATAAATTTTGTTTTGCCAATATTCAAACTTAGGAGGTTGAGATCAAGCCATAATTTTATATCTTTCATTCCTTTTTCAGCTACTGTAAAAACCTCTGACCAAGTATCTTTAGTGAAAACTAAGGCGGTATCATCAGCATATGAGACAAGGTGACATCGGAATATAAAAATTACGAATTTTGATGGAAAGTACCAATTGCATAATGTCTATACTTCGAGATGGATATTCAAATCACAATTTTGACAGCTACCATTTTTGTGAGCTACAACTTTTATTTCGAAACTCTTCCTTCATTACTTTTGCAGTCACAGCTGAAAATACGGAAATTCAAAAAGTTTTTGGATTTATTTTTATTTTTAGGGCTGTGGCATGGTGAAAACTTGCTAAATGGATACCACATACTTTTAACTACCTGAATCCAGAATGTCAGCTGTTTTGTAATTTTTATTACATTTTGGTAAAATTTTGTTTTTACCTATCCATTAGACTACAATAGGATTCGGAATTGTTAGATATTTTTTCTGGAATACTCCAAAGATCGTCGTAGCAATTTGTATTATTTCTCTAAAGATATTGAATAACAAGGCTTGAGTTAATAACTTCAAATTTGGCGTGACTCTTCATTGAAAAACAACCCCTGTTACAAAACACGTTATATCTCAAAGAGTATCGCTAATAGGGGTAGGAGCAAACTAAAAACCCGCAGAAAATGTCACCATGATTCAATTTGTATATTCTGAAACTATTTATTATCTCCATGTCTAACTTCTGCAACCCAAGTAGTGAAAACTACCCCTGTTATGAAAGAAGTTATATAATGAAGATTATCGCTAATAGGGGTAACAACGGACTGAAAAGGGTTGTCCAAAATTCGGCGCCTGAGGGGTTAAAACTACCACTTGAATATTCGAATAATTTTCATATTTGGAAGTGGTCATTAAAAAAACAACAAAGAAGAATTTATTTCACACATTTCGGAGTTCGAGAGTCGGCAATCATTACTTTCAGAGATAATATATCGCAAAGAAGTCGGTAGGTTAATGAAGTATTTTTTTTTCCATCATATTTTTTTATGTATGATCACGCATAACTTTTTACTGAGGCGTCCTATTCCGATAATTCTATTTTCAGTTGATAAGGTGAACTTCGAATTTGGTCCCATTTGAATTTAAAAGATGAAATTCACCCCTAAGGGTAGCAAAATGAAGGATATTGATCACTCACCCTCTGAATTCTGGTCCGTTAACCGATTCTATCAGGCATAACTTTGTACTGGGTTCTTCGATTTAGATGATTCTCCTTTTAATAGATAGGGTATACCTTATATTTGGATTTCGAAAGAAATTAGCCACCCTTACGGGTAGAAAAATAGGGGATAATTGATTTTTCACTAGTGAACACACACATACGTAGTTGACAATGACAGATCGCTACCGACATTATTCTTGTTCCACATCCGTCAAAATCAGTATATTTTATGGGACGATGGAATGATATACAAAGTAATGAAATAAACTAGCCAGAGCAACGAAAATAATTTATATTACAACAAATAGTAAAAGTGGATAATCATATTATTTAACTGGTAATAGTTGAAGTAAGGTGGGTAAGTAAGTAAGTATTTTGGAAGTAATAAAAAAACAAGTAGGTAGTAATTGGTAGATTTTAGCCACAAATAATTGAAAAATAAAAACTTTTTAACAAAAAATTAAACCGACGAAATACGGAACTGAAAAGTAAAAAATAAAAACTTTTTAACAAAAAATTAAACCGACGAAAAAATCAACTGAAAAGCAAAAAATAAAATAAATAGTCTAAATGATAAGTGAGCTCCTAAACTAATGTAAGTAACTGATTTTGAGTCAGCGCCAAACAAACTAGCAATAGAATTAGGTGAAGCGTAAAATGATGGCAGCGAGATGCACGGCTGCGTTTTGATGACTTCTTTCATAGATAATGATCTTCGATAATTGTTGTTTGGCGCCGACTCAAAATCAGTTACTTACATTAGTTTAGGAGCTCAATTATCATTTAGACTAAGAAGGTTTATTTTATTTTTTGCTTTTCAGTTGATTTTTTGTCGGTTAAATTTTTTGTTAAAAAGTTTTTATTAGTTCACATTAACAGTATAGAGACAATAGAGCATCTCGGAAGCACCGTCTCATTTTTTCACAGCGACGATAGGACAATTATTCAAAGATATATGGAAACAGATATACAAAGATGCGGAAGAAGAGAACAGATATACAAAGACACGAAGGAAAGTCCTTTCTTAAACCAACAATCAATGCACATACAATCCACATCTATAATCGTAATCATTTCAAAATTTCATGTAAATGCCCAAGCCTTCGATATGGTGAATCATGACGTTTTCTTGAATAAACTGAATTCTACAGGTTTATCGTTCAATCTGTTGAAGCTTTGTGTATCTCATTCGATGAATACAGTACGTGGTATAGAAAGGAGCTAATACAGGAAATATTTTCATCTATAAAGGTTTCCCGCAGGGCTCCAGTGTTGGCCTTTCATTATCATTGTGTATGATAACACGACACCCTTCTGTACTTTAGTAGTAAAGATGTAAAAAAGTGTGCTGATATTATGAACACTACTCTTGAAAGGGTTTATACATATTGTTGTGCAAATTCATTGAAAGTGAGCGTGAATAGAACAAAATAGATGATATTAGGAAAACATGAAAATCATAATAAAAACATACATAGACGATTGAATGACTGGGATATAGAAAATGTGGACAAATTCGTTTATTTTGGAATAACTATTGACAGTCAATTGAAATTCAAAGAACATGCTAACCAAGTTATCAAAACAGTAGCTTACAAAGTTATCTATTTAAGGAGATGTTCTCCGTATCTCAGCCAATGGTCTAAATTATTAATATATAACACTATACTATCACATTTTAATTATTGTTCGACAATTTTGTATATTCTCAATTAAATGAAACAAGCAGACTCCAAAAGATGCAGAATCGTGCTATGCGAATAATTCTACAATGCTCGAGAACAACACCAATAGCACATATGCTTCAGACCCAGTGAAGAATCTCCTTGAGAATCAAACACTGATTTTGATTTTTAAAGTCAAAATTGGACATTTACCTGAATATCTCCAGAATAAAATAACATATGTTAATGAAACACATGATTATAATACGAGGAAAAATAATAACATGGAAGTTGAAAGATATAAAAAAGTAGTACATATAATTCTCTATTTCACAAAGGAATAGAAAATTTTAATGAGCTTCCTCAAGAAATTAAAGATAATGTTTCAATAAATACATTCAAAATAAGCTTTAAGGACTAAGGTAAAAGCACCATATTCCGACGTATGCTGAATCGAGCCCTAATTTCCGCCCTATTTCATAAGGCAAACTTTGTCAGTCAATTTCTTTAAACTGGCAACGAATATCTGAATGCGATCAAATGTATCCGTTACAGAATTTTTTAGATTGTGCAACAGCGCCAAAGTGGTGGGGTAAGTCACTCTCGTTTGGATCTAGTTTGCATTTAATTCCGACTGGGTCTGTCTGTTGTCACAGTGAGTGAAAAAACGTCTCCATTTTGGTAAGTGGATCGATTGAAGTGATTAAAAATATTTCGAAAATTAAAAGTTTTGTTCACCCAAGCGGGTTGCATTTTTCTTTTATGTCAAGGAAATGGTTTTAAAAATAAATTTTTATTGGTTTTGGTTTATTATTTTGACACAAACTTTAACAAATACGTTCAAAAAAATACGTTGGAATAAGGGCCCGTTTTTGTTACCAGAGCTAATGTCGCCGTAATACGTCAAAATAAGGATTCTCTCCTGTTGTATTCAAATCAAATTTTAAAACCTATTTGAACTGCAATTGGAAAAATAAATATTTTTAAACTGTAAATTAGGCCTTAATATATGCTAGGAGCAAAATACGTCGTATAGATTTCTCACTAGAAAACTAAGTTTTTTATGTTAAAAGAATGTGCCCCAAGAGGATTTTTTTTAATAATAGCTGTACCCACAACAAACTTTAAATGTTCAATAAAACTAAAAAAAAACTCTTCTAAAGTGAAAACATTCTTAATTTAGGTAAAAAGTAAGTTTAAAATTTTATTTTTATTTGTTTTTTTTCAAAATAATTATTGACACAAATCTGACAGAACCTTGAAAATACGTCGGCATAAGCATCCGCTTTTTATGGTCCAGGAGGTAATTCCGCCTTAAATGGGCTCATATACCTAGATGAGTAAGTAATGTTTGAAATATTTTAATTTTAAAATATTTTGTTTGATTGTATATTGGGCCTTTGTATGCCTAAATGAATGAATAGATAAATAAATGAATAGATAAATAAATGCATAAATGAATGAATGAATGAATGCATGAATGAATGAATAAATGAATGAATGACTGAATGAATGAATGAATGAATGAATGAATGAATGAATGAATGAATGAATGAATGAATGAATGAATGATGAATGAATGAATGAAAATGAATCAATGAATCAATGAATGAACGAACGAATGAACGAACGAACAAAGGAACGAATGAACAACTGAATAAATGAATAAATAAACATTTTGGTACTTAAGTATTTCTTTTTTTTTATTTTCAGCAAAATGGCACCTACAAAAGAAGTAGACTAAGAACAAATAAACCAAGAACAACCGCAAACAGAAGAAACACAAATTGATAGAGAACATGAGAACGTAGCGACCGGAAAAGAACAGTTAGAAGAAAAATCAGAAGATATTACAATGAATTCAGACAAAGCAAAAGACGAACAAGTAGAAAGTGAATGCGGTTATCAAAAATATGATTACGTGATTATTATATATGAAAATAAATATTTTCCTGGACAAGTTATTGACAGAGACAAAACCAAATTTTTTATTAAGGCCATGGAACGAATTGGGATACATTGGAGATGGCCAACTATTGAGGATGTCATCTGGTACGAAGAAGATGAAATTATTTCTCGTATAAGTGCTCCTCGTCTTATAAATAAGAGAGGATTTTACTCTGTTCCTGAGATAAAAGATATGGACTAAAAGTGTAATATTCTTCTCAATGAAATACTTAGGTACACATTTCCAGTACTTATTACTTAAATACTTTTAAGTTGTTACAAATTTGTGTTTTTTTTTATCATAAAAGGATTCTTTTTGAATGTTTTAATATCTTTATTACTTTGAGAAATATATCGTTCTGCATATTTTCCTCGTATTTAATGTTTTTTGTGTTAATTACAACCATATTTTAAATAAAAAAAAATAAAAAAAAAATGTGTCGGAATTAGGGACCTCTTAGGTCGGAATTAGGGTCAAAGTCAAAAATTTACGTCGGAAATAGGAGATTTTGACATTTAAAAAAAATATATATATTAACCAAAAAAGACATTATATCATGTAAAAAAAATATATGCCTATATTTCAGAACATATCATTTCACTTCCTAAAAATGCCAAGCATGATATAACTAAATCTGTTTTTCTAATATTTGAACTCAAACTCAAAAAACCCTTAACTACGGCGGAATATTGTGCTTTTACCTTACCTATTGAAAACATAGTATATTCGTATTTCATTATTATGTATGAATTTCTATGTATGTATGTAAGTTTAACTGATTTGATTTTTGTACAATGTTAATCTTATTTCATTTATAGCCGACCATGTTGTGTGTGTATTTCTAACTGAACTGACCATGTATTTACTTTTGTAAATGAATTAGTTTCAACCAAATAAAGAGAAATATATAAATTTATTCCACCGATGACT
This sequence comes from Gonioctena quinquepunctata, assembly GCA_018342105.1. Taxonomy (NCBI): domain Eukaryota; kingdom Metazoa; phylum Arthropoda; class Insecta; order Coleoptera; family Chrysomelidae; genus Gonioctena; species Gonioctena quinquepunctata. The sequence continues at coordinate 274,817 of JAFIRS010001300.1, forward strand.
CCACTCCAATGACTCATTGGGAGAAAATAGCATCACGAAGTTTGATTAATAACACAGTTTTATAATCAAAAGATCAAGTGGAAAATTTTGTGTTTTTTTGAACTTTCGATATGGCGATGAAGGAATTTTCAACTCGCCTGTAACGAAAACAATTTTCCGCCAGAATAATTTACCACAAAAAATATACGAAAAGTTAATGAAAAACATACTTTTTCATTATACCTATCTGAAAACACTATATTTACATACTTAATTAGCGCACCAAAAGTGCGCTTTTTCCGTGCGCCCGCACGGGAAAATTTCACGGTGTGCTAGTATTATTAGCTGCCTACTTACATGTCGAAATAAAATAATATGTTATTGACACTTCTGTAGAAATCGCAAATTGTTTATTTCCTTAACAACGGGGTAAATAACGCTCGTTTTGTGACAATATTTGCATATTTTTAGTGGAAATATTTAAAAAGATTTCACCAGAGGAAGAAATATCACGTGAAGCGGCAAAGTAACTGCAGAATTACTGCCCAAAAAGTCACGTGAGAGATATCAAAACCAGTGTCGTCTCTTTTGCAACTGGCGCCAACAAAAGAAAGTTATAAATGTAAGTGATGATATTCTTCTCGTTTATTTGCCAGAAAATAGCAAATCCATGAAAGCTTCAACTTTATGGAGTCAATTTTCAATGTTGAAAAGTTGTCAGGCAGTAAAAAAAAATGTAAATGTTAATAATTTACCAAAAACTACTACATTTCTCAAACGAGAAAGTGTTGGTTACACACCGAAAAAGTCCAAAGTATCAACTGCTGACCAAATCGCCAAATTCATACTTGAAGCACCAGACGAGAAATGGTTATAAAGTAAAGTAATTTTAATATTTGGCATATTCGGTGCCTGCCGAAGAGATGACTTGATTCGTCTGACTTTGGAAGATGTGGAAGATAATGGCCGGTTTTTGAAAGTATTCCTTCGAGATGGCAAAAATCACAAATCAAGAAGTTTCACAATTACGAAGGAAGGATGTCCCTTTGATCCATGCACTTTTTATCGTAAATATATTTATCTAAGACCTACACACATGAATGGTAAAAGATTATTTATTGCGTATCGTAATGGTAGATGTTCTGCTCAACATGCAGGGTGTCATACAATCAGTGATACAACAAAGCAGATTGCTGAATATCTGAAGCTAGAAAATCCGGAAGATTATATTGGACACGGCTTGAGACGATCTTCAGCATCTATGTTAGTCGAGGGCGCAGGAGATTTGCTTACTTTAAAAAGGCATGGAGGTTGGAGTTCCTCGACTGTGGCTGAAGGCTACATCGAAGAATCGGTAAGCAGAAAGATTGGAGTTCTTCGTAAATTGTTCAGCCATTCAAAAACAGTAAGAACAACGCCAACATTGGAATACAATGCAGTGGGGGAAAATCAGAAACTGAATACTTCTACTAATATAGTAGCACCTTCGACTTTATCAACTACAGTTATCAAAACTGAAGTAGCTGCTGAAGGATCAGCTATTTACAACAACACAAATTGTACCATAAATATTTCAATTAATAAAAATTAAAAATACATATTTTGATCGTTAATCTTCAAAAATGTATGTTTCTGAACAATCTGTGGTTTTCAGGTAGATATAGTGAAAAATATCGTTCATTACACGTCCATAATAGTATACTGTACAACGAGCACGGAATGACATACATTCCCTACGAGTATGAAAGTTTGCAGACGAGCTGCAAGCGAGTGCTGCAAATCATACGAGTAGGAAATGAGAGTTTTACTCTATACTTTTTCTACGACTGTTATAATATACAGTGTAAGTAAAAAGCAACAAACATAAGAAATGTACTATTATAATTAATTGAAAAAAATAACGTAGTAGGTAAATGTGTTAAGCACCTACTACAATGATCGCGAAAAAATATTTTCTCATTTGTTATCAACAATATCCAATGTTACATTGGTACAATCATTAAAAACAAATTTTGGGGAAATAGAATCCGTTTTTTTAAGGGAAAAGTTGACATTATTAACATTTTCTGTAACTGATGTCGATGGAAGGTCTGACAACTTATTGATCGACCCTAATATTTTATTGGCTATGTTATTTCGACTAGTCAGGGACTCATCGATGTAACCCTCAGCTACTGTTGTAGAGCGCCAGCCACCATGCCGTTTTAATGTCGTTATATCTTCGCCACTATCTATCAATATTGTAGCTGAAGATCGGCGGAAACAGTGGCCGGTGTATAACTCAGGATTCGGAAGTTTTAAGTATGAAGCAATTTGTTTTCCCATATTTCCTATTCTATTTATTTCAATTTTTTGACAGTGCATTTTTCTTTCTGATAATTTAGAAAAAAATGAGCATGTTGACATTGCTTGGTCGCAGATTCCAATATTTTTTCACAATGTTAGCATATTCTCCCCATACAGTAAATTTTCGAGAAGTTTTTGTTTCAGTGTTCGGATTGTGGACCAAAACTGCGGCACCTAAATCTTCAAAATCGTGAATTTTCATTTTGTACATCTTATCTCTCCTACAAGCACCCATAATTCCCATGATAAATACAACCTGCAATAAAAAATATAAACAAATTATAATTAATTAACTGATTGTTGTAGAACTTACTTCAGCTACAAGGTATTCGTTGTCTGGGGTTTCTTTGATGAACGTATCAATCTCCTTCGTTGTGAAAACTTTAGATTTTTCTGCTTTGTATCCATCTGATTTCCGCTTTAGAAATGCTCTCAATTTGGGATATTTACTGATATCCACGCCATTATGATACTAAGCATCGCTTCTATCATGCTATAGGTGCCCATAAAGTGGAAGATTCAAATTTATTTGTTATATTTCCAAAGTAAGCCATCGGAACATTCTCTGTTCGAGAACTAGTTTTCTGCTCTTTGCACCAGTCCATGAACAGGGTATACGAAACTGTGTATTTTTCTTTGAATTTTTCAGGCACTAAATCAAATAAAGCGTTATTTGCTGCTCCATAACACTTGGCGGTGTTAAACTTCTTTCACTGTCACTACATTCCATGCTGAACTAATTTCGAAATACCTTTATAATATCGTTCTGTCAAAGAAATATTGAATTGTCACATATGTTTGTGATTATATTGTCTGTATGGTTACGGCATTGTCACCTGGTTACGGCGTCTTTTGTTTTATTTACTCCACGCCTCTTTTGTCGTGACGAAGATTGCGAAAATTTACCCGTGCGTGTTTCAGACATTGTGCACTAGTTGCCCAGCAACTAGTGCATAATGAAAAGGAGTATTACAATGTACTACATTTAGAAATCATCATTGAACATACAATGAAGGTATTTTGTGACAGTCGTAGAAAAATGCTTTTTCCGTGCTCACCGTGTTCGGCTACGCCTCCCACAGAAACTTGTCGCGCACGCACGGAAAAAAACTATTTTCTCGACTCCTAATGAAATATACTATTTCAAGACATTTCTGTTTTTTTTTCCCTAGACTTCTGTTAATGATTCTCAATCAAATATTTTCAAATAGGAAATTTGTTGAGAACTTTCTTCAAAATCTTGTGAATTTTTATTTACTAGATGTTGTTTAGATATGTTCTAGCTTTTCTAGTAGAGTTTCGATTTCCGATCTATATTAAGAGGGCAGTTCACTCGGTTTTCATCCACATTCAACATGGTACATGGGGCATCTTCAAATTTTCTTCAGGTTTCGCTGGATTCCGTTAATATAATTTTCGGATAGTTGCAGTCTGTCATGTACTTGTATGCGCCATTAGTCGAAATATGTAAATTGAGATTTTCCAACTTTGCTATTATCCATGTTATGTTTTTGTTAATTATAATTTAATCATATCATTTTAATATTAAATCCTATTAAACCCAGCTAACTTTCATCTACTGTAAAAATTAACATAAAAGGGTAAGAAGTAATCCCCGCTCAAAACACTTAATCCTGAAAGTGACGAAATTGTTCCGAACAATATTTCGCTTTCCAAAGACAAAGACCAGATGAAAAATAATGGCAGAGCCAACAAACATCAAAGTGCCCTCCCTACTAACCTGACTGAAAAACATGATATTCCTGCTTCGCCAGATGCTACCCTTAGGCTTATCCCGCAAAATGGGCAGCGTGTAACGAAAGAACAAATGCTCCACGAACAGGATCAACAGCCCGAGCGCAATGCCGACGCCGAGGAGGATGAAGACGCCAGTTACGGCGGCGACGCCTAAAGGTCGAGGTTGGGCGATGTCCGTGGCGAGTTTGAAGCACGGCAGGCCTCCGTACCATTTCTCCTGCAGGATGTCCATGTAGCCGTTGCTGGAGTATTTCGCAATTACTGCCGATATACTGTCCTGTAGGGAAAAATGAATGTTGTGACTTGGTTTTGTACAGGGTGTGTTGAAAAACAGTTATTTATGAAAATTGTTACATACTTTTCCAATCAGAGTATGTGATGTCAGCAAGACCAATATAAATACAGCGAAAAAAACCTTAGAACTGTAAACGGTAGACTCCGTTTTGCGAAGAAAATTCAGAAAGATATTACTGAATGAAATTATTCAATATATTATATATTAAAGTGCATTTGACAATACCGGAACATGTTAGGTTCAGTTCATCTGTGATCACCAATCGGGATACGTACAGGGTGTAACCTAACCTCTTACACACCCGAAAACGGCGGGTGAAAATGTCATTTTATAACAAATTACAGTGGTTGAAAAATCGGGAAAGAATTATATTATTTTTCTTCGACTATTTCCCTCATTACTCTTGAGCCAATCAAATAGCCGAAATTTCGAACAGAGAACCAATCAGATAAGTTTTATAGTGATAAAACGTCTTCTCCCTGTTTTATACTGATAAAACCACAGTCTATTCGATATTGTTTTACGAGAAAACCACACTGAGGTCCTGTCAAAATTATATCTCGACGTATTCAATTCCTATATAGGGAAACAGGAAATGAAAAATTGATTAAAATGAGGGATTCTTAACTCACTATTACAGTGATTTGATATTTTAATTGAAATATAACTTTTCTGAAAAAGAAAGCCTCAGGTATTCAAATAAGTCAATGAATAATTGAATTTCGTTATTTTCATAATATCAATAACAGTTCTCGTGGAGTAGTGGTTATCGTGTCAGTCTCTCACCCGGGAGGCTCGGGTTCGATTGCAATTCAAGAAGCTTTTTTTCAATCGGTTTCAGATACGAACATATTTGATTTGATAGTGAAAAATGTATATACAGAGTGACCCATTTGAAAGAGGGCCATCTCTCTAAAACTGTTATTTATTATCCGATTCAGGAGTTTTTTTTTCAGTAGATAGAGCATCAATAGTTCTAGTCGAATGCCATAAATTCGAAATAAAAATAAAAATTTCACGGACTACTTCAAATTTTTTTCAAGGTCAAAAATCCAAAAAACATCTAAGCGATTTTTTTTATGGAATTTGACAATGCCACTGGATTTGTGATGCTTTCAAATGGGTGTGACCAAAATTTCGCGATGAAATGATTTCTTTCAACAGAAATATGGCTTAAGTAAAATTATATCACTTTATCAAAATATTTCGAATAGTCGACATATAAATCACAATCTTGTTGAAAATATCATTCAAAATGGTGTTTCAGGTCGTTAGCAGTCGAGTTTGAGAACAGCAGTTATTCAAAATGGCGTCAAATTATGTTTCTGCCAAACGTTACTCCATAGTATAGGAGATAGTTATGTCCATCAGAACACTGCAGTTTTTTGCCAAAGAAATTAAATGTACATCTTTACATCAAATAGTAATCAATTATCAATAATAACCAATATTGATAAGATAAATGAACTACAACAAAAGAATGGATTGAAATGAGAGTGTCTACACATTAATTTTCGTACTTCTCAACCAAGTCCCGTATTAATTCGATACATTTATCTACATTTTCTAATGCTAACTAACCATAAGATTCGATCAACATTCGATCATTGGTTTGGGGTAATATCTGTGCAAGCATGTCTTATTCTTTCACGCAGCTCCTCTTTGGTGGTTGACAGTTATTCCAGATATCAATCTTGGTTTCATTCAAACATGCTTGGGATACCACATTTCAAAAATATTATTTTCATTAGGAGGCTTTGTAACTTTAGTTGCTATAGAGATGACAAGTCATCAGAACAATAGACGAAAAGACACAAATTTGTCAGTGTTAATAACTCCTCCTAATGAAGAAGTATGGCTAATAATTTGACTTTGCAGGGGAAAATTGAAATAGCAAGACTTTGTGGTAACAACGTCAGATCCGAAAGGAAGTATGTGGAATTTTCAATAACATGCATCCGGAGCGTCGAAATATTAGCAGAGCTACAGTTGGCCGAATAAACCAAATTTTCAATTACTATGGAGCTGTTTGTGAACATATTCTGAAGAATAGTAATATTGTACAAAAACAAAACAAACAAAACCAATTATCGAATGTTATGGCTAACATTAGAAAACGATACGATAAATGTATCGAATTGGATGGAGATTTGGTTGAACAGTCCGAAATTCAATGTGTAGACACTGTCATGTCAATACATTCTTTTGTAGTAGTTCATTTATGTTATTAATATTGGTAATTATATTATTGGATGTAAAGATGTGCATTTCTATTCTTTAACAACAAACTGCAGTGTTCTGAGAGACATAACATATCCCACATATAGTTGTTATGTTCTGAAGGAGTATTTTGAACCATATTATTTACAAAATTGTGATTTATATGACAACTGTTTGCATTATTTCGATATTGATATGAATATTTTACTTATGCTATATTTCTGTTAAAAATGATATTTTGATCGTGAGGTTCTGATCACACCCATTTGAAAGCATCACAAATCCAATGGCGTCATCAAATTTCATTAAAAAAAATCGCTAGTATGTTTTTTGGATTTTTGACCTTGAAAAAAAATCGAAGTATTCCGTGAAATTTTTATTTTTATTTCGAATTCATGGCATTCAATCAAAACTGTTGATGCTTTATCGACTGGAAAAAAAATTCTTCTGAATCGGATAATAAATAACAGTTTTGAGAGGTGGCTCGCTTTCAAATGGGTCACTCTGTATATTTAAGGTTTTTAGGCGAGTTCAAGGGCAGTGAATGATCATTGTAAATGAATGAATCTGTAAAACGAAGCATTTGAAAACGGACACGATTCCTTCAATTTCTAAACGGGAAGAATTCTGGTAATTTTCAAATGTGATTCGGAAAAAATGCTATCAAATATCATTCGTGCTAGAAGATTTTATCCCATTTTTTTTTAAATTTTGCCTGAAGGAAATTTAGCTCGTGCAATTTGCGGCCTCATTATCAAAGATTGAACCACTCAAGTTTCGCTTCCGTGGTTCAATCAGATAATAAGACCGCAAATTGCCCTCACTAAAATTTCCAGGAAAAATGCTTTTGAGCGATAAAACCGCTAGAACTTATGATATTACCCTCTACTCGACAACATTTTTGTAATCGTTTTTCGCCTCAGATGACCTACTTGAAGTTACTGGCGATAGCCGGATGCAATAAACTTTCAAATTATGTGCTATGTTAATTAATTGAATTGAATTGTTGAATAAATGTACAAAATTAGTATGAGCATTCATTTCAACCTACCTGCGATAGGTGTTCACAACCACCAAACAAGACAATTCACCACTTTTATCACACATAGAATCAAGACAAACCTTAGAAAAAAATCAATTCTATACAATGGAGTTTTGATATTCAATAAGATAACTAATAATTTGGAAATAATTAAAAAACATTTAAATTAAAGTTGAAGAAATATGTATTACATTGATGCTTCACTCTGATGCAATCGTTCTGAACATGTTATTCATGCTTTTTTCTTTTTTTTAATTAATTAGTCCAGAATCCTATTATAAACATTCAGGTTTCTTGGGGTTGATAAAGGTTATTATTATTATTGATTCCATGGTGGATCAAATCAACACACTTTGAAGCACCTATCACGTTCACTGCCACACATATCAAAACATACTTGCACTGGCCAACTTGTTTTTGGAATTATTACTCAAAATTGCACAAAATGCTCATAAAACAATTAATATAATCACAGCCATTTATTATTTTTTTTTCTTTTTCACCAAATGGCGACATGGCATTTCTTCGCTGTGACGGGCCAAGCATGGTGTTCAATTTGTTCACGTTCTGCAAAACGCCTCTGTGAATTGTTACCTCAAAATGAATTGAAAATAAAGTAGAATCAAAGTTTCATTACTCAAAAATAATAATAATGATAAATATAGGGAAGACGTACGTAAAATATAAATAATAACAATAATAAAAAATTTGAACTAAACAAAGAGAACTTTTATTGCTAAAATATAAATAAAATAAAAGTAATGATAATAATACTAATATAAAACCTATGAACGAACAATATTCAACATAACCCTTGTTCTTAATTTTTTCATTTGACCTGCATCATTCCTTTGCTCACTTACTTTTCTTAGCTTGCGAAAGACCTGCCACAGCAATATCATCCACCATTTCACCGCTAATCAGGCGAAAGACGCAAAAAGGAAAACCGAGCGTGTAAAAGTTAATGAAAATTCCTTTCTCAAATGCCAACGCATTCAACAATACGATCCCCCAATGCCAGGCAGACTGAACTGCAGCGCCAAATAGCGGCGGTGGCACACGAGAATGAACGAGCGCATCCCCATATGGCAACAGTGGCAGCGGACGCGTTTACAAATCACAATTATAGGAAATAATGTTTTCAGAACACAAAGGCACAAACAGTATTTTTATTGAAAATGATATCGATGGCCATTGTGACCCAGAGTGACAGGTGAACGATGTTGCCGGGAAGTATTTCCAATATTTCAACGAACAATGTTTGTCAGTTTCAACTACTTTTTTCGGATTGGCTGGCGAATAAAAGATCCCACTCACAACCAATTAGAAAACAGTACACGATATGCAAGAGGCAATTTGAACATCATTGTCTTTGTCTTTTGCTGAAGTTCGTTCGTACAACGAAACACCGAACTTTTCCGTGTATATTTCAAAAAGTAGAATACAAGAGAAATCACTCGTCGCATATGTGGATTTTGATAACAATTTTTCGATACCTCATTTGGAAGGCCTTTTCATTCTCTAGTCGAAAAAAGGCATGGTGACAGTACCTTAGAATCACCGAAATGATATATTCATCTATTAAAATAGGATTCATGGATTATAAAAACCTATTTATTTTCATATTATGAGCGAGCGTGATACTTTTTTTGAATAAAATAGAACTACAAAATACTGCCATCCGCCATGATAGGTTGAACACCAATCAAAGTGAATTACGTCACTTCTATGAAAACCTCATTTTGTTTCGATTGAACTTCGACAATCTCTGCACTGTTCTTCTGCATGTATCAGCGTTTATCAAGTATTTTGTGGTTCCCAACTATCATTCAGCTAGTTTTGTGTTTGTGTTGTATACCGAAATCAAGAAACGTTAACCATGGAGCAAGGACTTACCAAGGCAGAAAGCTCAAATATGTCTAGAATTGATGTGTTGATGCTGGGAGAGTTTCTTGGATCAAAAAAAGACTTTTGTTCAGCAGAATTTAGGAATGTAAAAACTTCCATGTAAGTACATTGATAATCTTTAAAAAACATAAGTAAATATAAAATATTTTGAATATGAATTAGCTCCCTACCCTTTATCGTTATTTGATGACATCGGGATGCGTAAAACACAGAAATCTACCATTTACGATTGTTTTGAAAAAATAAATATTGATATTAACAACACTAATGCGACATACATCATTGACGGAGGATTCTTACTACACCGCGTTGTGTGGGATAGCGAAGAAACATTCAACGTTATCTTAGATAAATACGTTCAATATGTACGTAGACATTTTGGTTCCAGAGTTACTGTCGTATTTGATGGCTATGATGATTGCAAGAGAAATATCAAAGCTGCAGAACAACGTCGTCGAACTTTAGCAACATCTTCATCTTCTGACATTTTATTTGATGAACTTATGACAGTCCCAACCAGTCAACAGAAATTTCTTACTAATACCCACAACAAGTCTCGGTTCATTTCAATGTTGAAAGAAAAGTTTACGGCTGAAAATATATTGGTAAAACAAGCTAATAATGATGCTGATGTATTGATTATTGAAACAGCAATAGAGCAATTCAATTTGACAAATACAACTATTGTTGTTGGTGAAGATGTTGACTTACTTGTATTACTCACTGCTCGAACGCCAACTGAAAAAACTATTTTTTTCTTAAAACCAGGAAAAGCTCAGCATCAATCAGCTATATATTCATCAAAAAGTTTATTTACTTTTGTAAAGTGTAAAGATCATGTACTATTTTTACACGCAATAACTGGCTGTGATACGACATCTGTATTTTACAGGAGGGGTAATACAGCAGTTTTCAAAATGTTTGAAAACAAGATTTAATTCAATGTGCTGAAGTTTTTAAAAAAAGTGATTCAACTCAACAAGAAGTTATTACCAACGGCATCCGCTTTCTTCTTTCTATGTACGGAGCTCCTAAAAAAACTACCTGTTTAGATAAACATCGATATGCATGTTTCGTTAAAAATACTAAAAATAAAAAACAAGTTCAATTAGCTTGTCTTCCTCCAACCTCAGTTGCTGCTCACCAACATCTTCTTCGAGTATATTACCAAGTTCAAGTGTGGCTGGTTATCAGCTAGACCCTACAGACTGGGGTTGGAAGTTGGTCAACAATATATTAGAGCCAGTTCAAACTTTACTTCCACCTGCGCCGGAAAAACTGCTGAACACTATTTTTTGCAACTGCAAAAAGGGATGCAGTGCTAAATGTGGTTGTAAAAAAGTCGGTCTGTCTTGTTCTTTGGCATGCACAAATTGTCAAGGCCGGTCGTGCTCTAATATTGAATCACAAACAATGGAGGATTCGTTTGACTCCGACGAAGTATCATGCGATACATCGCTATTGACGCAATTTACTTGCATCCAAAATGAAGATGAAGAAGAAGCAGGAGAAGAAGAACAAGAAGAAGATCAAGAAGAAGAACAAGAATTTGAAACTTACGAATAAGACGAATAAACTTCAACAGTTTTTTTTCATTTACATCGCTTTTATCTTTCCCAATCTTTGAAAATTTCCGTTATTTTGCAATAGTTTTACATTAAACAGGATCACAACTGACCCGTGGAGTAGGCCTACTGGGGAAACCACGTTAACAAAAACGCGCTAAGTACACTACCTCATAGGTGGCGTGGAAACGTGTGCATATTATGACGATAACAACTTTTATAACTTTTGAATCGTTATATCTCAAAACGGTGGCTCTAAAAAAAAGTATGATACTTTTTTATAGATAATTTTATGATCTACAATTTTTGTCTAAGTACTTTTATGATAAAACTCGCCGTTTTGCTGAAAATCGCGAAAAACTCATTTTTTTGACCTTTGACCTTGAATTAAATTTTTTCCTTACAGGGGAATGATGGGGAACTTCCAGACATTGTTTGTAATTATGTTTTGAACAACTTCACAGAAATTCAGCTTGTTGGGACTTTATGTAACTTCGAATGTCTAAATTGACCGGACTAAAGTATTCAAAAGTCCAGAACCCGTAAAATCTGCTTTTTGTATGATAGGTTAGTATAGAGGTTATGTTATGCAAAGGTTTGTTCGTATCACGGAGTGACTGGGTGCACGTTGACATGCGCGTAGTGGTTTGTTTGCGGACAGGTGTATGAATTTAAATTTATTTGCCGATACGGGACAGGAGAATGTTGCAGCTTTTGGTATACATCCTGCTTCCATGCGGACCTGCGACACCGATCCCATCACATCATCTTCCATATAATTGTCCATATCCTTTGGCCAACATCAGGAATGATTGAATTCATCATTAAATTTAGTCCTCCAACAAGATCATTGTGCATACACCATTCTGGAATGTACGGAATAAAGTGAAAACTTACTTCAAAGTGATCTTCACAGAAATAAATTGGAGAATTTAGACATAGATAGATGTTGGATCTCGATGCAAGATTGAGCCACTCATTTGTCATTGTTTTCTTGTGCGGAACGTAAACAAACAACTTGCTAGGAGTTTTTTTCTCATGTGTTATCGCACGGAGGGACCGCACACCCTCTATACACTCTAGAATACATATATAACACACAAAATCACTGAATTATTGCATTGGCACCTAATGTTTACTGTTGACAAAGATAGAAGTAACGTCACGAGCAGCCGCCATGATCTGGGGGGCGTTTTGGCGTGAATTTCGAACAAAGAATTACAATTGCAGTTTTTTTCTACCAAATCTTTATTTTCTGCAGAAATACAAATCAGTCATCATGCCTATTATTGCAAAATTCATCAGAACAAAAAAATTAATTCATCCACTACAACAAACTAAGTAGAAGTGTTACGTTCTCTTCATAATCAGAAGGCAAGCATAAACATTCAGTCTCCATTTCCGACAGAATCAGTTGAAAAAAAGACTTGAAAACTCATCAATATTCTTCATAGACAGCAAGTGGCAGATTTTTTTTTCTGTTAATTTGTGCGATTTATTCTTCATTTAATGTTAGCCTATTTCTGCGACCAGTGCTAAACACGACGCCGGTGGGCACATTTTCCCCAAGTTTCAGAAGTAGGGTTCTTTAACGAGCTCAGCATCTCAACTCGGGACCGCGATCTCAACGTCCCCTCTGAAGGACGGCATATGCAACTCTCATCTTGTGCTCATTGATAAGACGCCTGCAGCTCCGACTGTGCCAATACGCTACAGTTGTGTATTTTAAAGCGCACCTCACTTGTCAGGTGGACCCCCATCCAAGTACTAAACGCGCTCGACGTTGCTTGGCTCGGATATCGATAAGTCTCTCATCAACCTGGCCAGCAACCGGTGTGCTTTTTTGAAATCATAGTATTTGACTAGATAATGAAAGCATCAATTCCCCTCAAATGAGATATCACTAGCCCCTACTTCCTATTTGCAACAGTCACTAAAAGCGAGAAGAGTTTAGGAATAAAATGTTTACGTTACAGGATGTCATTTCAGAATATAAAATTGAGTTTTTTCATCAACATTTCTATTTTGGGGTACAACATTCATTCCATATGTGTATTCCGCACTTTATACATTCAAAGGTAATTCAGGTTTTTTCAAGTAATGTTTCCCATTCATCCAAAACCTCGTCATGGAATTGAACTGGGAACAAAAGAACGAAAATACTCGTAACCTCGAATTTTGGCCGACATAAATTCACTTGGAGAGAAAAACAATCCGTCATTTTGATAGCGAACGTGTCCTTGATGTTGGCCGATCCTCTGGAATTTACTGCTTCGATCGGTCAGGCGGTCACACAATGAAAGCTGTTAATTGGCGCAACGTGTCTACTAAAGAATCGTTCAGTTTATATTTTTCCCCTTTATTCGACCCCGGAAAGTATATATATATATATATATATATATATATATATATATATATATATATATATATATATATAATTAGGCGAACCGGTATAGTCATATACCTTAATTCAAAGACTACACGAATTTTTGGGAAAAAACATTTGTGAACATCTTTTTTGTGCCAACCTCCTTTATTGTGAGAAAAAAAAATTTTTAGCGATCATAAACTATCAGTACATTCTATTTGTTTTTCGTTTATTGCAAAAAACATGCTAGAAGAAATGAAAATCTTCGGTCGGTAGACATTGGATCAACATGTACTCGCATTTCAAAGCACAAGTCGTCAACGTGCTTTGGTTTTCGTTAAGCTGGCAGTTGAAATACTGTACAGTAGTGACGTAATCAATGAAATTTTGAAATAATAAAATGGACACGACACCAGAGGTGGCCGCACAAGTTGTCGCTTTGCGACAACAAGGATTATGCCAACGTTCTGTGGCCCGCCAATTTAATGTGAACCGATCTTTGGTTCGAAAAGTGTGCGAAAGGTTTCAGGAGACTGGTACCTATCATCATTGGCAATAACATTTTAAGTTAAAAACATTGTCCATATAAATGAAGCAGCTTCGCGATGTTTTTGAGTAATAATAAATTGAATAAATAGTTAGTCTCTTACAGGGTAATTCATGTGCTTATTGCATATTCCAAAAATGTATTCTGAACAGTAATATATTTTATATGAGTGGAATCCCAAACAACATTCCAATATCCCAGTTTACTTCTAAGGATAAATGAATTCTCTTCATAATATCGATGAACAATTACGTATAAAAAACTTCATAGAAGTTGAGATTATATTTTTAGAAACATGAATTTTGGACCGAAAACTCCCACATTCTTTGATTCCACGATTAGCGATAGAGTCTTAAGTTCATAATTATAGGTACCTGAGTAGAATCATTTTACAAGTGAATATCCTAGCTTTAAATTTATTGGTAATCAGATGAAGTTTTTGAGGGCCCCAGTTGCTTAATGAAATTAAATCTTCCTGCAGTGAGATATGTTTTATTACTAATTTACCTTGAAACTTTCATATCATTATCAAACAGAATATTTTGGAATGAAATATTTTTAGAGATGTCATTTATAAAGATAACGAATAATATTTCCTCAAGATTGGATCCCCAGTTATTCCTCGAACATTCAATTCCATTGTACTCCACCACTAGAATTACGAACGTTGCAAACAACATCAAAGAGACTCCTCCTATAATAATGATACCCTCGGAACTTCAAAGAGTACTAACTAGTTACGAAGAAGTTCTGGGGGTAATTAAAAAGTTGTCAAAGAACAAGGCTCCGGGCCTCGATAAGTTGGACGCCGGCCTACTGAAGAATCTCCCGAGAAAGTAACTAGTTCAGCTATTATATATCATAAGTGCGATCATCAAATGGCAGTACTATCCAGACTGTCTGAAAAAAGCAGAAATCATTCCCCTGTTAAGGCCAGGAAAGAATAAGAATTGCATCGATAGCTACAGGCCTATCTCGCTTCTCAGCGTGGTGGCCAAGGTAGTGGATAAAATCCTGCTGAGTCGTCTTGTGGACTTTGAGGAAGAGCGGAAAGTCATCCCGCCTGAACAATTTGGGTTCAGGAGAGGTCATTCTACGGTTGTCCACGGGGTGAAGGAAGCCTTCCATAGGGACCACAACACAGTTATGGTCCAGAAAGCATTTGATACGATCTGGACAGGAGGGCTAATCACTAAAATGGCAGAGGCAGGCATGCCTTTATACCTAGTGAAAATCTCAGAGTCGTACCTGACTGGGCGGACTTTTAGGGTTGATGTAAATGGAATTATTTCGCCAGAGCATACAGTTGGAGCAAGGGTCCCACAGGGGTCCTCTCCGTCGCCAATCTTGTATTCCCTGTATACATATGACTTTCCGACCTTCGCTCGGACGAGTACGGCTATGTTCGCAGATGACACCGCGATCTATGCCCACTCGTTCCAGAGCAAAGTGGCTGCCATGCAGCTCAAGATACATCTGGATCTGCTGGTGATGCCATATATGGGGAAGGACAAGATTGAGCTTAATTCGCAAAAAACCGAGGTCATCAATTCCACGAGGAAATTCACTAACGTAAAGATCCTCGGGAAGTTGAGGAATAAAAAAAGCAAAGTAACGGAGAGGCCCTCAGTGAGATATCTGGGAATGCAACTGGATGAGCGTATGAGCTTACATAAACACATAGCACTAGCATAACAGAGGGGAGCGGCCGCGATAAAGCGAACGTACCCCCTCATTGCACGTAATTCTAGCCTATCTTCAGACAACAAGCTGAGAATTTATGAGCAAATCATAAGACCAGCAATAACATATGCTTGCCAGTGTTCTGCAGCCTGTCCAAAACGCAGTTGTCGAGACTGGAAAGGCTGCAGAATAAAGCACTTCGTATAGTTACGAATAGTAATAGATACATCCGGCTGGATGACCTGCGCGAGTTAGCGGAGGTAGAAAAGCTAGAAGATTATAAAAATATCAGAATAATTCTATAGGTATCATACCCCTAGAATGTCCTAGCTAATCAGAGACGGAAACATGTAATAGTAATTTTCTAAAGCCTTGACCTCTATAGGGAGATAGAGAAAGAGTAAAGATAACTAATAGATAAGAACCCATTGAGGGTAAAAAAAAATTAAAACAGAATTCTCTAAAACTGGTTTTTACTTAATTTTCCAGCACGAAAAATCATAATTCACAAAAGCCCATTGAATCTTTAATTTTAACATTCGAAAACCGAAATAATTGTCAGAAACGCACAAGCCCAGGCAGGAGGCGTCTAAAAATTGTTATGTCTAAAACATAACAAAATTTATAAATTGAAACAGGCAACCTGTCAACAGCAGCAGGGGCCGCCCCTTCGCCCCATAAGTAGGGCAAGGAGGCGGTCAAAATCCCCCTAACAAAAGCCGCAATTCCCCCCCCCCCCGTCCGAAGGAGATCCAGGAAAATTGAACATGTATATAATTGAAAATAGTCCATTAGTTAAGTAAGGTGATAACTATATGTAAATATACCCAATAAAGTACTTTTGGATTGGATTGGTACCTTTCATCGAAGACAAGGAAGTGGTAGACTTGGGATTATTTCAACACATGATGATCGGCATATCTCTGCAATTGTGCTTCAGAATCGCAGACTTACTGCCGTTCAAGTGCAACAGCCAACAGCAGCTGCGTGAACACCACTGTTAGTAAGTGGACAGGGGGGTGAAGACTCCGTCAACAAAATTTCAAACCTTGTTGACCTGCAGCAGGTCATAAACTAACCGTAGCTCTTCGGCAACGACGACTTCAGGTTGCACGGGAACACCTTGAGTGGACCATCAACCAATGGAGGAACGTTCTTTTTTCTGATGAGACCAAGATATGTCTCCATAATATTGATCGAAGAAGACGAACCTAACCAAGGGCCAGAGAACGGTATTCGCGGTGTTGCATGGACGAACGTATAAGCTACGGTGGTGGATCATGCATGCAATGGGGAGGCATATCTTCCGAAGGAAACACTGATCTTGTTTTCAACGAACGGGCGGTTTGACGCAATCGAAGGGGTCTTACCGCTGACAGGTATGCTGCGAGATCCTGGCGACCAGGCTTATTGGTGTAGGTTTTGTTTTATGGGGTAATGCCGCACCCCACGGCAGGTATGTTCCAAGGTATCTGGCAGAAGTTCATTCCAGTTATGAAGTTGACCAGCGTGTAGTCCCGACTTGAATCTCAAGGAGCATTCATGAGAATTTCGAAAGAAGAGTTTGAGCCAGGAATCCTGCTACTATCACTTCCCCACAACTGAAGAACGCGAACCAGGAGAAATGGGAAAATATCCCCCAAGAAGTTGTCAGTAACCTAATCAGATCAATGAGTGATCGCTTGAATGCTGTAATAACAGCTCGAGGAGGCAACACCCTTTTTTTTTTATTGTATCAATTTGTAAATGGTAATTTTATTACTTGCGAACCAAATATCCATTTTCTGACTTACTTTCATTTTTATGCCCTTTAATTATTCAATGATCAAGATTTCTAGTTAAAATTAGGTAAATGAATGCGCATTTCGGACAGATATACCCTGTTTTTCATTTTGGGAAAACACATCCTAAACTGAGCTTGACGGTGGGTCGATTTTCGTGCTCGTAAGTGTTTACTTTGTTAACGGGTAATATTCGATTGAAAGCCAGACTGGTGTAATCATTTTTGTTCATTGTCAAAACCAGTTATTTGTTCCTTCAATAACGTTGGCAGTATGCTCTTTCAGTCCTCCCAACCCCTTAGGGGCCTCAGGATACTCATTTATGAGTTTATATGTTATGTTCATGGTACTTGAACAATTTTGAAAAATAAATCGTAATCATTATTATTCATTGAAACGATATATTTGTTGTGGAAAAATCTCATGGAATGAATGAACAAATAATACGACTTTACCTTGAGGGGAAAGCCCTTAGTCATCCCAATAGCGTACGTATCTTCATTGATGGTATCCCCGATTTTTTGTAGCTTGCACCCGTGATCGGTGGCCCTATAGTAGTCGAGTATCGGCGTATCGGATATAAGGATGTCTAACGAGCCGTTGCGGAGCTTTATGACACCTTCTTCGACGTTCTCCAGAGAATATTTGTGCATGTGTTCCCAGAGGAGTTGGTTCGCTTTCTGGACGTAGTATTCTGCGGCTGAGGAACGGGGAGCGCCTACTTTCTGGCTCAGCAACTGGAAGAAGGAATAATGAAAATGATAGTAATATAACCAATTAACCTGTGCTTCATTTCATTTCAAAATAATAGAGCCAGATAGCCCGACTGAATCATTTGTGAAATAGTTTCGAAAATAGTTGATAATGAAAAAATTTATCATTTCTAGAATCGAAAAAAAGAATTAAATTTCTAGACGCGGTTCAACCCGAACATTTGATCTCACGTGCGCAATCGACTAATCACTATTGAAAATTGAGGTGCACAATACGAAAAGATGAGTCGAGTTCGAAACAATCGAATTTCTAGACATCTCCTGAAGATGTCAAATGTTAGTTTGCTGAGACGTCGGGAAATTGGAACTTCTGAGGACCAAGAACACAGAACGCGGACAGAAACCCGAGAAACTATTCGAACACATATCCGCGGAAATCTACGAAGAAACATATAAAGGGTGTAATCTAACATCTTGCAAACCCGTGAATGACGAGTGTATAATGCCATTTTATAACGAATTACAGTGGTTGAAAATCCGAAAAAAAATATTGTTTTTTGTAAAATTCTACAAAATTTTGGGAAGCGCCGCACGCCTAACCTCGGCTGTCTTGATTAGAGCTGTGAGTTAACGTAATTGCCGAAGCAATAAATATTTAAATAATGTGGAATGATGAATCGATTGTGTGGTAAATGTACAAAAAGGGTACATTGCTCGCGATATATATTCAATTCCAAAGTGTTTTTAAAACAAACTAACCTCATTATATCCAAACTGATAGATAAAGTCAGAACTAGTGCATGAGTTTGAGGCACTTATCTAATCACAATTATCACAAAAACACACACAAAAGACACGGTATTGAATTGTTTTCAAAATAGTATTGGCCATCATTGTGACCTAGTGTGATTGGGAATAACATGTGAACTACTATTTCCAAGATTCTCTGGTTCTTACAACTAAACACCGAACTGTCCCGTGGAAGACAAGAGAGATCACTTGATACATTTATGAATGAAGTAGTAAATTTCAATTCTAGTGTTTCTAGAGTCGCTTATCACGAGTCATGAAAATACTGTGCATATCTGAAATGAGTGAACGCTTTGGGCGTTTTCGTACTATTAAAATAATATGAATTATTTTTTTATAGAAAATTATCGGGGGTAATACCACGAAAGCCCAGATTCAGCCGGATATTTTTTGGGTTGTTTTCGAATACTTACTTTCATTGGCAATTTAACGAGAGCTGTTCTGACAAAATCACTCGAGCTACGCTCTCGTGAGTTAAATTACATATATGAAAGTAAGTATGAGAAAACCATCGTAAAAAATATCCCGCTAGATCTGAGCTCGCGTGGTATTTGGTAAGACAATTCCATGAATCGAAAACTCAATTCTATTGAACTTCATTCAACAAACTAAAAGAACAATAAGTAGAAGAATAATGTTTAGAAAGAACAATTGTTAAAAATACAATTATTATATACAATTGGTCCAGTAGACATTTGCTCCTTCACTGATGCAGATTGTGTTGTTGACATTGTGGCTAATTCATTATCCGAAGCTTTATCTCGTAGATTTGTTAAGATGCGAATGATGCTCATTATAAAGTTGTAAATAAGGCTTTATAGACTTGGAAGAGGAATGTCCAGGTATTTTGAATAATTCTTGTTCATTAATACCTGCTTTAGCTGAAGTTGACACGGCGCTTGAGCGATGAGAATGATTATAAAAAATTTTTATTCTTTGAATCCAGTCCAATTTTTTCAGCTGAAATTTTCGTCCAATTTCATTTCCTATAGGAAAATTTTGTACCAACCTTTTGATTAATTATTTTTCCAAAACGGATTAGGAGGTATAAATAATCTATCAGTTGTAATATAGTTCGGTCTATGTGATAATATTTCATAAAACAATGTTTCTGGGCATATGCTAGGGTTTTCTATGTTTTTTATTAGCCATTTACTATCGCAGAACTTATTTGAGCCACCTTGACATGTTTTGAAAAAAACTGTATTATATTCGATGCGACCAGTTGAATCACCATTATTTGATTTTCCTTCTTTAAAATAGTGTACTTTACAATTTGCAGCTTCACCTCCTCACCAAGCTAATTCATATGCAGCGATATGAAAAAATATTTTTAAAAGACCTATGGGACTATTTTCATCCCATATTGATGCCATTTTAACAATTTCACTTTCAGTTATTGAACTATTTTTATGTTTTTCTGAATTACCTTGTAAATTCTTTCGCTTAGAATTACGTGCATCTCGAGATTTCTTAAATGCCAAATCAGTGAAGGGGTTGAAAGTAACATTACATTTTTCTCAATACATGCTTTGCAACATTTTCGCTGTTGTGCTCCACATTGGTTTTCACCACGTATTCTTTATAATCTTCCCCATTCTGTTTCTCCATATTAAAGCCCCAGTCCATCAATATTCCTGCCACATTTTCCACTGAGTGTTCGGTTTCCAAATTGAAGTTTCGTTGTTTACAAAATTCGCTAAATTGATTCTAAATGGAGGAATGCCTTTGTTTCTGTATTTTCTGGGGTTGATTTTTCAATCTCCATTATTATTTCTGCCTCGCAAATATTTCCAAATTTCGACAGACCTACTGGAATATTATTGGCTGTATAATTCTGTTTTTGACATTTACAATTGTCAAACTGATGAGTTTGATAAACGAACAATAAATGCTAGCGTTGCTACGGTAATGTAATTGATCTGATTATCCGATAGTAAACTACGATTTTTGTACTCACAAATTGGAATTGTCAGACTTATATCGCGATATTGTGGCCAAATTGACTACAATTCCTTTTTTTAGAATTGCATGTTCATTAGTGCTACGCTTTGGCTTCACAATGCAGTCGACGAGATTTACACACCGCTACAGGTTTATGTTTTGTGATTATTGAATCTGAAATAAGCAACTTGGAATCAAGGAAACAAGGATCCGTTATATCATTGGCGATGAATTAGATAGATAACTATGTGCCACTAATACAAGGATTAAAACTTCTGATTAGATTATCAGGATCGAAGAAGTTATCTTATTCATCGCCGATGATATAATGGATCCTTTATAATTGTATAGCGATATTAAATAATTCCATGTTTGTTATTTCAAATTCGATAATATGACAAATCACAAAACACAAACTTGTAGCAGGTATGTAAAACTCTTCGCCTTCATTTCAAAGCCAAAGCTTACCACTTATGAATATATATATATATATAATATATATATACATATATATATATATATATATATATATATATATATATATATAGTCTGAGAAATTCTCTGGGACAGCAGCAAACGCAAAGTGTACTCTCATAACATTATATTTCCAATATTTCGACAATGAATATTGTCATCATCAGGGAGCTACAGAGGTGAAAAATACTATAATGTAATTGATGAATATAAAAATGTAACCTTACTTACAATGTCAGTGAGAATGATCGTTTTTTGGTGATATACAGAAATATGTACAAGACAACATCAAAAAACATGTAAACACATGGAGCAATAAATAGAGTTATATGGAAACAGTATTTGTATAAATATTACTGGTAAAATGAATGAACATCCAAGATCAATTGTGGTAACATCTCTCAAAACAAAACCCACAATGCCACAAAATAAAAAGACCCATGTAATATATGAAATCCCATGCAATGACACAGAATGCAACAAAGTATATATTGGACAAACATCACAATATTTGTAAAACCGCGTAAAATCCCATGAATATAACGAAACCGCGTCACAGCTCTGAACAACCATAAAAAAAAACAAACCATGAATTTGAGCACACTGAAACCAAAATTCTAACCACCGAATAAAACACCAAAAATAAAGAATTTCTTGAAATGATTCTCATAAAAAAATCCGAACAGCATAAATAACCGTACTGACATCACGAACCTGAACAAAATTCATCATAATCTTATTTAAACAAGCCACCACATCCTCAACACCACCTACCACGCCATGGAAATGAATTAAAGTACCTATTTGAAGAATCCTAACTTTCAATACACGAACCAAATTCCCAAGAATCAACAAAATTCATAAATACTTCTGGTTCATATATATATATATATATATATATATATATATATATATATATATATATATATATATATACTAGCGGACCCGACAGACGTTGTCCTGTCCAAATTTCTATGTTTCCTAGAATGTTTTTCCCGAAAACTCTCGTCCTCGTAGAATTTCTTTTTTTCCATGTTTTCTTTTATGTTGTTCCATCTAGATTATGCTTTTGTCTCCTTCCGCTTCCTGTTGTCCCGTTATCTCGTTTTCCCGTTATCTCGTTTTCCCGTTATCCCATTTTTCTGTTACCCCTTTTTTTCTTTATCCCGTTATCCCGTTTTCCCGTTATCATCTTATCCTGTCATCCCGTTATCCCGTTTTTCGTTATCCTGTTATCCCGTTACCGTTATCCCATTATCCCGTTATTCCCGTTAATCGTTATCCCAATATCCCGTTATCCATTTTCCTGTTATCTAATTTTTCTTCATCCCGATATCCCGTTTTCCCGTTTTTTTGTTATCCCGTTGTTCCCGTTATCCCGTTTTCCTGTTATCTCGTTTTTATTTATCCCGTTATTCCGTTTTTCCGTTATTCCCTCAACCTGTCATCCCGTTATCCCGTTTTCCCGTTTTTTCGTTATTCCGTTATTCCTGTTATCCCGTTTTCCTGTTATCCCGTTTTTTCTATAAAATAAAAAATAAAAATAAAATAGGGGTTGATCGTAGGACGGTGAAAATCAAGAGTAATATGAATTTTTTTATTCTAAGTCATGACAAAATTAAAATTAAAAGTTTGCCAAAAAATAAGGGTTGATTGTAGAAGGGTGAAAATTCATGGTTGTATGTATTTTTGAATGCTGTATAATAAAAAAATTAAAAAAATTTTTTTTCCAAAAAATAACAAATTAAATTAAGGGGTGGACCACCCCTAACATTAAGGAAGATGATTTGTGAATTCAAACCATCCAGGGCGCCACCCAAACGCATAAAAAAAAATTCATACAAATCGGTCCAGCCGTTTATGTTACAGACTGCGGCGCCATCTGCCGGGCTGATTTGTGAATCTAAACCATCCAGAGCGCCACCCAAACGCATACAAAAAAAATCATCCAAATCGGTCCAGCCGTTTAGGTGGAGTTCAGTGCCACACACGTACAGTAGAATTATATATATATATATATATAAGTAATCTTGAATTTTTCACAATTGTAATTTCAACTTAACTTTTTGTATGTACCCAAACGATTCTTGTTCTCAAATTTCCGACCGTTCGACCAGATTTCTATGGTCGACGTGATTTCCATGTACCGCAACAGAATTATTCGATCACGGGATCAGACTCTCATTCAGACCAAAATCGACATAGCTGGATATTATCATCTCGCCCATTCATCACGCATAATTGATGCCATGTTTCCGATGATTGATGGAAAGTGGTGAATAATATGATAATGGATGGAAGTTGATTCGATTTTCCGTTCCACTTCACTCATTCCCAATCGCGAGAACGTCAGCCCAGATCATTTTGAGGGAAAAGTGGGTTGGAAGTTGTTATTCCTATAATTCGATGAAAACTTCTCGGCATAAAGTTCAAGTGAATTAACACGCCTTCAGAAAATTTATAAATATAACGAGAACCCTAATTTGGGATGAACGGTTTTGATGCCATTTCTACAACGATTGACCATGGTGTTGGTTTCAGTTTAATTTAATTAAAAAAACATATTATTTGGTAGTAAATTCGATGTAAATTTTCAGGAATACATTTTTTTTAACATATTAACTTACTTAGAATAGTTTGTTGCGACCTGAATAAAAAAAAAATATTTGGAGAGAATAACGGAAGCATTTTGATTTGCTGTTACCCAGAAAGTTCACAAGTTGGGTCACGGGAGCCCAACTAATCATAGAACTAAGAGATTAGTACTTCTCATCCAGGTGGAAAAACGTATTCCGTTAAAGTTCCGGAGTTGAACAATGTTTAGTAGAAACGCCATTCAAACCAAATTAAAAGTTTGTACACAAGGGAATATTCCCTGATAGGACCATCGGAGGAAGTTGGAAGTTATTCAAATAGAGTTACAACAGAAATGCTGAAAACGTACGACTTCTACTGAAAATATGAGTACTGAGGCTCGGTTGCGAATAATATAGCGGATGGTTAAACTTCCAGATCGTTTAGTCCACAAATGATATAGTTCTCGATATTGTAACTGTTCAGCAGTTTTCCAAGAGGGAAAATGTAGAATATTGATTTCGGAAACAAATATTTCTTCAGCCCACAAGGTGAAGCTCATCTCGAAGAAATTTGCAGTGATGTTTTTCGGACAAGAAAAAAGAGTTGACGCACAAAAGTAACTACAGATTCGTAAGGAAAATCCTACATAAGGATCCTCATGAATCCGATATGAAAAAATTAGGTTTGAGGCTTGATGCCAAGCTTTGCTCCACTAGGCACTTCAATTATATACCTCATTCAATCTTTTTAAAACGTTCTCAGATAATCGTCCGTAGTAGAGAGGGAGAATATACTTTATTGTTCAAAGATATTACATCTTGTTGACAAAGTAGTAGTAATATTATATTAAATTTGAAGCTAACTTAAAAAAGAAACAGAAGTCATTGAAACCACCCACAACAACGATTTCTTAGAAGAATAATTGACTAAAAATTACTTATTCAAAGAGACAAGTTAGGGTCTAGGACACATTACGATTTATTAAAAACAAAGTATGGGTTGAAATGCATCATCATTAAATTCTTGTAAACTATAGTAGGGTCTCTCCAACAAGAGCACTTTGACTTGTTGTCTGCAATTTTCAAACGTTCTAGTTTCCCTGATGATTTCTGGTAAGTGATTATATATATCTCACCACCTCCATGAATTACTGAGTCTCTGATTAGAGAGAAAGATGGAATTGGCATTTTGATGTTGACAGCCTGGCGAGTGGTGTGGTGTGTAGTAGTAGTGTCAAATTTGTTTGGGTGCTTCTTAACTAGGCACACTGTTTCCATAATGAAGATTGCAAAGACTGTTAAAATTTTGTGTTTTTTATTGCGAAGCACCATACGACAGTCGTCGGAAGATGCAAACTTGACAATTATTGGTTTGATTATCCCCTTACCATCCTGGTTGGATTTGATTCGATAACAACTACTGATTCGACGATCATCCAGGTCGAGTGAAAGTTTATCAGTGAATATTTGTTGAACCACCTCCAAAATGTTCTCATTTTTTGTTTCCTTGATACCATACATTCGTAAGTTGGCAATCTTCTTGTCCTGTTGTACTTGATCAAGTTCCATTTGCAGTTTTTGATTGTTGTCGGCTGTTGAATAATACTTCTTCTTTTTTTTTTTTTTTTTTTAAACTAGCTCTGATAACTTGTCAATGACATGATATCCGTTTTTGATAGATTCATTGCTAAATTATTTGCATTTTACCATTTTTTCAACTCAGACATGTCCTCCTTGATAATGTCAAGAAGTTTTTTCAATTTTTATCATGCCAACATATGCTTCTTTCATCCGCAAATAGAGTTATTTTTCCTGATATGTTGGTTCTGGTCAGGTCGTTTATATATAGTAAAAAAAGAGTTAGTCCAAGTATAGATCCCTGGAGTATGTTGTAGTTTTTACAATTTTTGCTCCGACCCAACAGATATGACCTTAACCATTTCTGGGAGACACCCCTAAAACAATAGTGCTTTCGCAACAGTATCTCGTGGATTATGTTATATTTACTGATGAATAGTCGTGAATGATTGGAAAAGAACGGGTCTATATATTGACTTTTAAATATATATAATGACATCGAAGACACTTGTCATTAACTACCGAATCTCAACTTATATATATAGGGTCATATAAATAATGACTCCTGATATGATACAAACTGAGTTCTCAGTTCATTTGAACAATTTAGAAGAACAACTTCAACACTTTCCCTTGTTGAATGAAGCTAAGACTATGAATTCAGAATCACAGCAATCCTATTTGATTGCATAATATTTGAAGACGTGGTCTTGGTAAACTCTTCGTCATCATGTCGGCGATCTGTTCTTCTGTGGGTATTTGTTGAACACCCAATTTTCCTTCTGGAATCTTCTCTCGTATGGTGAAATATTTGATTGAAATTCGGGATTTTGAGCTAACCTCACTGCTGCAGAATTATCCACCTGTAGGATTGGAACATGTTTCAATCCGATATTTCCTTCAAAGAGTCTGCTCAACCAAATCATTTCTTCGGTTGCTTCATTCGCTGCTACAATCTCAGCCTCAGTTGTAGATGTCACTACCATAGCTTGGCGTTGACTGAGCCATGAAATTGCACCACCTCAATGAATCATAATCACTCCTGAAGTTAATCGGCCCGTTTTTGTGCATCCACCAAAATCTGCATCGCTATAGCATTCGAGAGTGCCTCTTTTAAAATTGGGACGGTAGATTATTCCCAAGTCAAGAGTGCCAGCTTCATATCGAAAAACCTCTTTTTATTTTCGCAACGTCCTCTGCAGTTGGGTTTTCCAGCGATCTTGATAAGAATCCTATACTGTAGGCTAGCTAGCTAGCTGTAGCACCGACTGCCTGCCTATAAGGGAAGTTAGACACTTTTTTACTGTCTTTCCCCGTTTCCAAAATTTCTCTTCCTTCCAACATCGGTGTAGAAATCGGTTTGCAGTCAGAAAAATTAAATCTTTCGAGAATCTTCCTTGCATGTGTATTTTATCTGATTTTTATGATCTGATCAATTTCCAGCCCTAAATAATACACAGCAGACTTCGAAGTGATTCTGAATTCCGATTCAAGTTCTCTCATGAAATCCTTCAAATCATGCTTTTCATCCGCTACTGTCAATCCATCATCGACGTAGAGAACTATAATGAGCCTTCTACCATTTCTGTCCCGAGTATACAAACATGGATCAGCTTCACTGACTGTGAACCCTAGGTTTGACAGGAGGTTATAAGGAAAGTTAGACATTTTTTTACTGTCTTTCCCTGTTTCCAAAATGTCTCTTCCTTTCAACATCGGTGTAGAAATTGGTTTGCAGTCAGAAAAATTAAATCTTTCGAGAATCTTCCTTGCATGTGTATTCTGACTGATTTTTAGGATCTGATCAATTTCCAGCCCTGAATAATACACAGCAGACTTCCAAGTGATTCTGAATTCCGATTCAAGATCTCTCATGAAATCTTCCAAATCATGCTTTTTATTCGCTTCTGTCAATCCATCATCGACGTAGAGAACTATAATGAGCCTTCTACCATTTCTGTCCCGAGTATACAAACATGGATCAGCTTCACTGACTGTGAACCCCAGGTTTGACAGGAAGTTATGAGGAAAGTAAGACACTTTTTTACCGTCTTTCCCTGTTTCCAAAATTTCTCCTCCTTTCAACATCGGTGTAGAAATCGGTTTGCAGTCAGGAAAATTAAATCTTTCGAGAATCTTCCTTGCATGTGTATTTTGACTGATTTTTATGCTTCCATCCTCCCTCTGATCAATTTCCAGCCCTAAATAATACACAGCAGACTTCCAAGTGATTCTGAATTTCGATTCAAGTTATCTCATGAAATCTTCCAAATCATGCTTTTCATTCGTTACTGTCAATCCATCATCGACGTAATGAGCCTTCTACCATTTCTGTTCCGAGTATACAAACATGGATGAGCTTCACTGACTGTGAACCCTAGGTTTGACAGGAAGTTATCAAATCGCTTATACCAACAACTTGGTGCCTGCTTCAAACCATAGAGACTCCCATTCAGCATACACACCCTATCTGTACCATTTTTGAATCCATCTGGTTGATTTATGTAGATGGTTTCTTCAAGCTCTCCATACAGAAATGCTGTAGATGCATCAAACTGTGCAAGATGCATTATTTCGCTTGCTGCAATACTCAGGATGGAACGGATGGTACTCAGTTTTGCTACAGGACTGAATGTTTGACTGTAATCAATACTTCGACGTTGATTAAATCCTTTCACAACTAATCTGGCCTTGTATTTATCAATACTTTCGTCTGAATTAGCTTTAATTCGAAAAAACCCATCTACAGGGTAAAGCTTTAACTCCCTCTGGCAAAGTTGTAAATTCCCAAGTGTTGTTTTCCTTCAATGGAGTCATTTCTCTTTCCATAGCCTCTTTCCACCTGACAACTTCTTTGAAGTACTTCTTCAATGGTCTCAGGATTTGATATATTGTCCAAATCTCCCACAGACATGATGTAATCTTTCAAGCGAGTGGGTTTCATGAGCGAAGATCTTTCTCTTAGCCTTCGTGTTGATGTTTCTTGGAAATATCTATCATTCCTCTCCTCTGGGGAACTCTCCCCTTCTATTTCATTTTCCTGTTCTTCGTCATCTTTTTCTTCATCTTCACAGTCTCGTAGTCGCAACTTGACTTCGTCATAATATTCTCCCGTTTTCTCTTGAAATTTCACATCTCTGGATAGAATTACTTTCTGACTATCTTCCATCCATATTATATATCTTTCATATCCAGATACCCCTTTATCGCCTTTCTATCCATTTTTCTCCGTTTTTGGATAGCAACATGGGTGTAACAAACAGAACCAATGATTCGAAGATGTTTGATCCTAGGTTTTTTGTCCAACCACAACTCGTATGGGCTGACACCTTCGACAGATGATTTCGCAGTTCTGTTCAGAATATAGATTGCAGTGTTCACCAACTCAGCCCATAATCCTTCTGGAAATGCTATTTCTGGATTTGATTTCTTGAAAATCCTAGCCATTTCAATGAGTGTAGGGTTTTCTTTCTCGCTACAACCATTCTGCTCTGGCGTATAGGGAGCCGTTAGCCTTGAGAGATCCCGTTTCGAAAAAGAATCTTTCTAACATCTCGTTGTCAAATTCCCCACCATTGTCACTCAAGAACTCTTCTATGGTATGACCTATGTCTTCGTATGTGCAACCATATGTTTGTCATCAACTACCAAATCTCATATAAATAATGACTCCTGATATGATAATAATAGTAATAATAATAATTTATTGCATAAATATATATAAACAACTGAGTTAGTTTAATATTCACTGTGTGCCTAATAGAATTTCGTTGGAGGATATACCTAAGTTATTTATTATATATGGGTATTTATACTTCAATAATGGTAGATTTTTTGTGTTTGATGAAGCACGTGAGATTTGACAACATGTAAAACGGTAGTTTTTTCTCAGATAGAGAATTCTAGTGCCATATCACATAAAAATTTAAGAATTTAAGAATTGCGGTAGATTTAAAAGTATAATAGTATATAAATATGAATAATATAAGAATGTGCAGAATATAATATGTAAGTATGTAAAATTATGAAAATGTGGGAAAGCAAATTGTATAGCACTTTATAATTTTTCAGCTTATGACAATCTAAATCATGTATTTTGAAAGTTTCCTTCAGTACTATCATCCCAATATCGTACTTGATTTCTTTTAGATGCACTTTATATTCGTCAAGATTTTTATTTATACTTTGGATATTCTGAAGCAGTTTCGTGGGATATATTGGCTTAAATAGTTATTTACGTCGGATATATCAGTGCAGTCTTTTGTGCTAATGGGATCATAATTAAAATCTCGAATAAGCTGGTCCATTATAGTGTGCTATAAAGAGATATATGGAGCTAACACAATAACTGATAAGATGAAATGAATGTAATTATTAGTATTTTAGTTACAAAAAAACAATTTTATTTTTTATTTTTATCCAGGGACGATGATCCAGATCTGGTTCTGATAACACTATTAACGTTAACTACTGTGGTATGTGTTTTTGGTACTAGAGGCAGTTTTTTTTGTATAGTCCGGTAGATCTTCGGTTTCTTCGCTAGTCAGAAGTTCCTGTATTGTTAACGTTGGTGCTTCCGTGACCAGTCTATTTCCTTTTATAAATAATTTCTTATTATTTCAGTTTTCTCTCCTTTCCTAGATGACGTTTCAATACTTATAGTTCTTCTTGTTGGATTGTTGTTAAATCAAGTAAATGGATACACCAGTATTTTTCAGTTTTCTAGTATTTTGTAGAATCCCTTTTTTTCAATTGTGTGACAAATTCCACTTTTATTGGACAGTTTTTAATTTTTTCCCTATGGATGATACAAACTGAGTTCTCAGTTCATTTAAACAATTTAGAAGAACAACTTCAACAGTCTACACAGTCAAATGCCTTGGACAAATCACAAAACACTGCCGCGGCAGCTTCACCTCTATTCATCTCCTGGTATTGGCATACAAAAGGGAAAATATGGCATCGCTTGTATCTTTTCCAGCTTTAAAACCGAACTGGTCATTTGTGATTATTTTATTTTTTATGAGAATGAAGTAAATCTATTTTTACCAATTTCTCAATGATTTTTGCTAATATGGGAATAAGAGAGATAGGCCTGTAGTTTGATGGACTGTCAAGGTCACCACCTTTGTGCAGAGGTATTATTATACATTCTTTCAGAAAATCTTGAAAAATTCCAATTTCAATGTTCTCATTCATCAGACTTGCCATGGTATTCAGTGCATTTTCTGGTAGATTTTTGAAATATTCTGATGGATATTGTCAACAATGCCTGAGGTTGTTTTATTTTTGAAAGATGGAATGATAGAGACCGAACTTCTTTCAAGAATTGTGTCTGTACTTGTCGACATAGCATAGACCCCAGATAGGGGTACAATTACATAACACTGAGAACAAGAGAGTCTGAGGGACACAGCCTGGTTTGCATGTATTCCACCTTGTTTTCGGCGAGAAGTGGGAATGATGCGGCAGCTCTTGTGTTCAGCTGAGGCATTGAAACCGTCGGCCATGTCACGAAAGATGGATGAAGGCTTGAATGGAATACCAGGTATGTATGAATTGGTGATTTCTATTGGGTGTCCATTGAATAGGAAGCGTGAGTCTGCTTTATAGGGATCTCTGGGAGATCAAATTTTGTTTTCAATCAACTGATAGACGATTTGAGAAAGTGTAGTTTTTCAAAAGATTGAGTTTTATACATAAGTCAATTTCAATTAGAATGAAAACGTAATCAGTGTATATAAGCCCATGGAGCTCATCTGATGCTTCTATACTAAAACCACGAGCGACATAAACTTAAAGGGTAAATTTAGCGAACTTAGCTTTTTCCCCATGACACTCCTTCAGAAACAGTAAATAAACGAGAAAACTCAACATTTGATTTAACACGTACCGTTGAGTGAAATACTCCAAGTAATATATTCATATGGAAGCGGAAACCAAGATGAAAAACTTTTGACCATAGGTATAATTGACACTGACGAAAGTCATGAGAATATAGACAAACTTTATTTTAATTTCACTGCGGTTTTCAATTTTGGTGACGTTTCATACCTGCTCATATTTTTCACATTTGGAAGTTATTTGTTTTTTGGTACATAAACGAGCTTATTCATGAATAGACTGCAAGCAAAAATCGCAAGCAAAAATCGCAATCACAAAGAAAGGCCATACTATTGTATAATTGAAATGATATATTCCTTTTCTTGTCAAGTCAAAATTGCAGACTATTTTTATAATGTCTAAAGGTTTTCTGGAAAGGTATGGGATTATTTCTTTTCATATTTTGTGTTTTTTCCTGCCCCTGGGGGTAAATAATGTTAGTTGTCTGTTCCAATAAGGACAAATTGCAATTTTCCCCTATACGTTACTGAGGTTTTGCAATTTTGGATTCCAAAATAAACTAAGGAAATTTCAAATTCTTCTACAACGCATCGTCTGGAAAAGATTTGCCCAAAATATTTCACAACAAAAATTATATTAGAAGTGTACTTTGAATTCATATCATCAAATCAGTATCAAATATGGTGTCATCAAGACTCTTCATGGCAGGGCTGATTTGTTTCCTCACCACCACATAATTTTTGACACGAGATTGTTTTCATAAAGAATTTTCTTGAAGATAATGCTTCTTTAAAACATTTTCATTTTCTTCCAAAAAAACTCCCGTATGGAGAGGACAAATCATTTTCGTCAACAAATAAACTATTATATATTAAACATCCGCCAGTTTTGCACAAAAAACTGGAAGCTGTCAAGTTTTATCAACAATGCATCGGAACAAAATTGATGAGCATGAATTATCGTCAACCTATTATAAATCGAATTGAAAATATTGCCTATATATAGGAATAAATTCCAAATTTCGATAAAATATATAACCGTTTTGAATGATGTTGCTTTATGACACCCTCTACTTCACGATAACGTTCAATTTATGGCCAACGTAATGGGTGGAGAATTTTATTCGCAGTACAATCAAGTTGAGTGTTCAGTAGGTTTACCGGTGCTTTTTCACATATTGGGAATCGATGGTAATCAGTCAAAAATTAAATAAATATATGACTTCACTCAGCTCCATTTTTATTTCTGACAGATTTATTTATTCAGTTTTTCTAACTTAACTTTCAAGTGATTCAAGTAAACTAAAGAATACTCCACTACGATTTTCAAAAAATTAACTTAGTTTTTCGAGTGGAAACTAATTACAATTACTAGGGTTGGATATAAATAATGGAAGCAAGTAGTCAGTTGGATATTAGGTAATTAAGTGATTATTGGACGAAAGATTATTCAATTTTTAGTAAACACATTCAAGGGGGCCGAACTATTCAAATTAATCTGGTCAAATAATAAGTATGGTGAATTCTTGCCTTTGTTAATCTCTAAGCTCTCTAGGAGATCGAGTCTATGACTTTCCTTTCTACATACAAAAGGTCAAAGTTATTAGCAAAGCAATGCTTTTCCATCAGAAGATGTTTAGCGAAAGTTGATTTGGATTTGCCCTTAATAAAATGGTTTCTATGCTCAGATATGCGTTGCTTGAAAGTTCTACCTGTTTGTCATATGTAAAAACTTGGATGAGTACCACATGTTAGTTTATTCAATCCAGATTTGTCCGAATTTTCAATTCGATCTTTGTTTTTTTCATAAATTTTCCCAAAGTATTATTTGTCTTAGCAATATAATATGTTTATTCTTAATAATTGAAATGTCTCTGAGGTTTGCCGAAATAAGTAATACCTGAAATTTGACTTCGTATTTGAATCGGTTGATAAACTTCCTGAATTGCCTTTATAGAGTTTTTTCGATAGAATGTTGTCCACTAAACTTGAGTTATATCCGTTATTGGCTGTAATTTGTTTAATTATATTTGATTCTTTATTGAAATTCTCTTCTGACAGAGGAATATTCACTTGTCTGTGGATAATACTATTATATGCGGCTACTTTGTGTTAGTAGAGATGAGTGGAAGTACTATATACTGTAATATCTGTATACAAAGGTTCGTGGAAAATTAAAAAAGCATCGTGTTTCCTGTTTATTGTTCATTTTCGTCATGGTCAAATCTGATAAGTTTTATCGAATCATTCATTTCCATTTTTTCTGTAAATTTTATTGAGCGATGAATGCCATTAATGAAGTCAAAAAATGCATTTAATCAGTTCCTACAGAGTTTTTTATCAACTGGTCGTTATGAATTTTACTTTCGGGATTATCAATGAAAATTTCCGCAAGTAACGGACTCGAAGGATTACCCATTATTAAACCTTCACTGGAAGAATAAAAATTATTATAAAATTGGAAATAATTTTGTGTTAAACAAACTTCAAGTAAATCCAATATCTCATCGTTGATGATCGGATTAATATGGTTTCTATGCGGTAGGTTACCTGCTAGTATGATTGTTTCATCCAGTGGTATGCTCGGAAAAAAATTTTGAACATCGAAAGAAATGAATTTGGAATTTTTAGGAAGATGTACGTTCTCAATTTTATCAATTAATTCATATGTATTTAGTCTAAGAGCCCATGACCGGCTACCTGTATGTATTTGACCAGACCTGAGTTTTTGTACGTTGAGGCCCCTATACCTACCATACATTAGTAGGGGACTCACTAAGCTCAAAGTGGTGGACGCGTCGAGCGCTCAGGTAAGACAGGTATGGATTTTTGACTAATTTTAAATCCATTTGACCACGTCTGCCGTTTTGAAATTTGAAAATATATTATCATTTCTATCGGAAAATAAGAATGGCAGACCATTATCGCGCATTTTACTTTGTGGCAGACAATTTTGAAAATGCTAAAAAAAAAAATTTTGAAAGTATTTACCAGATCTGCCATTGCTATATTTTATTTATTATAGTCTCAAAAACTTATATTGAACACGGCAGACGTCTACATTGCGTACACACATCAACAAATAATAAAATCTTAGCTACTACCCGGTCAGATGTATATGTATTCCATTCGCTGTTTTACATCAATGTAATTTACTGTATCACTGTATTCACAGAAATTAAAATTTTTTCGTATCCTATATACTAAACTTCATTAGTTAGATGATAAAGAAGTATATTTTTTATGGAAGAATCATAAATAATATGGTATAATGCTTATAAAAAAATAATTCGATTACTCATTTTATTTTTTTTCTTTTTATTTCGTTAAGACAAAATTGAAAAGTGTTAAATGAGTTAAAAAAATATATCATATATATATATATATATATATATATGTATATATCAATCTTCATTCATCATCTTCATCATCGGAGTCATGTTCATCGTTAGATGACTCGTCTTCATCATCTATTGAATCGGATTCTGCAAAAATAGAACGTAAATTGTAAAATAAACGTAATTTGATTTGAAAAGTTCGAGAAGGAATAGATTTTTATCAACTTACCAGGGACATTGGTGATTGAGTCACTCACAAAAGATGGAAGTTGGTCACCTTCGAACCATTTGAAGGCATATGTGTTGTCCTGCTCAATCCAACCATACTCCAATGGGTCTAAATTTGTGGGTTGCTTTTTGTGAGCATTTATCCAAAGAGAAGAAATATAGTGGGCCCTCAAAAGTTGTTGATAAAGCTCACTCTTACACGGTGGTATTGAGCTTGCGTCAAAATTTTGAATTTTTTTTCTAAAATTTTCATTGATGTCCGAGGCTTTATAGTTGTTGACGAATAGTTGGAACCTTCCATCATCTACATCATTAGATTTTTTGGCATTGTATGGCTGGCAAGTGAAATGTTGAATGATGTTAAATAGAGTAGCAAATGCTTTGATATTCAGTATTCTTCTTTAGCAAAGTAAAAGGTCTTTTCTTCCCTTTATTGAAGAAGGCTGGATTAAAATCACATCCAGTAAATGCATGGAAGCCGATTAAACTTTTACCTAACAACTCACCAAGCTCTCTAAATTTTTGTGATGTCAACATATCTTTCATTATTTCCTGTTCCATTGAGCATCCAAATATTCGAATGAGAATTCTTTAATTGTGCCATATTACCAATCATTATAATTAATATATCGGCATCAGAGGCTCTAATAACAATATTCGACTACTCTGCGATATTGCAAGCATGATAGATTATTTTTGTATTCCCTTCTTTCCTTTATTGAAGAAAGCTGGATTAAAATCACATCCAGTAAATGCATTGAAGCCGATTAAACTTTTAGCTAACAACTCACCAAGCTCTCTATAAATTTTTGTGATGTCAATATATCTTCCATTATTTCCTGTTCTATTGAGCATCCAAATATAAGAATGAGAATAATTTAATTGTGCCATATTACCAATCATTATAATTAATATATCGGTATCAGAGGCTCTAATAACAATATTCGACTGCTCTGCGATATTGCAAGCATGATAGATTATTTTCGTATCCGCTTCTTTATGTGAAGTACATCATAAATATTCAACAACACTCGATTGTATCGTATCATCAACAACTTGATACAATTGACAATTCCGGAAATTTAAATAAATCTGTCGGTTACCCAAAAATGATTTCATTTCCTCACTAGACCAATGCTTTGTCAAAAATTGAACAAAAGCTTCCTTAAATTTTGTGTTTTTTAATTCTTTTGCAAAATCCGACGGTCGCACCTGTTCAGGCCCAGAAATTTTGTAATCAATCAAAGATGCAGCATGCCGTAGGCATCTTTCACTATCTTTAATTGATGGATACAAATAGTGATCAAAGATGACATCAATTTGTCGGACCGAATATTTTGTTATCATTTGAAGAAATTTCTTTGAAATACTCCCGAATGTTTTGGGAACCTCTTTCATTGAATGAAGAATGGAAAATCCATCAATTAAGAACACATCTGTATATATTATTTGTTGATGTGTGCACGCAATGTAGACGTCTGCCGTGTTCAATATAAGTTTTTAAGACTATAATAAATAAAATATATCAATGGCAGAGCTGGTCAAATACTTTCAAATTTTTTTTTTTTGCATTTTCAAAATTGTCTGCCACAAAGTAAAATGCGCGATAATGGTCTGCCATTCTTATTTTCAGATAGTAATAATAATATATTTTCAAATTTCAAAACGGCAGACGTGGTCAAATGGATTTAAAATTAGTCAAAAATCGATACCTGTCTTACCTGAGCGCTCGACGCGTCCACCACTTTGAGCTTAGTGAGTCCCCTACTAATGTATGGTAGGTATAGGAGCCTCAACGTACAAAAACTCAGGTCTGGTCAAATACATATAGGTAGCCGTTCATGGGCTCTTAGACTAATTGCTCAAGCTGAATTTAGGAACAAATTTACAATTACTCTTGATTAGATCTATTATTTTCCAGAGATTTTACTGATAGTGATGTATGGAAGATACTACTGGCCGGATGGAAATTTCTTTATGAAGTTATATAGAGTTTTGGAATTTGAGGGTTCATAATAGTGCATCTTATTTTTTCATAGTCGTTGAGAACATATTGAATTGATTTGAGTATTTTTTTAACTTTCTTGGTAAAAACATGTAGATATCAAGATATCGAAAACCCCGAAATCAAGAACTCTGAAGTAATCGCTTCATTCGATGATTTTTCTTTGTTGTTTCAAATACTTTTATGTTTGATGGTATTAACTCGTTCTCTAGTATCATAATCTGAAACACTGAATTGAATGATGTGATGGAGTCTTAAACTGATTCTGTGTGTATTATTTTCATATGAATGTTGTAAACATCTCTTTTATTATACTGAATCTTTCGTTCAACTTTCATCCATTTTATACGTCCAAATTTCTTACTTTGTCGAGCTACTAGACTCGTGTTGTTAGTTTTCAATTGGAAATATTTTGGAAAACCTCACATTTATTACACTTAATCAGAAACCAGATGTTCTGAGTTATAATCGCACAACGCAAAAGTGATTTAAACTTCTTATACTGGTGAAGATATGTAGACGACATCTCATATTGCCTTGTAGGAACTGATAGACAATAAAATACATATCCCTCCCAAAATGATAGTTCAAGCTTTTCAAGCCCTCCTCTCCCGATACCCAGAACACTCCAATTTCTACACCGACGCATCCAAATCAGAAGACAAGGTAGGGGCAGCTCTCGTCTTCCAGGAAGGAATAGAAAGATACCCTCTACCACCAAGCACCAGTGTGTACAGTGATGAAATATTTGCCATCCTTCAAGCCGTCAAATACATCACAAGCCATGGAATACAAAAGACAACTCCCATTACCGACTCACTCAGCGCCGTCAAAACCCTAGAAAAAGTATATTGCAGCAATCCTAACGCCATGACCATAAAAGAAGAAATATATCACCACACGAACAACCCCAACCAAACGAAAAGGCAGATACGGCGGCACGTGAAGCTGCAAGCGAAAGGACGGAACCTACAAACCAACAAATCCAGAGAAGGGACGCAAAGAGCTAAATTAAATACCTGAATGGAACAATGGCAAAATGAGTGGCAACAAAAAGATACCAAACTCAACGAAATAAAAAAATCAGCGAAACCATGGACCACATCACCCCAGAAAAGAAGACACCAAGTCATCCTGTCACGACTACGAATGGGCCACACAAGATACACCCATGACCACATCTTCAAAAGGGAACCAGTGAAAACTTGCGACTTATGTCTAGTGCCGGTTAGTGTCAAATACATTCTAGTGGAGTGTCCTAGGTACGACGAAACAGGACGGAAATACAGCCTGGAACCAGAAATGAAATCCCTTCTGAAAGACCACTGTGATATCTCTAACCTTCTGAACTTTTTAAACGACCTGCATTTAAATGACACAATCTAATTCCAGATTAATGATGTGAACAAAATGTAAATATGAGTTATTATGTTGCTAATGACACACCAACTTGGTCGATGCAACTAACTCCTTTCAGAATTAAAAAAAAAAAATAATATTTGACTTCATTAATGGCATTCATCGCTCAATAAAAAAAAAAAAAAAATTTGACTATAAGGAAAATAAACAATGAACACGATTTTTAAATTTTTCACAGATATTACAATACAATGTACTTCCACTTATTCCTACCAACACACACAGTATGATCCACAGACCAGTGAATGTTTCTCTGTCAGAAGATAATTTCAATAAAGAATTAAATATAATGTCAAATTGCAGCCAATAACGGATATAACTTAGTTTAGTTGACAGCATTCTATCGAAAAAACTCTATAAAAAGCAATTCAGGAAGTTTATCCAACCGATTCAAATACAAAGTAAAATTTAAGGGTTATAACTTATTTCAGCAAACCTTCAGAGGAAATTTCTAATCATTTAAGACAAAGATATTAATATTGCTGACAGAAAAAATAATACTTTTGGATTTTTTTTTTAAAAACAACAGAGATCGAATTGAAAAGTCTGACAAATCTGGAGTATATAAACTAACATGGGTACTTGTGCAAGTTTTTACATAGGACAAACAGGTAGAACTTTCAAGAAACGCATATATATGCATAGAAACAGTTTTAACAAGGGCAAATCTAATTCAACTTCCGCTAACCAACTCATGACTGATAAGCATTGCTTTGCTAATGACTTTGAAATTTTTCATGTAGAAAGGAAAGGTCACAAATTCAGTCTCCTAGAGAGCTTAGAGATTAACAAAGACAGGAATTCACAATACTTATTAAATGACGAGAGTAATTTGAATAATTCGTCCCTTTTGAATCTGTTTCCTAGAAATTGAATAATCTTTCGTCCAATAATCACTAAATTACCTGATATCCAACTGACCACCTGCTTCTATCATTTATAACCAACCGTAGTACAGTAAAACCTCTGAA
This sequence comes from Gonioctena quinquepunctata, assembly GCA_018342105.1. Classification (NCBI taxonomy): domain Eukaryota; kingdom Metazoa; phylum Arthropoda; class Insecta; order Coleoptera; family Chrysomelidae; genus Gonioctena; species Gonioctena quinquepunctata. The sequence goes on from JAFIRS010001300.1 coordinate 314,208, forward strand.
TAGCGGTCAGCTAAGGAGTTTTTTTTTTGTTTGTTATTGGGATGTGTCCGTTATTATAGTTTTCCCAATAATAATTGCAGAAGCATAAAAAAGTCTTGCGGCGAAATCGTGTGAGCAGCAGTGGCAGAGATAACTAATTTTATTAAGATATTTTAAGATTTTAAAAAAACTTCATAAATAATGAAAAATGAAAAAAAATTGAAAACAAGCTTTTATTTATACAAATACATTAAGAAAGAAAAATAATTTCTTTCATTGTTTGATGTAGGTTATTATTATATCCTAAAACGTATTTCGATCGGCACACACCAAGACCATAGACGCTACTGGTTTTTAATCTTTCAGAGCTATCAAAAAACAAATATAACGCGTGATTTATGACCTCCCATCATAGAGACACACCTGCCAGCATTATGTCGAACTTGATTGGTCCAGACAAATCGGTTGTACAACTGACAGCCCTCACTCGAGTCCACGTTGACTATGGGCTCTTTTGATATACCGTTTGCCGACGGAAAATGTTTACGAGTAGTACAGATTATTTTTTGTTCCGTTTCTTCGCATATACGCTCGTGTTAGCGGAGTGAGTTTCCATTTGCTCCCTATAGAAACAGCTTCTGCAATTGATATTGGATGGACTATAAGAGGTTTAACAATTTTGAAATAAAGGAAGTTCGATTAATGCCTTGCAGATTAAAGTTACCCAAAACTCCTTAAATCGGTTCAGTAATATAAACCTTTAAAGTCTTCGATTTTTGAGTAACAAGGTGTCAAAATTGAAAAAAAAAACAGTAAATTCAAACATGTAAAATTAATAAAAGCGATCGGAAGTTTTATTTATCCTTTCTGTACAAATTTTCAGCAATAGGCATTTTCACAAGAATAAAAAACTGGCACTTACTGTAACATTATTAAAAAAGTAAAATACAATTACAAATGTGATGTGAATTATCTTTTAAAAAAATATATTACTGGCGTCTGCCTCATATTCCCTAGTTTGTTTTCGAAAAATTATGTTCATAATTTATCAAAATCTCTGATATTGTCTTATTGAGAAGCAATAAATTTGTATGTAATATATCCAGTAACAAGTATTTTCATAAACATCTCACCTATCATAAAGAGGATTAGTGGGAAAACCAAACTCACCCTATCTTAAGCTCGAAACAAGAAACCAGTCAACCGGACGAATTTTCATACCTGACCTTTTGCAGGCAGTCGTACACGTAGGTAGGTTACAAATTCTCAACTTCCGTTAAAGGCTGGAAAAGGTGTCCGTAAATGGAGGTAATTTTTAAGAAATAATATTATAAGAAATAAAAGCTCAAAGTCATCTTCACAAAATTCAATATAATTGAAAAATATTGGTAGACCACAGGTGAAAAACAACTACTTCCCTAGCAAATACCACGCAGAACTTTGAATGATATTCACCTAAAAATCCATGCAAACTTCCATATAAATGGAATAAGATTGCAAATGTTCCTTCCTGATAAGCTCGATTGTGTTTAATCTATGTCGTGTTCGCCTAACAATCCGCATACCGGTTGCAGGCTTTTGGCCCTCATATTACGGAGTGTACGGAGTAGTCACCAGCCAGAGAACGGAGAGCTCTGGCTGAAGCGAGGACACAGCATAAACAAAATCACCATCGAGCCTATAACATCTGTAGGTACGCCGGAAAAGAAAACTTTTAACCGGCGGTCTATCAATATTTTTCGAATTATATTGAATTTTGTGAAGATGACTTTGAGCTTTTCATTTCTTATATCATTCTACTCCACTTGGCTTTCTTCCATTTTTCAACAGATACGCTGGTCGAGCAACTGCCGCTCCTACTGAGGAGGAATCTTTTATTTAGAATCCTCTCGAAGTGGGAGGAATGTATGGAGTGTTTCTTTCTGTCACTAGGTACCGCCGGTTGAAAGTTTTCTTCTCCGGCGTATTTAGAGATGTTATAGGCTCGATGGGGATTTTGTTTATGGTGTGTCTCGCTTCAGCCAGAGCTCTCCGTTCTCTGGCTGGTGACTACTCCGTACTGATGAGGGCCAAAAGCCTGAAACCGGTATGCGGATTGTTAGGCGAACACGACATAGATTAAACACAATCGAGCTCATCAGGAAGAAACATTTGCAATCTTTTTCCATTTATATGGAAGTTTGCATGGATTTTCAGGTGAATATCATCCAACGTGTGGTCTACCAATATTTTTCAATTTATATTGAATTTTGTGAAGATGAATTTGAGCTTTTCATTTCTTATATCATCCTACTTCACTTGGCTTCCTTCCATTTTGAAATAATTTCTTTTGGTAACTAATTTGTATGTCCGCGACCGTTATATAATGGGTCCGCTATTGAGAGGGTCGTTTATACAAAAATGGTCATTGCGGAATTCCGGACATTGTTTTTTGTCCGTTACATAGAGGTGTCCTCTATATGAAGGTGTCCAAAAATAGGGGTGGTCGTAGGTTTTGTAAACCAATTTTTGTGAAAATTGTAGTGTTTTTAGTTTACTATAATTATGGATTTTCATCAAGTATCGGCCGGGTCTACTCCAAATTCAAGTAATTCGTTTTCATACAAATCTATGTCATTCCATTTCATAGCTTTTTGGTTGGACAGCTTTTGACTGGTACTACTTTGCGTAATTGAGCGTCTGAGCGTCACAAATACATAGTCGCATATAAACTGAGCTGCTGTTATACATGAATCCGGACAAAAAGGGTTATTAATTTTTTTTGGCCACTGGCCACTGTTCCAAGTGAGGATATGGCGTTGGGATCAAATAGGTTGGGATCAAATAGGATATAGCATCCAAACTGGTGTCCGATTTTGGAAAGCCTCACAGCTTTTCTAGTGAACTGGAGCAGCAATAAAATGTTGCAAATATTGAAAGTGACACACACTAATGTTAGATCTGTTGTCTCAAACATAATTGAATTTATGAAATGGGTTTATTTAATGATTGGAATATTAAAGAAGTCCGGAAAGTAAGACCATCTATAGATCGCCGAAGTCTAACCAAAACTGATTATTTGGTGGAATAGAGGATTTATTTAGACAATATTGTTTGTGTCGCCGATTTCAATATTGGCATGTTGGATAGCAACTCCAATCTCACAGCTTCTTTCAATTCCATCCTCAAGTCATTCAATCTCAAACAAATACTCAATCAACCATCTCGTTTATCTAGTAAATCAGAGACATTGCAGAAACTAGCAATCGCAATGTCGCCGTCGCGCGTCGTGGGAAACTTTCGACCCATTAAGGATGAACATCCGGTACTAGAGTATTCTGATATTTCAGTTGCACATTTCCATTATGATGAAAAACTACATTATTAGTAAAAGAGGGTGAAAGAATTTTAGACCAAAGGCAATCCATGTTCCATGTTAAGGACAGTAAAATAAGTGTGCACTTGCCAGTGTGCGAACTTGATACTCAGTGATGTTTCAGAACGTAATGTCGTTCTGGCTGGAACGTCGAGTGAGTTGATACGACGTTTTATTCAAAAAACTTCAGGCACGCCAACATAAGTTTTCTTGAAACCTAGCATTCCCAAAATGAGTGTACCAACATTGCCATGATCATATAAGATAAGATAGATGAGATAAGATACGATATACAATTTGAGTGTTAGGAACATTGTTTATATGATTCCACTTCAGAAAAAACAAGTGACCCACCTATGCAATCGGTAGCCTGTATTGTGCCATCACGTGTTTTCCAAGTGGACTTGAATTAAGTGAAAGCTAAATTTGCAGAAGGCAAAAGAAATGTAAAGCAAATAATTTACGAATAACAATAGCAAAAAGATGACCATAATTGAGTTGAGTGGAAGAGAAAAAGAAGGGAAAGTAAAGCGTTCGAAAAGAGAGAGAGAGATGGAGCTCGTGGTTTGTATTTTCCATACCAGGGGAGTGAAATAATGATAATAATAATAAGTGTCTTCAATAAGTGAGCTCATTTACAATGCATGTAACTGTGAGGATGTTCAGTAGATATAACACATTAAAAAAGACAATATTCAGTGCCACAAACCAACCAAATATTGGATAGTGACCCTGTTCGTCCACATGGCCTTGAAGTTTATTTTTGTTTGTATTTTCAGAAGATGTCTTGTATATTTCTATTCTGGAATATAAAGTTTTCAATTGAGTCTGTGTACATCGACGAACGATTAATAGTTCTTATGTCATATGGCAACCTTTTGTGTGTACTTAAAAAATGTCCTGATCGACCCCTGGGCGAGAAGAGAGTGACCCTTGCTTATTTTTTGTCAAGATGCTAGGTTAGATTAGAACTCAGATAATTACGAATATGCCTGGCAGGCTCATGCAAAAATGAAGGAAACTCAAAATAATTCATACGAACTCATCAAGAAATCATCTTCATTCTACTCAATATGTTTTGGCTGCATGGGCTCGACCCTAAAGCCAAAAAAAAATGTCATATGGCAAACAATTGTTCAGTTTTGGTCCATAGAGAAAAAAATCCTTGTGAATGGGTTTTTCTATAAATTGGTAAGACGATCGATTTACACTCAACAAACCTAGTAGGGATGTTTGGATTTGGGGGTAATTTCTCTTCCAAATGAGGCAATGGTAGATATAAAGGCTTCTTACATTCAAAATGTGTATTTCCTTATGAAGTTGGTTGTTTTTCTTCAAATCTTATTTTGAGTTTTGTGTTTTGCGTGCTGTAATCGGTAACAGATTCAGCCAATGATAATATCATGAGGTTTTTTTTCTATCCGGGATATCTATAATATTGTGGAATTTGTGAATGAGTTTTCTTAACCTATTGGTAACATGTGTTACATGGTCGTTCCACCTAAAATGCTGATCGAGTATAATGCCGAGATATTTGATATTCGATGTTTTTCCTATATGAGGGCACTAGCATGTATTGATGTTATTACATACATGTATAATAAGAAATTGCATAGAGGTTTTTCGGTTTGATGAATCGGAAATGAAATAATTTTTTTTTACATTGAGGCTCAAAAGATCGTGGTTTAGGCAGATTTGTGAATTTTTTAGGTCTCTTAGGACTTTTTCTGCCACGTGTTTTCCGTTTATAAAATTGCTGCATCATCACCATATGAGACCAAAGTCCCTTTGAAATCTGTTATAGAAACAATACTGTTGATATATACAAGGAACAGAATTGGACCCAAGACTGTTTCTTGGGAAACACCATTTTTGATATCACTAGGTTCACTTTGACAGTCATCAATTTTAACAATTTGCAATATCTGTGACAAATAATTCCGCATCAGATTGTGTGCAATAACTCTATCACCATAATTTTCAAGTTCTTCCCGCAGCACACTATGGGAAACCGTGTAGAATGCGTTGGCCAGATCAATAAAGATCGCTAGGCATCTTTCTGATCTGTCCAAACCATTGACAGTTTTTTCAATGAAATCCAATATGGTTTTTTCTGTATTCGAGTTCTTCCGAAAACCAAACTGTCTATCTGTCATAACTTTATGTTTAGTAAAGGATGCTTGTTTTGATACTCTGTTCGAAAAATTTCGGAAAACTATTTATGACAGAAATCGGTCGGTAATTGTTCATTACATTATGTTCAGCTGATTTATAGATAGGGGTGGCAAGGGACTCCTTCCATTGCCTCGGTATCGTTTCACTTTTGAAGGAGAGATTGATAATATGGACTAGAAAATTAATAATGTATAGGTGTATTTTTTTAAATATATTCTCTACAAATGCCGTCTGGACCCGGTGCGCAGTTATTTTTCAAATTTGCAATGAGTACAGTAACTTCATTATTTGTGACCGGTTGGAGAAAAATTCATGAAGGAATCGATTGATCGCGAAGAAAATTTTTCGGGAGTTTATCAATTTTTTTTTTAGCCATATTGCTCACCATATTTATAAAAAACTCATTGAATGCATCAACTTCATTTTCAATGTTTGTTATTATTTCGTCCTTCAAATTTCTTATGGATAAGTGTTCAGTGGTTGTTTCTTATGATTTCTATTCGTCACTTCGTTCATAATCTCCCACATTTTTTTCCATTAGTTCAGTTTGTATTTTTTTTAATCAATTCGTTAAGTTTTTTTCTATATGTTCTGTACTCATTTTTCAATTCATCTGTATAAGTGTTTCCGAATTTTTTTTGAGGAGTTCTCTCTTTGGCCCAGAAGTAGTTATCCATGATTTTATTCCATGCATTTTGTTACAGTTCAGACTTTTTTTCACAGTAGAAAAGTGTACCTATGTATTTTTGCAGCTTATTATGAATTTGTTGTTGTGATTCCATACAGTTCATGACAGCATTCCAATTAACAGTTGCCAGCATTGCATTGAGCTTTCCGAAATTTATACTTTTTTAATATTTTTTTGGATATTTGCTTGGGTACAAGTTTTCCGCTTTGTCATGCGTTATGCTTAAAAATATTGAGTAGCGGTGTCCGTAAGGTTAGTCTGGAAGACAATTGGACTCAATTTCTACTTACAAAGTCACCCTGGTTGACTCATTTATATAAGAAGAGAATCCATTCTGAGATATAATGTTCAGATAAGTAATAGTTCCATTGGACAACTTCTTCATTATATTTATATTAATGTCTCCTACAAATATGTCTATATCTTTCTTCTGTAAACCACTGAACTAATGTTCTAGGTCTTTCCCATGAATAAGTGTATCAGTTGAGTTCAATAACACCTTAAATAATGTATGACAAAAAAAGTAATTCCTATAGATATCTATAATCATCTTTATATATAACCTCATCAATCCTCTCCAACAAACCATATCCCATCATAATGAATATGGGATATCTGGTATAATAGACAATTCTTCTCAGAATGACAATGAGAGGATAGGTTCTTCCTCCACCTTTCCCCAATTATTTATTCCTACATATTCCAGCAGCGGCTTATTGTAATCAGTTATAAACTGAGGAAAAAAATAAGGACCGATATTTCCCGGGAGCATTTTTTCATTTCCGTTTTAATTTCAACCAGAGTACCTAACTCACCAGATCTCTTTCATTTAAGCTGTTTCTGTCTGTACGATTTACAATATCCGGAAAATATGAGGTCCATTTATATTTCCTTTTTATCCCCGAGAACCGAGAATTACACGAAATGAATACTATGGCATGAGATTTATATAATGTAATTAATTTTATTTTCCCATTCTTTAAGACCACTGTGACAGAGGATTGGTGTATATAATCGTTTCATATACAGTGTCACCGTTAAAATCATATGGGATTTGATGTTTTTTATTTTCCAGTTTCTGTAAAGCACTAGGCACAGATATAAGGGGGTTTCTAGGCATCGATAGAATCTGCTGAAATTTTTGTATATTACGTATATAATTCTACGTGATCGCGATACCGATTGCATTGGTTGATACGGGGTGTAATGAAACTTTCTATTTCTTGACATGTAATAAGCTTGTCATTTTTCTAATAACTCTGCTGTCCGGGGATTTTCAGTTTAGATATTCCATTGTAACGCTGAAATGTAGAATGTATAAGACATATTATTTGTGCCGACATAAAAAAAATCAAATGAGTCCCCTCATGGAGGCAGTTTATACTTGAGATTTTTGGAAGAACCGGATATTGATATGTATTGAAATGCAGGAATATGATGGCACAAACATATTATTCGTGCCACTATAGGGAGAATTCCCGTCAGCTACCTTGTAAGGGTAGTTTACACTTTTTTTCGAAAAATTGGTGACCGAGGAAACAAATATTGAAAATAAACCTTATAATAAACAAATCAGTTTCATGATTAATTTCTTGAAAAATAAAATAAAAATAGAATTCAAATATATACATCCAACTAAATAATTCAAGCAGAATCCGCATTGAAAATGAAATATATATCAGCATTGATTAATACAATTTCAGTCATATCAATATTTGAATGGAATGCAACTTAAACAAACAATGGTCGATCTCGACGACGAAAGACACATTTATGAGAGAACTCATGAGATTTTTTCCTGTGGTGGCATCAATAATATGTTTTCTGCAAACAGCAAAGTTCTTCGAAAAATCGTGAACCACCCTTATGAGGTGGCTGATTCGTATTTTTCCTATGATCGCGCTGAAAATATATTATATGGAATTATTCTCTACCGTTTCAATAAAAGAGCTTTACCAAAAACTGCCTGTCTGTAAAGCTTTTCGAAAAATCCCTTCATGTTATTGTTGATAAGAGGAAGCTGACTTCGACCCATGTCTATCCCATCAAAGATGGCCATAACAAAGCAAAATATTTTAATTTTATTTGGATTTGTCTATTACACCCTCATAAATTCGACTATCATCGTCTAAATTCGATATTGTTTGTTAAAGTTGCATTCCATTCATATATTTTTTGAAATAAGATTGAAATTGTACTCGTCAATTTTGAAATAAATTTTATTTTCTATGCGGATTCTGCCAAAATTAATTGAATTAAATTTTCATTTTATTTTTTGAGTATGAGACATAATGAGGGGACTGATTTTAATTTTTTTATGGTGGCACAAAAAATATGTTTTATGCAATCATTTTCTACCGTTTTAATGAAATATATTCACTGGAAACCCCGGTCAACAAAGTTTCTCGAAAAACCGCAGGTATAAAACTACCCTTATGAGGGACCTGATTTGTTTTTTTTTTATGGTGGCACAAAAATATTTTTTATGCAATCATTTTCTACTGATTTCAACAGACGAAACCAAAAAGGAGGACGTTCTCTAGTTGACGCGTATATTTTTTTTTTTTTTTTATGTATGATCACGCATAACTTTTCACTGAGACGTCCGATTCCGATAATTCTTATTTCAGTGGATGGAGTGTACTTCGAAGTTAGTCCATTTGAATTTAAAAGATGAAATCCACCCCTAAGGGTAGCAAAATGAAGGATATTGATCACTCACCCTCTGAATTCTGGTCCGTTAACCGATTCTATCAGGCATAACTTTGTACTGGGTTCTTCGATTTGGATGATTCTTTTCTTAATAGATAGGATATACCTCATATTTGGATTTCGGATGGCATTATCTACCCTTTCGGGTGGAAAAATAGGGGTTAATTGATTTTTCACTGGCGAACATTGGCACACACATATGTAATTGAGAATGACAGATCGCTACTGTCATTATTTTTGTTCCACATCCGTCACAATCATTATATTCTATGAGAGGATGGGATGGTATACAAAGTAACGAAATAAACTAACCAGAACAACAAAAATAATTTATATAACAACAAATAGTAAACATAGATAATCATATTATTTAACTGGTAGTAGGTGAAGTAAGATGGGTAAGTAAGAATTAAGGAAGTAATAAAAAAACAAGTAGGTAGTAATTAGTAGATTCCAGCAACAAAAAATTGAAAAAGAAAAACTTTTTAACAAAAACTAAAACCGACGAAATACGGAACTGAAAAGTAAATAACAAAATGAACCTTCTTAGTCTCAATAACTAAGCTCCTGAACTAATGTAAGTAACTAATTTTTAGTCGGCGCCAAACGAACAATCAACGAAGATCATTAAATTACTTCAAAAAAATCATCAGAATGTCACCGCCCAACTCGATGCCATCATTTTACGCCTTACCTAATTCATTTGCTTGTTTATTTGGCGCCGACTCAAAATTAGTTACTTACATTAGTTTAGGAGCTTAGTTATTGAGACTAAGAAGGTTTATTTTATTTTTTACTTTTCAGTTCCGTATTTCATCGGTTTAATTTTTTGTTGAAAAGTTTTAATGAAATATATTCACTGGAAACCCCGGTCAACAAAGTTTCTCGAAAAACCGCAGGAATAAAACTACCCTTATAAGGGACCTGATTTGAATTTTTTCATGATGACACAAAAAATATGTTTTCTGCAATCTACATTTCAGCGTTTCAATGGTATATCTTAGCTGAAAATCCTCGGTCAGCACAGTTATTAGAAAAATCACAAGTACAAACTACCCCTCATTGTGGTTGGATTGGAGTTTTTGGTATAGTGGCGCGAAGGCATTCCTTCATAGATGTCAATTTTCAACCGATGAACCCAAAAAGGAGGAGGTTCTCTAGTCGACGCGTATATTTTCCTTTTTTTCATGTATGATCACGCATAACTTTTCACAGAGCAGTTCGATTCCGATGATTCTTCCTTCGTTGGATAGAATGTACTCCGAAGTTGGTCCCATTTGGATTTGAACCAGAGAATACATCCCTAAGGGTAGCAAAATGGAGGATATTAATCATCCACCCCCTCTGAATTTTGGTCCGTTAACCGATTCTATCAGGCGTAACTTTGTAGCGGCTTTTCCTATTCAGATGATTCCATGTTTATTAGATAGGGTATACTTCATAGTTGATCATATCTCAATTTTGAATGGAATGATTCACCACTGTGGGTAGAAAAATAGGGGATGATTGATTTTTCACTTGTGAACATTGACAGATCCTCCTACATCCGTCACAATAATTACATTATATGAAAGGATGGAATTATATACAAAGTAATGAAATCAACCGACCAGAACCTTCAGAAATAATTTATATTATATAACAATAAATAGTTAAAGTAGATAGTCATATTATTCAACAGTTAATAGTTGAAGTAAGCTAGGTAAGTAAGAAATTTTGAACTTATAAAAAACTAAGTAAGTAGTAATTAGTAGATTTCAGCCACAGAAAATTGAAAAATGAAAACTTTTTAACAAAAAATTGAACCGACGAAAAAATCAACAGAAAAGCAAAAAAATTAACCTCCTTAATCTTAATGATAACTGAGATCCTAAACTAATGTGCGTAACTAATTTTGAGTCGGCGTCGAACAAACTAGCAATTGAATTGAGTAAAGCGTAAAATGATGACAGCGAGATGCACAGCGGCGTTTTGATCACTTCTTCAAAGTAATATAAGGATCTTCGATAATTGTTTGTTTGGCGCCGACTCAAAATTAGTTACCCACATTAGTTTAGGAGCTCAATTATCATCAAGACTAAGAAGGTTCATTTAATTTTTTGCTTTTCAGTTGTTTTTTTTATGCATTATGATCTTGATAATCGCATTAGTTATTATATTAAAATCGCTTATTACTTGACAAGAAATAGAGAGTTTATATCACACCCTGTATGCAATCGTCACCTAGAATTATTCAAATATACCTTAGGTTAATATTTAGATTTTCACAAATTCTATCGATGCCTAGAAACCCCCTCTCATCTGTGCCTAGTCTTTTAAAGTTTATGAATAGTATTTGCTCTCAATATAATGCAAAATGAAATATTATATAACTTGTTTATTCCTCGGTTTCCTACCCAACTACTAAATTTGAACCAATTTGATTTTTTTTTGTTTCTTACCATTCCCATTTTTCGGCTCATTAAAATTTCGTTAAATCTGAAAAATTTATAACAACTTTTTAACAAAAAATTAAACCGACGAAAAAATCAACTGAAAAGCAAAAGATAAAATAAACCTTCTCAGTCTCAATGATAATTGAGCTCCTAAACTAATGTGCGTAACTGATTTCGAGTCGGCGTCAAACAAATAATTATCGAAGATCATTATATTACTTTGAAAGAAGTAATCAAAACGCAGCCGTGCATCTCGCTGCCATCATTTTTTGCTTTACCTAATTCGATTGCTAGTTTGTTTGACGCCGACTCAAAATCAGTTACTCACATAGGTTTAGGAGCTCAATTATCATTTAGACTAAGAAGGTTTATTTTATTTTTTGCTTTTCAGTTGATTTTTTCGTCGGTTTAATTTTTTGTTGAAAAGTTATTTTTTCAATTTTTTGTTGTTGAAATCTACTGATTACTACCTACTCAATTTTTGATTATTTCAAAAATACTTACTTACCTAGCTTACTTCAACTATTAACCATTAGATAATATGATTTTCTATTTTAACTATTTATTGTTATATAATATAAATTAATTTTGAAAGTTGATTTCAATATGTGTGCCAAAGTTCACAAGTGAAAAATCAATCATCCCCTATTTTTCTACCCATAGGAGTGGATCATTTCATTCCAAATTGGAATATTGTCAAAAATGTATCGAAAACAGTACAGTAAATCAATTAGTATAATTTCCAAGTGCAAAACACAAATTAGTGTAAAACATAAACAAGAGGTTTTAAAAGTGACGACTGATGATTTGATCGGGGAGTCGACGTTGGGCTTTTGCCGTGCCCAAAAGGGCAATGAGGGCAGTTAGAGAACTGAAAGGTTAAGAAGCCCTATTATCAATTGAAGATTATGGTTTTTGGAATTAGTCCACAGTTATCTCTGTTAGTGAGTAAGTAAGCTCTATACATTTGTAATTAATAACTAGGTACTAGAAGGGATTCATTGTTTCGTTTTTCATTTGCAATTCATTGAATTAATTGTTTCATTTTAATAAATATTTTTCTATACTTTTTTACAAAGTGTTTTCAATCATTAAAGGGTCAGAATCTACTTAGTTAGTCGTGAACAAACCCCAATTCACGACAATATGATCAACTGTGAGGTATACCCCTTCCAATGAAAAAAGTATCATCCAAATCGGAAAACCCACTACAAAGTTATGCCTAATAGAATCGGTTAACGGACCGAAATTCAGAGGGTGAACGATCAATATCCTTCATTTTGCTACCCTTAGGAAAGGATTTCGTTGTTCAAATTGAAATGGGACCAACTTCGGAGTACACCCTATCCAATGAAAGAAGAATCATGGGAATCGAACCGCTCTGTAAGAAGTTGTGCGTGACATAAAAAAAAATATATATAGATACGCGTCGAATAGAGAACCTCCTCCTTTTTGGTTTCGTCGGTTAAATATATACGCGTCGAATAGAGAACCTCTTCCTTTTTGGTTTCGTCGGTTGAAAATTCTGACGTTTCATCAGTAACAAAACCGATTTCACATTCGGAAACTCTGCCACATCCTGTATGTCCAGGCAAGCCAAGTACGAGTAGTTAAGATAGTGATCTTGATCTGTATGTGGATGTTGAATCTGATGATGATTAAAAATGATAACATTCAATTAATAAAAATGAATTGAATGATGACAAGGGAAACATTCTCAACATGAATACCCCACAAAAGGTTATCTTCAACGATGGAAGATAGTGACCAAAGTTTATCTTTCAGTCGCAGACGACTCCACATCTGATTTTATGAACATCCTGTTCATATTTTCAAACAATTCGAATTCAATTGTATACGAGACTTGCAATTATGTAGATCTATGACAAAGATTTTCGCCTCCGGTCTACAACAGTGGGACTTATTAACACCAAACAAAAATCTTATTACAGGAAGAGAAGTCAAATTAATAGCGGTTTTCTCACGAAAGGAAATTATTTCTGTCATGATATTCCCGAGCTTTTTATGCGATGAATCAAAACTGTGATCCACATGAATGATGTTTATTTATAGATTCTTCTGAATATAGTTCGAAAGCTGTGATATTGCACATCGGTAATACGGATTGACCATGCTGTGAACCTTTCAAACAATGTCTATTCTAATAAATCTGATGAAATACGAACAGCACAACTGTGAAATATGTGGCGTATGTGGTTATACCAATTATTAATGTTTTCGTACGTATGGGATAGCCGAACTAGAACAAAAATGTATGATCTGTCCATATGGTTTTATTCCAGGAAAATTAATGTAAATTCACACCTTCAGTGAATCCTCTGAACATAATTATGCCACCGTTACACATTAAATTGGGCCTGATCGAAAAATTCGTCATAGCCATCGATGAAGTCAGTGCTGCTTTTCAATATTTGCACATGTTTCCGCGGATTTCAGACACCAAATTATAAGAGGGAATTTTTGTGGGTCCGCAAATAGTAAGGATAATGATTCCTATAATCTTTTATCTGCCAAAAAAATGCTCGGAAGTGCTTTAAAATGGTCGTCGAGGGATTCTTGAGAAATCATGAAGATTAAAATTTTAGATAAATTATTGCTAATGTATTGAAGAACCACCATGCAATGGGTGTGAACATGTCTCTCAAGATACATTTTCTTCTTCTTTCATACTTGGACTTTTTTCCAACCCTAGGCGTTGTGAGTGACAAGTATGATAGGGGGATTACTGCTAGTTTGTTTTAAGGGGAACTGATCAAGAAAGTTATGAATAAAATAATTAATAAAAAACCTTTTTTAGGACAAGCTTCTATTCAAGTACGCTAAAAAGTAAAAAATAATTGCTTTGTATGAGTTATAGATTCCAGAGCTTGTCGCGCAAAGTTCTCAGTTCGACTTCAAAAGCGACGAGCTTTTGAATCAATAACTCACGGAATAACTTCACACATCCAAAACAATCATTTTTTACTTTTTAGTGCATTTGAATGAAAGCTTGTCTTCTAGAAGGTTTTTTATCATTTTATTTTTGCTTTCTAGTAAGTACGCCTCAATCTATGCATTTCCGTCAACAGGGCTGGATTAAAAGGTGAGGAGGATCTGGGGGCAACAAAGGAGTGGAGGCCCCCAATTATTTTTCAAACTAGTTAAAAAAAAAACTTTCAAGTGTTTGAATAATTAATTGCGGAACAAATGAAATTATTTCATATGTAGGTGTAATAAAATACAAGAAATAAACCCAATTAAATTACAGCATTAACCAATGGATTCTTGTAAGCTTTTTTCGACGAAAAATCATTGATGATTTTGGTGAAATCCTGCTCCCGGAGTAAATCACTCTCAATGCTAAGAAGCGATAACTTGGATAGGCAGCTTTGTCTCATCGTAGTTTGCAGCCTATTTTTTATAATTTTCATTTCGGAAAATGAGCGTTCTTGTTTTAGATCAGCTTATTTCAATACGATATATTTTCCATTTTTCGATGTGGTTGAATTCATTTTTTCAGTGCATAATAGTGTGATGATTTACTTTGTGATTGTTTATCGCATATACACATGATTTATCGGATCAAGGATTAATATTAACCATTAATTTTGACAAGAAGTTCAAAACGATAAATGAGTGGAAAAAGTCGGAGAACTGCTGCATATCAATCGGTAATCGTCAGGAAATTTTAACTAAAAATTTATATTGTGGGGGCCCCTCTCTTGTGGAGGCCCGGTGCTGCAGCCCCGGTGGCCCCCCTCTTAATCCTTCCCTGTCTGTCGAAGCATCATCATTATGAGGCCTTCTTCTTGTAAGTTCTGAGCTATCTGATTCTCCAATTAGGAGACCTCTGATGATTAACTTGTCCGCCATCCAGGAGCTGATATCTTCAATTCTGACAAAAAATCAATAATATTCGACTAAATTCATAATCTTCGACCCCAAAAACTCCGATATACCAATTTTGAATAGAAACGGTCCAAAATTACAAAACTCGTCCGCCATCTTGGAGCCGCCATCTTGAATTTATGAATTTTGACAGAAAATGTATAATCTTCGACCCCGAAAACCCCCACATACCAATTTTGAATAAAAACAGACCATAATCATACGCAATCTTGGAGCCGCCATTTTGATTTCATGAATTTTGACAAAAAATCTTGATCTTCAACCCCGAAAACTCCCAGATACCAACTTTGAATCGAATCGGACAATAAATACAAATCTCGTCCGCCATTTCCGACACGCCACGTTGATCGGACAACTAGAAGTGGGGCAAAATTCACTTGCAAGATTTGTTTCGTGTGAACTGAATATACTAATGTGAAGTTAATACAGATGTGGAAAAATTTTGCCGCAATATACGATTTTCAATGTGTTTGGTTATTGAATGGTGTCTATAGTCGACCAACACGAAACATAACAAATATGCGCGAGGAGAATCAATTAGTGAACTGGACCACTCTTGATTTGTTCCCACTTCTTAGGATTCGTAGACTCAGTCCAGTCAGTATGAAAATTTTAGTGTGGATGTGTGTCTGGCTTATCAGGAAAGAGTCTCCAGGACCCGACGTTCCATTGCATGCGGGAATTTACTTTCTGCAATAAATGTAACAAATAATGTATTTTCTGAAAATAAGTGTTGGGGTTCCTTTTTGCCATAACGGCTTTGAAAATGAAATACATTCTACGCATTGAAAAACATAACGTAACTTGTAAATAATAAACAAGAAATTTTCATTCTACGAATCAAAAAACATAACGTTAACTTCTGAAAAATAAACTGAAATTTACTGAAAACAAAAAACTACGAATCTAATGTAATGAAAGTTCAAATATACCACGTAAATGTGTCCAGTTGACTAATTTGTAATTTTTTGTGCTGGTCGACTATGGACACTATCCAATATCCAAACACAATGGAAATCGTATAATGCGGTAAATTCATTCCAAATCTGTATAAAGCTTGTAACTTGAAAAGGGTAACATTCTCAATTGAATATTGATAGAAAGATTTTTCCGTGAATTGAAAAATCCACGATTAAAATCAAGCTTGTAACTTGTTAAAATAGGTATAGTTAAAATGAATTATTTTCAATGTTGTGATACATATTTTGGATTACCAACGTGTTGCCAAGAACTCGATTGACAATTTTCTCTTATATTTCGCAACTTATATAAAAATAATAGCTATTCTATTTTATTATACATGGAATTATATTTTTCTACAACCCTTTACGAAAAGACGTCATTTTGTAATAGAATATCTTCAGCGAAAATGTAATTTCCGGCGCAAGTGAGAGAAATTCTCAAAACGTTAACTTTCCTTTCTAATGACGAAAGTTAAATTAATATTTTCAATCATTTCCCGCCCTCGTATATAATGTTTTGATGACTCAAAATTATTAATAAGCAAAGACAGGAATCATTTCTATAATTAAAATGCATTTTTCTTTGCCTTTCATCTTTATGAGGTCTTAATTAGGACTGGAATAGAAAATCAAATAACTATCTGAATGAAAATACAAATTTTTCAATTTCAGATTTTTTCTTTTGAGTTAGGGCTTTTTCAGAATATCTATCAGATGTAGTTCAATGTCCAGCGTGGCTTTAGCCGGGGAAGTAGTTATTTTCCGTAGGACATTCACAAAAAATAACTTCATTTTAATCGTGGATTTTTCAATTCACAGAAAAATCTTTCTATCTATATTCAATTGAGAATGTTTCCGTTTTCAATATGAATACTCCACAAGAAGTTATCTTGACGATGGAAGATAGTGACTATAGTTCATCTTGCGGTCGCAGATGATTCCACATCTGATTTTATGAACATCCTGTTTATATTTTCAACAAATCAAACTATCATACCCCATGACAGGTTTCAATGCCAGAAAACACTAATTGCAGAGTATCTCTCCAGAAGAAATTATTCTAACTTTTTCCATCTTTGCAAAGTGAGAGTGCTTCTTGAAAATGTGTTTCCCATTTCTTCCGGTCTTCCTGATGATCGTGGAAGCGTGAAATAGATTTCCGTCGACAAAAATGTATTGAAGACCTAGTGAATGCGATGTCTCTCCTGCGTCAATGTTACGAATGATTTCTGGTGAGTACTCTCTTTTGGAAAACATTCTTCTTTGCCTCATTCATCTTTATGAGCTCTTAATTATGACTGGAATAGAAAATCAAATAACTATCTGAATGAAAATGCAAATTTTAAATTTCAGATTTTTTCTTTTGAGTTGGGGCCTTTTAAGAATATCTATCAGATGTAGTTCAATGTCCAGCGTGGCTTCAGCCGGGGAAGTAGTTGTTTCCTGTTAGACATTCACAACAAATAACTTCATTTCAATCGTAGATTTTTCAATTCTCAGAAAAATCTGTCTATCAATATTCAATTGAGAATGTTTCCGTTTTCAATATGAATACTCCATAAGAGGTTATCTTGACGATGGAAGATAGTGACTAAAGTTTATCCTTCAGTCGCAGATGATTCCACATCTGATTTTATGAACATCCTGTTTATATTTTCAACAAATCAATCTATCATAACCCATGACATGTTTTAATGTCAGAAAACACTAATTTCAAAGTGTCTCTCCAAAAGAAATGATTCTAACTTTTTCCATCTTTGCAAAGTGAGATTGCTTCTTGAAAATGTGTTTCCCATTTCTTCCGGTCTTCCTGATGATCGTGGAAGCGTGAAATAAATTTTCGTCGACAAAAATGTATTGAAGACCTATTGAATGCGATGTCTCTCCTGCGTCAATGTTACGAATGATTTCTGTTGAGTACTCTCTTTTGGAAACCATTCTTCTTTATGAGTTCTTAATTAAGACTGGAATAGAAAATCAAATAACTATCTGAATGAAAATGTAAATTTTCAATTTTAGATTTTTTCTTTTGAGTTAGGGCCTTTTTAGAATATCTATCAGATGTAGTTCAATGTCCAGCGTGGCTTTAGCCGGGGAAGTAGTTGTTTTCTGTTAGACATTCACAAAAAATAACTCCATTTCAATCGTGGATTTGTCAATTCACAGAAAAATATTTCTATCAATATTCAATTGAGAAAGTTTCCGTTTTCAATATGAATACTCCACAAGAGGTTATCTTGACGATAGAAGATAGTGACTAAAGTTTATTTTCCGGTCGCAGATGATTCCACATCTGATTTTATGAACATCCTGTTTATATTTTCAACAAATCAATCTATCATACCCCATGACAGGTTTTAATGCCAGAAAACACTAATTTCAAAGTATCTCTCCAAAAGAAATCATTCTAACTTTTTCCATCTTTGCAAAGTGAGATTGTTTCTTGAAAATGTGTTTCCCATTTCTTCCGGCCTTCCTGGTGATCGTGGAAGCGTGAAATGGATTTTCGTCGACAAAAATGTATTGAAGACCTAGTGGATGCGATGTCTCTCCTGCGTCAATGTTACGAATGATTTCTGGTGAGTACTCTCTTCTGGAAAACATTCTTCTTTGCCTCATTCATCTTTATGAGTTCTTAATTGAGACTGGAATAGAAAATCAAATAACTATCTGAATAAAAATGCAAATTTTCAATTTTAGATTTTTTCTTTTGAGTTAGGGCCTTTTCAGAATATCTATCAGATATAGCTCAATGTCCAGCGTGGCATTAGCAGTTGTTTTCTGTTAGACATTCACAAAAAATAACTTCATTTTAATCGTGGATGTTTCAATTCACAGAAAAATCTTGCTATCAATATTCAATTGAGAATGTTTCCGTTTTCAATATGAATACTCCACAAGAGGTTATCTTGACGATGGAAGATAGTGACTAAAGTTTATCTTCCAGTCGCAGATGATTCCACATCTGATTTTATGAACATCCTGTTTATATTTTCAACAAATCACGTAAACTCATTTTCGGAAACTGTGCTGTTTGCGTATTTTGGATGGTTGTCAAAAAAAATTAAGTCATCGACGCTATGGTCTATGTATTCGATGTTGAACAACCACTTTATCGATTAAAAATAATATCGATATCAGTAAATATCCCAAGTTACGTTCTTTTTTTAAAGAAAATCTGGTTTTAAAAGTCAAAAAAAAAATATATTCCGATGAGATACACACTTTCTCAAAGAATGCACCCGACTCCAAATACTTAATGACTAAGGTAAGTTAATAAATTTATTATTGCGACAAATTCTTAATGATATTAATATTAACGTTTGTAGGTAACCTTAGTTATTGGAATTTCGGGGGCTTGTCGTTTTCATGAATTAAAAGATTTGACAGTAAATGATGTGAAATATACCAGCAGTATACTCTTAGTTACAATACGTAACACAGAAACAAAAGTACCGCGTTCCTTCCACATTTCTGAGTTCTTCTACGAGATTTCTAAAATATAGGTATATGAACCTCCGTCCACTAGATATGGACAAAATAAATTCGAAATTCTTTATTAACTACCAGAATGGAAAGTGTACTAGACAGGTTGTGGGAATAAATAAATTCAGTAAATTTCCTATGCAAATAGCTCAATACTGCCCGATCCCCAAAAATATACTGGGCATTGTTTACGTAGAACTTTCGCAACGCTATAAGTGGATGCAGAAGGTAATTTACTTCAAATAAAAAAGCATGGAGGCTGGAAATCTAGTAATGGTGCGGAGGGATATGTTGATCTATCAGTTAGCAGCAAAAATCCAATACAAACCAAAATATTACAATCCATACAAAATACAACTCTATCCGATTACGGCGTATCAGTTAACATCATAACAGATGTGACATCGTCTACCTCAATACATACAAATCTTGATTGTAATACTCCTATAATTTTGAATAATTGCTCGAATGTAACAATTAACCAATATTGCAATCATAAGTAATGTTTGAAGAAATTCTGTTATTTTTAATTCAAAATGAAATATTTGTTCATTGTTCTCTTTCAGCATATTATTATGATATAAACAGGGTTGTAGAAAAAGTATGGTGTTTCACTCGTCGAAAACATTTTTTGAAGCTCGTGAACATTACCAGCCTCGGCTGGTAAACTGTTCTCTCGCTTCAAAAAATTTTACTTTCGTCACTCGTAAAACAATATACTATTTTTTAACCTGTGGTAGAAGTCCATTGTATCTCGAAGTGGAGTGGTATAATTTTATGAAGAAGAAAAACACGAAGTCGTCTCCACAATATAATATTAAGATCGATTAGGTCAATACCATCGATTATTGAACATGTTTCGAACCTCTATAGGTTCATCTTCAGCATATATAAAAGTATTCTACAATGAAAGAAGAACAAAGACTTAGTTACATGGGTAATATGATACGATAAGTGCTACTTACATGGAGATGAAAAAATTCAAAAAATTAGTTTTGTAGGTTAATGTTACTAAAAATTTTTATATAATTCCCATGTTTATAACGTAGACCAATTGGGAAAAAGGGAATACCCCTTTCCAGGGGTGCGTCCCATACTCAAACTTGTTGTTTTCCTCATGGCTTCGAATTATTTTGTATCGGCGGAAGTTTTCGGCCCTCCCAAGTTTAAGTATGGGACGCACCCCTGGAAAGGGGTATTCCCTTTTTCCCAATTGGTCTACGTTATAAACATGGGAATTATATAAAATTTTTAGTAACATTAACCTACAAACTAATTTTTGAATTTTTCATCTCCATGTAATAGCATATCATTACCATGTAACTAAGTCTTTGTTCTTCTTTCATTGTAGAATACTTTTATATATGCTGAAGATGAACCTATAGAGGTTCGAAACATGTTCAATAATCGATGGTATTGACCTAATCGATCTTAATATTATATTGTGGAGACGACTTCGTGTTTTTCTTCTTCATAAAATACTATTTTTTGCATTTTCAGAAGGTCTTTTGATGTGGAAAAATTCAAAATGGAAAAAATAACCCAGTTTGACAGCGAGCCAGGAAAATGGAGCTGAAAAATAAAAGTAATATCTCTGTTCTCATCAATTTTAACCTGTTCAAATTAATGACATTTCTGATATTAGAGGTATGACTCCATTGGTGCTACGTCATTAAAGAGTAGCATGAGGTTTCTGCATGCACAATGGATCAATTCAAAGTTCAATATTGAAAAACGCTATTAAAAAAACATATCGAAGGAGTATCCTCAGAACACTACAAATTAATATGACGTGAGGACTTCAACCTGTATAATAAAACTAAATGAAATGCTAACTCACACTCCTATCATGATAGTTGCTGACGGTGTTATGGAAGAACAGCCCCGCAATCAAGGCAGCTATGTTCGCAGTGTAGCTGGCGACGAAAATGACGGAGAATCCTCCCCAAACGTTGATTAGAAACTTATTGGGCCAGCTCTTAGGTGCCTTGAATGCGACAAGGTGGCCGCACAACAATCCCCACATCACCCACAGTGCGGAGCTCATGCTGAAATTCTTAGATCGTTGCCTTCCCCAGGGATTGAGGCCAAATGGGCTCAACCACTCGTAGATGGCGACTGCGATAGCGGTTATGTTCAGACCTAGTTTGGGACAGATAAAGAGTCGCATTAGAGATGTAGTAATAGAAAGCGATTGTGAGATTGGGAAAAACCTGTTTTTTTTTGTTGGATTGAGTTCGAAAAGAGACCATGCGCATCATTTTTCTAATTATGATAATTACAAAAATATGTTTCTTTCCATATGACTTTGACACTGCTTACCCAAATCTGAATACATTGAACTGATAACGGTTAGAATACAACACTCTTCATTTTCTCGAGATAATAATTACATTCTATGGAGAACGTCGAAATTAGTAGAATATATACAAATAAATACCATATATATAACATACAGAGAAGCAATATATTCCTTTTTACTGTAAATTCAAGTAATATAAAAACCATTTCACACAAAAATAATTCAAGACACATTTTCAACACTATAACCGTGAAACTTGATTTAATATAGTTGAGGTAGATGATTATAAATACGTGGACCTATAATGTTTCGGTTTATTCTGAATTTCGCACCTTGTGTGTGAATTGAACCTTCCAGAAGTGTATTGATGTGACTATCTTTGTTGAGCTTGGAATTGGTAATGTTTCAATAAACATAATACGCTTCATAGGTATATATAAGCTGACCTGTTTCGGAATAATTAATAGATATGGGAGTTACTTCCAACGTTTTCTTACAAGGAAGATTGATAATGGAACTTGAAACCGCGTTTTGTGTGGTAAAATCTTTCGACATTGTAGAGATGCCCCACAAACAGATTCCGTATCGAAAACGTGACTAGATTTCTGTATAATGAATATTAACAAGCTGACCAACATCTATCACTGTTTCCAAATTTTCTATTGTGACTTTGAAGTTCAGTTGATGTGTTCATCAGAATGAATTCCGTGGAATCCAACCGTATCGATATTTGTAACAAAATCTGAATGAAGTAAATCAGCTCCAAATCAGTTGATATACAATAGGAACAGAAACAGCCCCATTATGGATCCCTGAAGATCCCGTATCTGCCGAACCTGTTTGATAATGAAACAGAATTAGGCTTTGATTTTCAACCAGTTCTGAGGCCGTCCTCTTCAACCATGAGATTCCAAAATATCTAATATTTTTTTAGGATTTTTTACTCTTCATTCATGACAATCAGATTGCTTCCAACGCACTCTAGATGCGAAAAAAAAATTCTGAGAAATTAAATGTATCAATTTTTCACCTCAGAACTATGTGATTGTACTCAGAATCGTCTCTTGAATCCAAACATGTGAAAATATACAGGATGTTCAATTCGACATTGCCAACTTAGGGTTGTTTCCAGTGAAACCGGAAGTGATGGGAAAGTATGAAATATTGTTTTTTTTCCAATTCTTGAATCCAACAACCCTGCCAAATTTGGATCTCATACCCTCGAAACTCTGGAAACCATGGCTTGTCTAAAGAATTCGTTGATACCTAGTAAAAATATGCGTATATATAATATTGTTACGAATGCATTACGCCACTATCGTTGTTTATGTCCGAATCAAAGGGAAACCAAGTAGGTAGCGTGACCAACCGCCTGCGATGGTCACAGAAAGTTCATTCACGACAGTTCATTGACTTTTCTAGCATCTTTCACCACTTGACTGATAACCATATAAGTGTAACAGATCGATCAGTATTAGTTCGGAACGAAAACTTCGACAAAATTCACAGTACAGATAAATAAATATTCTCGAAAGGAAACACTACCCAAATAATTTGTAAGGGCAATTGGAGAGAGTATTTCCTGTCATCGAAAACTGGGTTATAGAACAGTCAAATTAGGATACAATATTTCACAAAAAATTATTTTTGTTCTCCGGCAGATATGAGGAAGAGTTGAATTATAGTCATGAAATGACATTTCATTTATGCAAATGATGGTTTGCAAATAATTTTCCTGAGAGAATAATAAGATCAGAAAATATTATTAATAATCAGAGTTAAAGTTGAGTGGATGTATTTTTTCTATGCAAATGGTTGCTTCTACCTTTCACGCTCATAAGTAGTAAAATATTGTATTTTCAACGGATATATCTGTGGCTAGGAAAAATTATTGTTTGAAGTATATCGTAGATAGGAATATATCTGAAATCACTGGGCTATTGGTTGTATACGGTTTTAAGCTTTATCACTGGAAGATTTCATCCCCCAAAAATGGCCTGACCAAATAATATTTCACATATGTTTGGCAAATGAGTAAACGATACAGTAAGGATATTCATGGATTGATCGGAAAAACCAGTTCGGTTCGAAGACGATACACATCCCTCTCTTGGCATTCATTTTTCTTTAGTGATATCTGCCTCGCCAGTCTGATCTTTAAGTTACTTAAAATGTCTTTTTTGATTGGTTTATTTAACGTCGGCCTATTTCTGCGACATGCTAAACACCGACGCCGGTGAGCACAGAACCGGAAATTTTGCCAAATCCTCTGTTGTTTCTGAGGTAGGGTTCTTCAACATGCTCACCATCTATGAAGTCGAGACCGCCATCTCAACGTCCCCTCCGAAGGACAGCATATATATCGTCTTATCTCGTGCTCATTGATGAGACGCCTGCAGCTGCGAATATGCTAGTTCGCTACAGTTGTTAGGGCATTTTAACGCCCAACTCACTTGTCAGGTGGTCACCCATTCAAGTACTAAACGCGCGCGATGTTGCATGGCTCAGATATCGATAAGACTCTCGTCAACCTGACCAGCCACCGGTGCCCGTATGCTCAAAATTTATCATCATTCAAATAAGTAATAGTCCGATTCAGAATGAATTTCATTGCGATTCAAATGCTAAGATGGTTATCATTTCTGTATAGTTATATGAGGTACCAAGCCACAGATAATTTATTCATCTGAGCTAAATAAAGTTAAAATATGTTTCAATGCTCAATAAGTTTTTTATTCAGAATGAATGAGAATGTTAAAAGAAAAGTAAATCCTGAACTTATTCAATATAAAAGTTACAGGTCTCAAAGATTTAATAAGTCCTTTTAGAAATTGATGACCTGAAAATTCAGAATCAGTCACAGTGCCCAAGTATCTAGAATTATTCCAGTCTAGCGATGGTCCATGGTCTTCAAAGTTAGAATTTTCGATAAGGCAATTATTTTGGTGATTCTTCAACAAATCTTCTATCGCATTTTTCGAATCTACGCCAGCACAACTCTTTCGGAGAAAATTTGGTTTCGTAAGCGGTCTGCAATAAGAAATACAGTAGAATTTCAAGATCTATGGCTTTTTCTAAGGATATTATTCTAATTAATTAATTAAAAAGACCAGTGCTACACTAACATATCTTTTGTGACATAAGGCAGCGTCGACAGCAAATAACAAATAGTATATGATTCAGATTCAGAGTGGTTGGCAATATATTTCAGTTGTAAACTGTGATTGATTTATTTGGTTGTCAGCTCACATTATTATATATTTTCTTCGGTAAAGTGTAATAAACGAACAAATATTAGTTGAATATTTTGTAATGTCACGGATCACAGTTTCGTAACAATATCTTTCTAATACAAATGTTATGAATATTCAAACTTTTCTTGGAACAGAAAGCTTTCCTTCATTCATTGTTGTTTTGTTTTAAGCTTCAAGCAGTAATGATGTTAGGTTGGAAAACAGAGAGGAGTGTACATCAAGCACACTCATTTGACAACTCGCCTTTTTCTCATAATAGTCTTGTCTAGATAATAAGTGTTTTTTCTTGTTTCCTTGGGCAATAAAAACCATAAATATTATTATTTTCAGAATATTTGGAGATTCAAAAAACAATTGTGGCGAAAATGGGAAGAAAATGTAAAGAAACATGAATATCTATAAGATTGTTAATTGAGGGATAATAAACAGAATAAACACAGGGTTGAGGAAATTTCAATCGGGATCTCTATAAAGAAGAATTTGTGTTATTGATTTGTAAAACCTCTATTTTCATCTTTCGATAACTATAATGTAATCGACTGCAACTGAAATTAGAACTAGTTTTCCTGGGTCTATTTCGTGTGTTTGTTTATGGTTAGGATGAGTTTCCAAAGCGGTTTCTATGCCCAAATCGGTGAGAATCAAACATTTTTGTCAACCCTGATATTCCTGAACTCCCCGGTGTCCTGGTCCATTTTCAGCCACAGCTGAGAAACTCTCCCATCCATCTATTTCGTATCTCGTCACTTTTTATATGTACTCAGCGGCAAAAACAATCTTGCCCAACAGTTTCCCTCTTATCTCGTGTCCCTAATGTTAGTTTGTGAAAGTAAGATCGAAAATCTCACGGAAAATGGCAGCAAGAGAGCCATAAGCGATATTCGAGAAATCTTATGAGGGTATACACTGAAAAACACTTTTTGCAGGGTATCGGATGAATTGCTTTTCTGCGGTTCATCCAGAACCCTGCAATGAATCACTGGGACGTCCTTCCACAATGATCCAATAGGGACTTTGGTAGCGGAATTTATCCGGGTGGAGTCTGAAACAGCAACAATTCACACTCGAATAATTTATTCTCGTTGATTCCAATCTTTTGACTGAAAATTAAATAAAGCATAAAGAATGTTTTATGAAAAAATATGTCATTCCATCATTGAAGGTGTAGCAATGGCATTTGGCAGGAAATTTTCAATACAACCTGAATTGAAGAATAATTAATAAAAAAATACTTTTTAAAGACAAGCTTTCATTCAAATGCGCTAAAAAGTAAAAAATAATTGCTTTGGATGTGCCACGTAGGTTATTCCATCAGTTATAGATTCAAGAACTTGTCGCGCAAAGTTTTCGGTCCGAATTTAATCTAACCTAACCTAACCAACGTCGCACATCCAAAGAACTTTTTTTTTACTTTTTAGCGCATTTGAATAAAAGCTTGTCTTTGAAAAGGTTTTTTTATTAATTATTTTATTTTGTGCTCTTTAGTGAGTACGCCTTAATGTTTGCACTTTTGTTAATGCATCGTCATTATGAGGGTTTTTTCCTGTGAGTTCTGAACTATCTAGTTCTTCAATTCATGAATTCTGACGGAAAAATAATAATCTTGGATTAAATTCATAATCTCCGACCCCGAAAACCTCCACATGACAGTTTTGAATAGAATCGGACTATAATCACAGAGAGCGTCCGCCATCTTGGAGCCGCCATATTTTTTTTATGAATTTTCACAGAAAAATCACAATCTCCGACCCCAAAAACCCCCACATACCAATTTTACAGAGAATTGAATCAATACCAAAACTCGTCTGTCATCTTGAATTTATGAATTTTGACAAAAGAAACAATCTCCGACCCCGAAAACCCCCTCATACTACTTTTGAATAGAATCGTACCACCATCACAGAGATCGTACCACCTCCAAGATCCATCTTGGAGCCGCCATTTTGATTCCATCAATTTTGACAAAAAATTAATAATGTTCAACCCGAAAAACACTCATATACCAATTTTGAATCGAGTCGGACCATAATTACAAAACTCGTCCACCATCTTGGAGCCGCCATATTGAATTTGTGAATTTTGAATAAAATTCATAATCTTCGACCACTCCAAACCAATTTTTGAATAGAATCGTACCATAATCACAGAGATCGTCGGCCATCTTAGAGCCGCCATTTTTATTTTATAATTTTCACAAAAAATCCATAATCTTCCCCCAAAAACCCCCACATACCAAATTTGAGTCGAATCGGACCAAAAACACGAATCTCGTACGCCATCTTAGAAACGCCATTTTGTCTTTCTCTATAACAAAAATCCCATAATGTATTGTCACGGGAACTATGAACGCCTGCCAAATTTCACGTTAATCGGGCTCCTAGAAGTGGGTCAAATTTATTTTGCAAGATTTGGTTACAGACAGATACCGAGACAGGTGAAACTGAATAAAAGCTTGTAAGAAGCTCCCCGTTTCCAAAAATCAAAAGCTCCGTAATGGTTTTTATTACACGCTTGTATGTTTGTAAACGACTCCTTTGGGCGCGATCTTGACCCACTTCCAGTACGAATGATTTGAAATTTGGCAGGCGTACATGTTGACAATGCATTAAGAAATTTTTGTTTGAAAAAAAACTAAAAATGGCGGCTCCAATATGGCGTTCGAGTTTTGTGATTATGGTCCGATTCGCTTCAAAATTGGTATCTGAGAGTTTTCGTTGTCAGATATTATGATTCTTTCGTCAAAACTGAAAAATTCAAGATGACGGATCCAAAATGGTGGACGAGTTTCGTGATTATGGTCCGATTCTAATCAAAATTGGTATGTGGGGGTTTTTGGGGTCCAATATTATGATTCTTTTGTAAAAATTGAAAAACTCCAGATGGCGGCTCCAAAATGGCGGACGAGTTTTGTGATTATGGTCCGATTCTATTCAAAATTAGTATGTGGGGGTTTTTGGGGTCGGAGATTATGATTATCATGTCAAAATTGAAGGATTCAAGATGGCGGCTCCAAAATGGCGGACGAGTTTTGTGATCATGGTCCGATTCCATTCAAAATTGGAAAATAATAATTAAAAATATTAAATAATAATAATAATAGTTTGAAAAACTGAAAAACACGCTTTAATAGAAAACAAAACTGAAAAGTTGAAAATAAATAATAGTTTGAAAACTAAAGAACACGCTTTGATGGAAAACTAAACAAAAAAATTGAAAATAATTTTAAATGAGTTTGAAATAAGAATACAGTGATTACCAACAAATTTATTTCATCGTAAAAAAGCGTGGGGTGCTTTTTAAGATATTTTCATAATGATTCTACTTTTACCAATGTCTGTCCACGGAATATTAACAACAATTGACATCAAGCACCCCACGCTTTTTAACGATGGAATAAATTTGTTGTTAATGACTGTATTCTTATTTCAAACTCATTTAAAATTATTTTCAACATTTTATTTAAAATTATTTTCAACATTTTAGTTCAGTTTTCTATCAAAGCGTGTTCTTTAGTTTTCAAACTATTATTTATTTTATATCAAACACAGTTATCTCTTCTCTGAGATGAGTAAATGATGAAACGGTTATCCTCGGCCATTGGAAACTCAGAATACGACGCCACTCTATCTTCGGCAAAGTTCGAGAATTCTGACTGCAATCTTTGGCCGACAGGTTCACATCGAGGAAAAATGAAACCTCGAAATATGTGACCTGAGATTGACATGCAAAAAAATAACCTTGAGGCGGAAATTTCAATTGAGGAATGAAGCAATAATGAAACTCAATTGAGCAATGTGATTTACCCAACTACTAGTAGTAAACAAAAGAGAGATCTGAGGAACAGAGTGTTAGACTCGTTACTATGGCAGGACGTTTCAGAATTGAGACGGATTACATAAATGTATCGATGTTCTCGCTCCTAGCAGTCGTACAGTTATCGATCGAATGTGATCATCGAAAGTACCTTACAGCGTAGGATATCAATATAAAGCTGATATCTAGAAGAAGGAGACCAGTAGGTATCTTGAAACACGATAAACCGCTCTCGATGAAGATAACTCAGTGTGAGAAATATTTTTAGGATAACAGCACTCCAGAACAATATTGTTAACAGAATGTTGATGATTCAATGAACATAATCTCACTCATGTATCCAAACAAGGGCCCATGAAAATATTAATTCCGTCGATGGTGTGACACACAAGGTTTGGCTATTCAGTTTTCGGAAATATTATGGGTTCCCAGTAATACCCCCCCCTTTTATGTCTAATAAAATCATACCATTTACAGGAATACATAGTCGGAAAGGTACTGGGAATTTTATGGCGGCATGAAATGGAAACATCCATTCAATCACTTTAAACTCAATGAGAAGCACAATATGATAGATACGAAGAAACTGCAGCATCGATAAATACTCGACATTGAATTCAATTAAAGCCACAATAGATCTGAGAAGAATAGTGGAAGGGGCAGATATCGCCCCACTCAAAAAGAACCTAAGGTTAATAAATTGGGTGAAATGGTTGAGAGTTTTTATCCTGGGGTTTTGCTGCAACTGTCAAGGCAAATGTGCTGAACTTAAAATTTTGATTCACTCCTGAAAGACACTCTCCGTATGTAGGAAAATCAATCAAGGCAGATTAAATTGGATAATTTAGATTTATTTTACGACTTTTTCTGGATAGCGTATGACTTCGATAGCTCTGATTGTATATTACTTTGTAAGACTCCTACATTCTCGAACAGTTATGAGGTGAACAGATGACTTGTCTGATTACCAATAATTAATCTTGACAAATCCTTGAGAATGCATCTCAAGCGCAATTAATTTATCTGATGGACAACTATTCCTGAACTGGATCAGGATTTTTCCCAAGCATCGCTCTACAAATGGAAAGAGGTCAGGTTTCACAAAATCAACTCGTTTTTCATTTTATCACAACGCTCAACCAATAAATTTGCATCATCCATATTTTGGTATGCCTTTGGAAATGACATTATGATCAGTTCATTAATTATTAACAAAATATTAAATCTGTGTTTGTTACCGGTATCTTGATTAGTCCATCTGATTTACCAATAACGTCTTGGTAGACCCTCGTAACCTTCAGCTCTCAATTGATAAAACTGTGATATCATGCCTTTGAATGTGTTCTGGATGTTTTGGAGGAAGATAACAATGGGGGGTATTTCTTAATGACATGCTAATATTTAAGGAGGTTATTTTCGGGTCCATTTTGAGAAAAAAACGCCACTGATTTTTCTCAAAGTAAACATTATTTTTTGAAATCATCGTTCCTTTCTGAGCAAATCTGGTCCTCTGGTTTTTTTTTGTATGACGTACAGTTCTCGCTTAAAAAATTAAATTAATTCATTTGCACGTTGTTATGATACTGGGTGTTATCCAGGATTGAAAACGTATCTAGGAGAGAAGAATCAGGTTTTGTTTTGTAAACATAAACAGTTTTGACAGTCTAGTCTAGTTGTCACGTATATAAATAATCAAAACTAGCAATATTATTAGAAAAAAAATGGTCCATTTTACGAATTCTGAGTTTGCCGATATGCATTGCATGCTTGATAAATGCATTGGAAGCTAGGCGGTTGTATGAAGATCGCTTTCCAAATAGAAATATTCCTGATGCACGAACATTTTCAAACACTTATAGAAGGTTGTGTGAAAAGGAATGTTTTGAACAAGACAATAATCTGAAACGAGTACAATGTACTGTAAGAACACCAGAAATTGAGGAAGTGGTTTTGAATTCAATTGAGGAAGATCCCGGATTGAGTACACGAAAAATTGGGAAAAATTTGAACACCTCACATATTCTTGCAATTAGCTGCGTTCTTCATCGACCCACGAGCCAAGTGATTTACCGTTCAGGGTAATCATTTATTAGACGTACTCAAGAGTAGACTCTCTAATTCGACGTCTCTATGTCAAGTGTTGATTTTGTGTAAAGAATTATGAAAAAAAGAAGCGCTTTACGATCTTTCTGATACAGCACATGTACATCAAACGAGGCGTACCGAAATCGTGCGCAACTTGATTTTCATCGTCATCGTCGAGGACGCGTAGTGTGCCTCCCCGAAAGCCGGGCGAAAACGTTTAACACCATCGGAAAAAATATCGAGGGTTACGTGATGATATTTTCACGTTTCAACCATTCCGAATGTTTTTTCCTACCAGGCGATAGGATTCCTCTTATCACTCCTAGGTGCCCGGTATTGTCGTTTACCGTGTTTGCGTACCATATATTTTCACGAACTACGCTTCAACACGGCCGACCACATCAGGATTTTATCAAAAAATCGGTTGTGGTTTATGCACGAAGGGGCGCCAACGCACTTCAGTGATCTGGCGCGTGAATATTTCAACCAAAATTACAAATATCGCTGGATAGGTCGCGGAGGACCACAGGCATGGCCACCTAGGTCCCCTCAATAGTTCAGATTATTTTCTGTGGGATCATCTTGAAACATTGGTTCGTAGCACCGTGATTGATACTGAAGAGCAGTTGAGAAATCGTATCATAGTTTCTTGCGAAACTATTGGAAAAAGTCATGGCATTTTCCAAAGAGTAATGAGTCCATGAGAAGAAGAGCAGAGGCATAGATATTTGCGGGAGGTTCGCATTTCGAACATCTGATTTAATGTTTTTCTTTGTGCGTTCAAGGTTATTTTGTGTTATAATTCCAAAATGTATTTGGAATACTCACTTCGAAGATTGAGATCTTTAGGACATATGTTCATTGGAAGTTTTTTCAAAAAGGACCCAAGAATAACCTCGTTGAATATTAGCATGTTATTGAGAAACACCCTGTATAAGGTATTATTACAGTTTCAGGTATTTCCAAACTACTTGGCTGAAAATAATTTCGTATAGCTATAGGTGTCTAGGTAGGTATCACAGCATCCTCCATAATATGGCACAGCATCCTCCATAATACGGGTGGAAGTTATCGCGAGATCAAGAACAAGATAAAATCCCATCCGATTCTAGCAATGCCATCAGACACAATAATCCCCCCATACAACTTTGTTGAATTTTATCAATTATTGTATATTTCAGAAGGTAGAATAATATTTTCGTTCGAAAAAAAACAAATTTGAATATATTCCTATATTTCCACAGAATAGACCAGAGCTGAAGCCTTTGAAAATGGTAAAAAGTGAAAAAAATAATAGTAGGATGAAAACCTTCGGAGAAGGAAGGGAATATAACAATAATGAAAGGAAAAATAATTTACGGGCGATCTGAGGTCGGGAAGTGGAAGGGGGTGAGTTTTTAAGGGTAAAAATGGTTTATCTCGATTTCCGGCAAAACTACAAGTCTTATTGGAAAAACCAGAATGGCAAAGTTGTAGGCAATGAAAAGCCAAGTTTTTGATTTTTTATTTTTATCTTCTACAACTTTTTTTTTCACGAAATTTGGTAAAAACCTCCTTTTTTATGTTCCAAACACACTGTAATTCTTTTGATTTGAAATATTTATTTTTTCACCTTAATTTGACTCAATATCGAAAAGCACCCTAATTTTCAATCGAAAATTCTTCCGTCAAAATATCAGCGTTTTTTAAATAGTCGGTTGGCTTTTTGTTCGTTGAAATCTCTACTTTCTGATGGTATAAAAAAAAGTTCATTATTATGACAGAAAATGAAAAGAAACGAAAAAAACTCGAATCCGAATTTAATAAGACATCTACAATATTTTGAGGAAGTTGTAGAATCTTCTTTAAATCATATGCGTAGATGCCTATTTATTGCTATTTCGAAATAACTTATATACCTGAGTGACCTACGGGAAATTTTAGCCCATCAAAAGGTATTTCATAGAGAAGTGGGGAAGGGGCTAGGAGGGTCTGGGCCTTACTACCTGTTATTCGTTCGCATTTTCTGAGAACATTTACCATAGTAATGTATTTTTTTTACACTTTCAGGAAGTTAAGATTTCAACGAACAAAAAGCCTGCCGACTTTTTCAAAAAACCTGATATTTTGACGGGAGAATTTTTGATTGAAAATTAGGGTGCTTTTTCGATATTAAGTCAAAATAAGGTGGAAAAATAAATATTTTAAATAAAATAAATTACAGTGTGTTTGGGACATAAAAAAGTAAGTTTCCACCAGATTCCGTGGAATTTTTTTTTTTTTTAAAGGTAAAAATAAAAAACCAAAAACTTGGTTATTTGAATTTTTCACATAAATTTTGAGATTGTGTGAAAAAAGTGTCGATAACAAAGTTGTAGATCTTTTTATTACCTACAACTTTGCCATTTAACTTTTTTCCATAGGACTCGTAGTTTTGCCGGAAATCGAGATAAACCGTTTTTCACCCCTGAAAAATTATTTTTCCTTTAATTTTTGTTATATTCTCTTCCTTTTCCAATGAGTTTCATTCTAATATAATTTGTTTTGGTTTCAAAAATTATCCACCCTGGTCTAGAATGATGAACTACATTCTAAAAACCATATTGAGAAATTTTTCCAATTAAGAATACTCACTCGTAAAAATAGCAATCCACAACTCAGTCGAAAAAGGCAGCAGGAAGGCCATCAGCGGTATCTCGGACTTTTGTTGCGGCGACGCCAAAAAGGAGACGCCGCTGAAGAAGAAGGGGGCGCTGTAGTCGATCACCTGGCTGCGAGTGCTCGAAACGCTGAGCGCTGCGAAAGACATATGAGCAGCGCCAGACACCAGATCTCCCACGACGCCGTTCCATTTAACGTCGAATTCCTCAATGTCGATCTCTTTGACGCGGTCCGTTTTTATTGAACCCTCCTTGAATCTGGAAGAGATATCGATGGGTAGTTAGGGTAATTGATACGGGGGTATTCGGTGTATGTCACTCCTCAATCAGTAGATATATACAGGGTGAAATCTAGCCTCTTGCACGACCGCTAACGGTAGTCCATAAAAAAATAAACAGATTTTTTTGCTATGAAATTTTGACGATATGTCCTTGATAAGCCAGACAAATGAATATATGGAAATTCATTAACGACCAAAACTTT
Source organism: Gonioctena quinquepunctata (assembly GCA_018342105.1). Lineage (NCBI taxonomy): Eukaryota > Metazoa > Arthropoda > Insecta > Coleoptera > Chrysomelidae > Gonioctena > Gonioctena quinquepunctata. The sequence continues at coordinate 348,486 of JAFIRS010001300.1, forward strand.
CGCGGTTCCCAACATTTGTACGAATTTGACAAAAAACAAAGGACCTCGCACCGCATCAATGGAAAATTGACTATCGGTGATTTTGCTCGAATTTTTCTTATGTTGCAGAACTCGTGATGCTGATCAAATGTCTCCATTGCACCACCGCTCTGAATTCAACAGTTCAGATTATATAGGGTGCTATAGATAACTTTTCCAAAATTTCAAATGGCCATCGTAAAGAGACTTCATCGAATATCGAGTATGCATCGATTGTTCATACGGCCGATTCGAATACACTATAGAAAACAATGATTCCTGCATGTACAGACGATATACAGGGTGAGTTCAAAGATAGCAAGTTTTTCAGTTAATTCCAAAAAATTTAGCAGGGGAATTTCATTCATTTTCAGATATTTTGTAAGATACTAATATCAATTGCGATTGATGATATTAGCATCTCCTGAATAAAACTGACATATCATTTATGTATTTTTCATGAAACTGTACCAGTCCTGCTTATTGATATATCCAAATGCCTGAAATTCTGTTACAAACTCGATCGTTCACGGTGAAAGTTCACTCTGCAGATACATAAAATATACAGGGTGGATCAAAAACTAGTGTCCTTCACAGACAATTTCTTTGAAGTAGTTACGATTGATATTGATTTCATTGGATTGGATTGGATTGGATTTGGAATTTCAGAAATACATTCTGTTCGACACACATCTGCCGAACGGTTTCGAGCAATATTATTAGTGAATAAAACTTCATCTACTTCGATTAGTAGAACAACTCGAATGATGGTAGAAGAATCTCGAGAAGTATTGCATATAATTAAAACAGAAACATTGATTCACAACAAAATAGGAAACGAAATATACTCATATTGTTGTCCCACAAATCCACAACCGCATCCTAGACAAATACCCGAGGAACGGGAAATATGAGAAACACAAGTGTGTGCATTGGTAGAAACGACACCTTGTTCGAGTACACAGATCGCCGACGAAGTGAATTTGAATGAAAGAACTGTAAGGAATATTTTGAAGAGAAAGAGTTATCATTATTTCAAAGTCAAGACCACACAAGAACTTTTGCCTGAAGACCATTTCAGACGTATAGAGTTTTGTGAAACGATGGTCGAAAAATGCAATAGGGCATTTCGTGTAAATGATGACTGTCTAAAAAAGGTGTTATTTACTTATGAATTGTCCTTCTCAATTCATCGAAAACACACCCATCCCTAGTACGTTATTGGTCTCGTAGAAATAAACATTCGAGTATTGCTGTGAGGACGCAGTACCCACGCGAATTGAATGTGTGGACGGGACTTGTAGGCGATCACGTCATAGGCCCATTTTTATCGAAGGGAATTTAAATGCAGCAAAATATTTGCAACTTTTGCAAAATCAAAGTATTCCTGCAGTTCGTGCTCTTTCCATTTACTTTAACGACGTGTGGTTTCAACAAGATGGTTGTCCTGCTCACAATGCAGGCACGGTGGTGACATTTCTGAATCAATTATTTCCCGATCGGTTTATTTGTATGCGAAGTACAATCAACTGGCCACCTCGATCACCAGATGTAGCACCTCTCGATTTTTATTTCTGGGGCATGCTAAAATCAGAGGTATATCGGCATGAATTCGAACGTGCCACCAATTTAGATGAACTGAGGGCAAAAATTATTCAGTTATGTGCTCAGGTAACACCAGTTACCCTTGCGGAACAGAACGGAATTGTACAATAGATTCGGCTATTATTTGGCCCAAAATGGTGGTTTGTCCGAACATTTAATAAAATAATTCCCTACACAAAATATTTAATTTGGTTTGTCTTTTCTTGTGAATATTTCTTTTCTCTCCATTCAAGAAATAATTGTTTTTCTGTTGGAAATAAGTTTTTTGTTTTTATTGTCTTACAGAAATATAGTTTGCTTTTGTTTATGTTTGAGAATTTCCTTTTGTTTTCGCGGCCACCACGGCACCAAAGATATTTTGATCTACCTGTCTTCCGACAGATTAAATTGAATCAATGATTCAGTTTGATATGTTCAAATTATCTGATGTGAAATGATCGTCAATAATTCTTCTTCATTGCAGCGCACACATTCTCCCGACTGCTGCTGGTATGATACTAACGTCCTGAGCTGACCGCCCTGACTCTCCTATCTCTGTGTCGTGACGTCGATATTCCTTCCACGAGCGAGTCGAGGAGAAATTATAATGCTCTCTCAACATATAAAGCTATTCACTACGCTCTCATGAAACCACCATACCCAAGATAAATACTTTCCGATACTGTGTGAAGAAATGTTTGAAACAAGAAAACTCAAAGTGTCTTTTTGACAAACGAAGAAAGGTTTTGAAAGAACAGATTTTTGAAAGAGGAAGTAAAACAATAAAATAAACTTACGTTTTTTTAGATGTTTGGTTTAAAGATGCACACACAAACACAGAGAGCGAAAGAGAGAGCACTGAACAGAACGATGTTTACAGTTCAGAGGACAGCTGAAGAATGAACCTGACGGTGGAGATCAGTCACGTCCCCCAATTCACTACAGTGCAATTCAAAAACTGATGACTCGACAAAATTCTCAGAACTGGCATAATATGATGCAATAATTTGGCATTGAATATACAAAACGATCCTACGGATCGAACGAACTAATTCTCAGAATTCCGTCTTTATTATTTTTAAGAATTGTTTGTTCACTGAGAATTCTCACAGATCGAGATGAATACCTGCATCCTTATCTGAGTTAGTGTAAACAAACCGCACTGTTCAATATTTCAACGGATGCCGCCTCAATAAACAACTGATAACGATACTGCTGATGTTAAAACGGGTGCTCAGATTTGCATCGACTTGTTATTTGTGTCATGACCGTTCCATCGGGGGATTTCCTAAACACTGGTGACTCCTTCTTCCACTTCCCAAAATGGCCGCCATTCACTTCCTCGATGGAACAAAAAAATCTATTGGTCGACGGCCGACCAATGCGGTTGACGAATGCAGCTATTGGATGGCGGTTGACGAATGTGGCTAACGGACTGTGAGACCCCACCCACTCCCATTTCAAGATGGCTGCTGCTGCTCGACTATTGGATAGCGGTTGACGGCTATCACCACTGACACGACCTATCACAACTCTCCCTAACCCACTCTCAATCTCACACTTCCACCCACAACATGGCTGCCACCATTGCGACCAATCACGGACCACTCCCCAGATTTTTTTCATCGCCCACACACACCCACCCTCCCGCTCATAAACCTAAGACCGCCATTTTTCCCAAACCCCTCCTACGACGAACCGTCCATGACCGCCATCATCCTCACTGACGATCTCAGCCTAGTGGCGGCCTCCAAACCAGTGGCGGTCCCCAAACCTGTGGCGCTACCAAAACCAGTGGCGGGAGTAACCCTGGAGAAGAGAGTATACCACCACGAGCCCACCCCAAAGTAGCCCCGGAATCCTCCTAGCATATCTACTCAGTTACCTATAATCAATGATTTTGTTTTATTTTTTGATATTTTTCGAGATTCTTTTACCTTCACTCGAGTCGTTCTACTACTCGTAGGTTTATACATATCATTCAAAATATTCCAGAGAAAATTGTTCAAAATCTCTCAATATATGTGTGTCGAACACATATTTGTGGAACTGTTTCAATAAAATCATTGTCAAACATAACTACTTCGAAGAAATTATCAGTAAAATACACTAGTTTTTGATCCACCCTGTATATTTTATGTATTTGCAGAGTGAGTGAACTTTCACCGTGAACGATCGAGTTTGTAACCGACTTTTCCGGAATTTCAGGCATTTGGATATATCAATAAACAGGACTGGTGCAGTTTCATGAGAAATGCAAAATAGATATATAAGTACAATTCAGAAGATTCTAATATCATCAATCGCAATTGATATTGCTATCCTACAGACAATCTAAAAATGAATGAAATTCCACCGCTCAATTTTTTGGAAATCACTGAAAAACTTGCTATCTTTGGACTCACCTTGTATATCGTCTGTACGTACAGGAAACATTGTTCTCTATAGTGTAATCCAATTGGCCGTATGAACAATCGATGCCTACTCGATTTGGTTCATATATTTGAAAAAGTCTCTTCTCAATGGCCATTTGAAACTTTGGAAAAGTTATCTTCAGCGCCCTATATAATCTAAACTGTTGAATTTAGAGCGGTGGTGCAATGGGGACATTTTATAAGCATCACGAGTTCTGCAATATATAAGAAATTCGAGCAAATTCACCGAAAGCCAATTTCCCATTGATGGGGTGCGAGGTCCTTTGCTGTTTTTTCAGTTTCATGCAAACAAAATCTCGAACACTACCTATAACTCAAAAATCTCTTTCCAACATCCCGCTCGCTCCTCTTCCTCTTCCGCTTCACGCTCCTCGACCCATACATTCCATCGGCCACTATATACAACCTAAAATCGAATTCTAATTCTTGAGCAATATTTTCCAGCAGGTCCATAGCGAGGCCGTAGCAGCAATTGGTCCGGTACTTGAACTTCTGGAACGGAAAAAAACGATCTTCGTCATTGTCGCCGTAATCGCTAGCGAATGGCTTGTATTCGGCGTAATGCGTTTCATCAGTGGACTCGTCATCTTCGTCTTCGAGGCGTTGCATCTCGTTGAAGACGAGGGTGAGGTTGTCTTTGTCGGAGGTGAGGACGCGGTGGCATGGAAGACCTGAAAAAAGAAACATATAAGTCTTGGTGAATATTCCATGGAATAATAATGTCATGAAAACGAATATACCACGCCACTGCCTGTAATGACGCAAACAAACAAATGAAGAACGCTCCAGTGTTTTCCAGAAATTTCGAGAATTTTCCAGTACCAATTACCTCCATATAATTGATCGGAGGGGTCTGACTATACACATTTCTGAATGCAAGAAATATTTATTTGGACACCACTTTTTGTTCATTTATCAAACGCCAAATAATTTTAGATATGAAATATTCGAATCTTTCGAATCTTTTTTGTTTCCACAATCATACATTTTATTTATTCAGGAGTTTCTGAGAGATTGAATGAATTAAATATTAATTTACCAAAATTGTAGGGGGTTCAATACCAAAACCAAGAAATATTTTGAAAGCTGATTATGATATTATTATGGTGTTTAATACTTGGTTGGGATACAATGTTGTGGACGGAAACTACTTAATATAAATGTTTATAATGTATAAAGGGCAGATAGATATTTTTGGAACACACAGGAAACAAAAGTGGAGTAGTATTTATAGCATTCCACAAAAGGTTTGAGGTCCTGAAAGTGGAAAAGAATTGTTCTAATTGTTCAAATTAGAATAAAAGATAATATTAAACGCATTTTGCATGTGTTTACATCCCACCGAGGAGTTCTGTGAACTTATATACAGCATGTTTTGATTTTCATTTTTATTTAATTATTTTCAATCATTCAGGAAATCCGTCATCTCATTGAATATTGACAAAAATTCATAACCTCCGACCCCGAAAACTTTCACATACCAATTTTGAATAGGATCGAAACATATTCATCATTTTGTTTTTCTTCCATAATGCATTGTCACCGGAAATTCCACGTTAATCGGACAACACGAAGTGGGTCAAAATTCACTTGCAAGATTTGAATTGAACATAGATACATATACATGTGAAGTTGAATAAAAGCTAATATATATATGAATGCATGTAGTGCATTTGTATGAAAGCTTGTCTTAAATTCCGTATTGTTATTGAATTTTGACAAACATTGATAATCTACGACCCCACAAAAACCCACATACCAATTTTGAATGGAATAGGACTATAATCACAAAAGTCGTCGCCAACTTGAATTCGTGAATTACGACAAAAAAATCATTATATCCGTCCCCAAAAACCCCCATTAGAATCGGGCTACAATCACAAAACTCGTCGCCATATTGGAGCCGCCATCTTGGATTCATAAATTTTGACAAAAATTCGTGATCTCTGTCCCCAAAAATCCCGACATACGAATTTTGATTGGAATCAAACCATAATCACAAAACTCGTCCGCCATATTGGAACCGCCATTTAATTTTTTTTCGATCAAAATATAATGCGTTGTTACCGGAATTATGGATACCTGCCAAATTTCCTGTTAATCAGACTACTAGAAGTGGGACAAAATTCACTTGCAAGGTTTGGACTAAACATTCGGTACATACAAAAGTGAAGTTAAATTAAAGCTTGTGGAAGTTCCTTGCTTGTGAGCGAACTATATAGAGAAACTGGCCGGAAAAACGTTATCATGTTAATATTGCAAAATATTTTATGCTACTGTTAACAATATATTTGCTAACTGCGTTCCGAGATTTGTGTTATATAAAGAATTTAGAAAATTTCCCTGTTGGTACACGAAGAAAAAAAAGGAAGCATTGAAGAAAAAAACCGTTATAAAAAACTGAGCGAACTGCGACCTATTACAATATTACATACATAGAAACAAGGAAATCCTTGAAATCTCTCATGAAAATTGAACACAGAAAGCACATTAAAGTAGTAGAGAAAACCTCTATATCTGATATGAATTGCTTCTGAGATTATGTTAGCACCAAGGGAAAGAAAAGTGCCAAAAAGGACACTTTTGAATTCAGAGGAAATGATATATCCAGTAAAGACAAATTTGCCAGTGTCTATAGTCCGGAATGTTTGAAATACCGTCTTTACTTTGAAAATGTTCAAATTTGTGTTAACGATACAATTTATTGACGAATTTGACTTTACCAAAGCTGTTAGAAAGCTTGAACCAAAAAAAGTTGCCGGCATGGATGGTATTCTATCATATACAATAAAATATTGTCAAGAATGGCTGGAAACTCCTGGAATTACAATTATTCAATTTAATCAAAAAACTTAAAATTTTCCAATTTCGTGGAAAACCTCTACTCTGATAAATAAATCTGGTGATGAATGGCATTTGTAAAATTACAGAAGTATTTCCACCCTCCAAAATTTCTAAACAAACTATTTCCCCCATTATTTTTGAACCAATCAAATGGCCGAAATTTCAAACAGAGAACCAATCAGTTCAGTTTTATGTCTTATGTTATAGTGTTGAAACCACAGTAAATTCAAGATTGTTTTGCCAGTGAATTCCTATAAGGAAACAGTAAATGCAAAATTGATTAAATAAGGGATTTTGAGCTCACTACATAGGTACAGTGATTTGATATTGGAATTGAAATATATTTTTTTCAGTCCGTTAAATGAGCCTCGGGTTATCGAGTAATGATTTAATGATAGTATAATAATTAAAGCTTGTGGTAGGGTACTGGTTAGTTAACCAGACTGTCACGCAAAAGGCTCGGGTTGGATTCCTAGCAGTGGTTACTTTTTTTTGACAAAATCAGTTTCAGATAATTAATTCATAATTTATATATTTTTTGAGGTTTTGTGTCGGTTTGAGGGCAGTGAATAATCATTACGAATGAATGAATCTGTAAAACGATTCCTTCGATTTTGGAACGATAGGAATTGTTGTAATTTTTTACGTAAAAAATTCAAATATAACGTAAATTCTGGTAGTTCCAATCAGTTTCAAATGTGATTAAAAAAATATTCCCATAAAATATCATTCGTGCTAGAGGATTTCATCGCAATTGTTTTTCTTTAAATTTTTCTCAAGCATTTTGCCTCTAGGAAATTTAACTTGTGCAATTTTGGCTCTTATTATTAGTGGATGAACCACTTGAGGTTTGTTTCCGTGGTTTCATCAGATAATAAGACCACAAATCACACACAGTAAAATTTCCAGGCAAAATACTTTCTCGAAAATTAAAAAAAATGCAATAAAACACCCAGCACTTATGATATTACCCTCGATAATTGACTGCAAATTGTATGGCATGAAGGAAATATTGCCCAACAACAACATAGATTTATGGCTGAAAAATCAGTAATCACCAAACTGTTTATATTTACCAACTATGCGAATAATACTTCAGAAAACTCGTCATTATATTTACAGATTTAAGCAAAGCATTCGATCAAGTATATCATAACTGTCTATTACATAAACTCAACAAATATGTTGAAAATATTCATGAATTATTTGATAGATAATGGAAGATAATGCAAACACTTCTGGTAAGTTTCTTGCGGCTTCTGGGATGACACAGGGATCTAACTCAGGTCTATTTCTCTTTCTTTCATTTTAAATGATCTTCCGACAGTTCCTAGATACTCCATGTGTCTACTTTTTGATGATCTGAAAATTTTCGAAGAGTGTCAAATTCAAATTGACCGTCAATATAAGTAAAAGTTTTATCATTATTATAACATGGCACTCCTCCAGAAGTTTACTGTTGAAAAACTCGAATAGAACTGGTAGTGAAATTTATATTTCCTCTTTCCAAGTCGATCCAGTTCCGATCCGTGGAGAGAACAACTGTATCGTCCGCAGTCCATTTATCATTATTTTCCCATATAGCCACACGATATATTCTCCATAATTGAAACATAATAATTATTCTAATGCCGAACAACAACCAAACAGAATTCGGGTCTACTCTATCCATTTGCGTAATCTCCGTGAGTTTAGATTTATTTGAACAAACACCATACTACCGCAACTAGTAGCCCTGGGCGAGTTTCAATTGAATTTTGCGGAAATCATTGTGATCTCCATCGTGGTTTAATGTTCATTCGATAACATAATATATTGACGTAATTCGAACGAACGTATTCAACCTGGCCATACCACGCAATGTAATGAAATCATATTCGTGGGACAGGGCGAAACTCGAGATGAGAGATAATATGAGAAGAAACTCTGTTAATGGAGAGTGATATTATGCCGCCGGTTTTGAATTTCTGACATTGCCTTCTCCAAATATGCCCCAGTGTTCCAGGAGGAAGTATTTTCTATACTCATCTGCGTCCAGTGGACCCTGACAAAAGAAGTCAAGGACCTACATTATCTACTCGGACAGGAAAGCAGAAAATTAACAAACTTGAATGAATTCTGAAACAATTATCCAGTACGCATAAAGTGAATCCCTATTTCCACTGAGGAAAGAAACTAGTATCGTGGACAAAAAAATTGCAAAAATTTAAAAAATCATAATTAATAGAATAATTATTTAAATATTTTTCTAATTTACCACCTTTATAAAACTGACTGAAAAGTTTGAAATAATTTCTTCTAGACCCATACAGATTAATATCCCCATACAGGTTCCTAACCACATAGAAATTGTCCTGATTATTTTTTGACATTTCTAGAAACCAATGGAAACTTTCAATTCAAATCATTCATGTACGTTTTGGACCATCAAAAAATTGGTATAGTGGGAATATTCTACCTAGAAAATTGCCGCGGGAATAATTTGAGGTATTTTTTTCTATTGTCTGACAACGTATATTTTTTATTTGACGTCTGTCATCCATTCGCATGAAAATTGAGAAATGAATCAAAACCGTTTTAGTACATTGTATCATTGTGCAAAAAAATGTGTGTTCGTAACATAAAAAAATAATCTATAGAATATCACACGAGAGTTCAATAAAGTAAAAAATAATTTTTCAGATTTCTTTCCCAAACTTGTCGCCATTTGGCAATAGCCACTCGAGCCCGTTAGGCTCTCGTGTCTATTGCCTAGCAACAAGTTTTCGAAAATCTGTCGAATTATTTTCACTTTATTCCCACTCTCTTGTGGTATTACAACTGAAAATTGTAATTGCGAGTTTTTGATAGCTCTAAAAATAGTTTTTAGATTTAAAACGAGAAACGTGGGGCGCATGGAATAGATAATAGTAAAGAGTGTAGGAAGTAGCTGTTGTTGGAAAAACTCACACAACACTTCATATCATAGAATTATTAATTGTATGCGCCCCAGGTTTTCCGTTTTAAATCTTAGAACTATTTTCATATCTATTAAACAATCACAAATATAAGGGGGTTTCTAGGCATCAATAGAATTTGCTGAAATTTCAGTATGTTACACCTGAAATATATTGCATCAATTCTACGCGACCACGATAGCAATTGCATTAGTTGATACAGGGTGTGATCGAAAGTGTCTATTTCTTGTCATGTAATAAGCGTTTTTAATATGATAACTTGTAATGCGATTATCGAGATCATAATGCAGAATTGACATCTATGAAGGAATGCCTTCATGCCACCATATTGAAATTTACAATCCACCCCCATTTGGGGTGATTTTGTGATTTTTCTAATAACTCTGCTGACCTGGGATTTACATCTAAGATATTACATTGAAATGCTGAAATTTAGATTGCACAAAATATATTTTTGTGTCCCCATAATAAAAACTAAATCATAAAGGTTTTTGGTGAATATATTTCATTGAAATAGTAGAACATTGCATTAAACATATTATTTGTGGCACCATAGTTTATACTTGAGAATTTTGGGAGAACTTTGCTGACCGGGGGTATCCAATGAATATATTTCATGGAGTCTCTGGAATATTATGGCACAAAATATATTATTATCGCATTATAGGAAATCAATAACATTTAGTAAAAAACATTGATTATTGTCTTGAAATTATGAAAAACATCTTCTCAATTAAAAAAATTTTTATTTAAACAGTACTTTTCCAATATACTGTAGGCACTTTGTAACTCCTATATACTTGACTAACAATGACAGTTGTCAAATGCAAATAAAATTAAAATATTTTGTTTTAGCATGGCAATCTTCGATGCTTCGAAATGCTTTACAGACCGGAAGTTAAAAGTTATTCAATTGAAACGGTAGGAAATGGTTTTTTTGCGCGATCATATTGATTAATCATAAGACTAAAATGTTTATTATGAGGTTTATTTCCGAATATTTGTTTCCTCGGTCAGTAGTTTTTCGAAAAATCGCAAGCGTAAACTACCCTTACAAAGTGGCTGATGTGAATTTTTCTTATAGTGGCACGAATAATATGTTTGTATATTATATTCCAGCGTTCAATTAAAATATAATTATTCATTGGAGACCCCGGTCAGAAAAGTTCTTCCAAAAATCTCAAATAAAAACAACCCCTATGAGGAGACTGGGTGGAATTTTTCTATGGTGGCACAAATAATATATTTTATGCAATCATTTCCTACCGTTTCATTGAAATATATTTACTGAAGACTCTCGGTGAATAAAGTTTTTGATTTGAATTTTTTTATGATGATACAAAAAATATGTTTTGTGCAATCTACATTTCAGTGTTTCAATGGAATGTCTCAGCTGGAAATCCCCAGTCAGCAAAGCTATTAAAAAACTCACAAGTACAAACTACCCCTAAATTGGCGGGGATTGAAATTTTCAATATTATGGCTCGGATGTATTCCTTCATAGATGTTGATTCTGCTTTATGATCCTGATAATCGCATTACAAGTTATTATATTGAAATAGCTTTCAACATGACAAGAAATATAAAGTTTCGATTACATCCTGATCAACTGAAGCAATTGATAGTCCTTTTCAGAACAATCTCTATGGGGTTAGGAATCTGTATGAGGATATAAATCTGTATGGGGCTAGAAGAAATTATTTTTATACAAAAACAATTATTTAAATGATAATTTTATACTTTTTAGTCCGTTTTATAAACGAGATAAATAAAACAAAAAGTATCTAAATAATCAATCATATCATTCAACTCTGTGTCGCTCATTGTCCCTACTGAATTTTCCCTTCTGGGTATCCGGATTTTTGGGAGTGTTCTTCCGTTCTATTTTCCTGTTTTTCATATGCTCGTTCCTCTTGCCTATTTTCTGGTCCTTTGAATTTTTCTTCATCTTTTTTTTTTTATCTCCATTGGTTTTTTCGTCTCGTTCGGTTTGTTTATCACCCATGTTTAGATTTCCATCTGTTTTTTAGGATTTTTCCAGATCCCAATTTTTTTATTTTCCTCTTTCTTTTTGTATTTTTCGTGACAATATATATTATATCAGATACTAGCCGACGCGATTTCTATATTCCATTAAAAAAATCCCTGAAAACTTTCGTCCGTGTAGAATTTCTTTTTCCCTGTTTATTTTTGTTTTGTTTTATCTAGATAATGCTTTTGATACTGCCTGTTATCCCGTTTTTTCTTCATCCCGTTTTTCCGTTATCCCGTTACCGAGATATCCCGTTTTCCAGTTATCCCATTTTCCCGTTTTCCAGTTATCTTCTTTTCCGTCATCCCTTTTTTTCCGTTATCCCGTTTTCTCCTCACCCCATTTTCACATGATTCCATTATTCCGGTTTCCTGTTTTCCCTTATCGTTTTCCTTCCCGTTTTCCTGTTATCCCGTTTTCCTGTTATCCCGTTTTTCCCTTATCCCGTTTTTCCATTCGTTATCCCGTTTTCCCGAAAAGAAAACTAGGCAATTCGGTCCAGGCGGTCTCAATTCATGAGCTTACCAATACAAACAGACATTACCCGTTTTTAATATATATAATATATCCCTGAAAACTTTTCCTGGAGAAATAAATTTTCGATAACTGTTCTAAAAATCCTTTCTTTCCCTAAAAACCTTATTCGGAGTATTACGAACATTCAAAAAAACAACTAGCCAAATAGGTCCAATCGTTGTTTTCAAAAAATTGAAAAAAAAAAAATCTGACCGGGCTTCGTTCCTGTTACCACTGAGCTATTTCCTCTTTGGTTATAAATTACTTGATAGTCTTTTTATTCGTCAAATTGCTTTATACCCGAATTTTCCAATTTCCGGGCAACTTTCCTATTTTAGGATCAACCTGGGGCTATTACGAACATAAAAAAAAAATGGTCCAGCCGTTCTCACGTATTGCTCCCACATAGAATCGAGATTCAATTTTAATATATAGATTTCATTCTTAGCCGGTATGTCTTCAATTTCAATTCCTTGTTGTAGTATTTTGGCATGTGTGGAGAACAGGTTTTTTTCTCCGAATAAGGGTTTTCTGGTGGTGTTTCCCTATTCCTCCATTTTGAATGGTTGGACTCACCAGTTTCTTTTCACTATGTTGTCCACTTGGCGTTTTTCCGGTTTTTCCGTATGTTTTTGCGTTAACCTCGACAACGACGGATTCCTCAAACTTTCACAGATTTTTTCGATTTTCTAACCTCACTTTCTTCCTTGCGCGATGCCTGTGAAATCAAGAATCGCACTATCGCGAATCATATTCTAGATCGCAAAACAACGTCCTCTCGTTACCGGTATGTAGAGATTGTGTGATCCTTACCTCACTTTTTGTGATCCGTAAAAAACAAACAGATAGACAAAAAATATATAATATTGTATTGTCATCCAGTTTTGAGACACTTATGAAATTTCAAGCCCCTAGTTCATAGGGAAATAGGTTTAAAATCGATCGCAAGATTTGTACCGGACAGCCACATGAGCGAGCTAATGAAAACTCACAAAACTAGAACATTTTTACATTTATTGATAACAGAGAAAAAAAATACGAATGCTATTAGTTACTTCGTATTATCAGGTAGCTATACCGTTTATTGCTGTTTTAATTTTTTTTGCAATTCGAAACCGTTCTGTGAAGAGCTATTGAAAACTCAAGGAGTGGATTCATTTGTTAGTTTCGAAAGTGTATTGCTTTTTCATTTTGTCAAGTTATTCCTGGGTTTTGAACATTCAACTTCTGTGAATTTCTCCATTGAATTTCATTGCTAGAGTTTTATTGAAGTTTTTTAGAGTTTGCGGCGTTGGTTTATTCTATAAATAAAATAATTGAAATGATTTACCCGTATGCGAAACAGAATAATTGTTCCAGAAGACCTGCAACCGTTTTAAACATACGTCACCCAGAAGAAAAAATTGTCATGAACACATACGTAAATTGGTGACAAAATCTGAGAAAACGGGCGGAAAAGAGTACCACGAGTACATGAGAAACAGGTGGAAGTTATAGGTCCACAATTTATAGATGGCAGACTGAAAAAAGAATTATATCTCAAAAACTACCATAGAGCCCTTACAGCTGGAAAATCAAAATTAACCCGACGGAAAGCGAGTCTTGAATGAAATTCAGCTTCCTTACCAACAAGACAACGGCTCCACCGCACTATCACGGCTATATGAGACAATGGCTGAATGACCACTATAACAATCGTTGCGTTGGATTGAAAAGAGACGACCTTTCGAGTGGCCTCCAAGATCCCCAGATTTGAGCCCCTTAGATTTTTTCATCAGTAGAAATACATTCGCATCGATTATATGGTAAAGGTAAATCTCCAAAACATACTGAAGATTGTAGATTCATTTTGGAATCCAGATCCACCAGAAATCACTATGAAACATTTTTATTGATAATATTCTAAATACGTTCTAGGGTTTGAAATTTTTTAAATTTTTTTGGATTATGATTCTGTTTTTTACAGATTCGGAGACAGTTCTTCCGTGATAATAGTCAAGGGAATCCAACTCACCTCGTAAGCATTGTCCGTCCTCATCCAATTCACTCTCCATGACGAAAGGCGGCGCTATTGCAGTCACGACTCTGAAGACGGTCCTGGCTCGCGTCGAAACAGCGGCTACGGAAAGATCGCCTCCCGGCCAAATTATAGTGTCCAGTCGTACAGATCGACCGGCAACCATTCCCACACGTTTCCATTTGACGTTCGTTGAAGAAGACGGAATTTCTGAAAAAAAAATAAGGAAGCGTTCGTGAAATGCCGAAAAAATGCGTGGCTCACATTCGACCTTGTGTCAAGTACCGACGAATTTCATAATATTTTTTTGTTGAATAGTACTTCATGTTCATATTGTAGTGATGAAGTTGTTAAAGATCGAATACATGAAAAAGTGGGTCTGTTAGATATCTTGAATCTTGCCTAACATTATTTTGAGGAATCGTCGTTGTAAAACTTCAAGGGATCTGAGGTAATATTTCAGTGCACCTCCTCATGCCAGTATGCCGTATGAAAAAATTGTTTAACAAAAAATTTAACCGACGAAAAAAAAAACTGAAAAGCAAAAAATCAAATAAACTTTTTTAGTCTTAATAACTAATGTAAATAACTAATTTTGATGAAAGAAAAAGCCATATGAAGGATAAGATATGAAATGGAATGCATAAAGCACACACAAAGTCGTCTTCACAAAAGGTTCAATATAAATTGAAACAGAATTGGTAGACCGACAGGCGAAAAACGACCACTTTCCTAGCAAATACCACGCAGAACGTTGAATGATATTCACCTGACAATCCATGCAAACTTCTATATAAATGGATATTGTTCGCAAATGTAATCGAGCTTATCAGAAAGAAACATTTGCGAACAATATCCATTTATATGGAAGGTTGCATGGATTGACAGGTGAATATCATTCAACGTTCTGCGTGGTATTTGCTAGGAAAGTAGTTGTTTTTCGCCTGTCGGTCTATCAATTCTGTTTCAATTTATATTGAACCTTTTATGAAGACGACTTTGTATGTGCCTCATGCATTTCATTTCATTTCTTATCCTTCTTATGGCTTTTTCTTTCATTAAAATATGACAGTCGGGCAATTTGAGCCACTCCTACTGAGAAAGAATCTTTTATTTAGAATAATATCGAGGTAGGCGAATTGTATGGAGTGTTTCTTTCTGTCACTAGGTGTCGCCGGTTGAAAGTTATCTTATCCGAAGCACCTGAAGATGTTTTAAGCTCGATGATGATTTTATTTATGTTGTGTCTCGCTTCGACCAGAGCCCTCCGGACTCTGGCTGGTGACTACTCCATACTGATGAGGGCCAAAAAGCCTGAAACCGGTATGCGGATTGTTAGGCGGACACGACATGAATTTAAACATAATCGAGCTTATCAGGTAAAAACTTTTGCGAACAATATCCATTTATATGGGAGTTTGCATGGATTGTCAGGTGAAAATCAGTCAACGTTCTGCGTGGTATTTGCTTGGAAAGTAGTTGTTCTTCGCCTGACGGTCTACCAATTCTGTTTCAATTTATATTGAACCTTTTGTGAAGACGACTTTGTGTGTGCTTTATGCATTTCATTTCATAACTAATTTTGAGTCGGCGCCAAATAAACAAGCAAATCGATCACGTAAAGCGCAATGATGACAGAAATTGCCGAGAGTTCTCGGAGTCAATATCAGCGAGCGCATTTTTTGGATGATATTGTTTATTGCTCGAAATTTCACATTGCATCTTTTGTTTTTTTGCATTGATAATTTCTTTGAAGTAATTTAATGATCTTCGTTGATTGTTTGTTTGGCGCCGACTCAAAATTAGTTACTTCCATTAGTTTAGGAGCTCAGTTATTGAAACTAAGAAGTTTCATGTTATTTTTTGCATTTTCTTTTCATTTTTGGGCGGTTTGATTTTTTGTTAAAAGGTTTTCATTTTTCATTTTTTTGTGGCTGAAATCTACTAATTGCTACCTATTAAATTTGGATTACTCTCAAAAAACTGATTTACACACCTTACTTCAACTATTAAATGTTATTATAACTAGCCGGTACCGCGTTGAACTTTGGAACCTCAATTTTCTCTTTGGAAACAATTTGGATATAATATTTTCATTTCCATTAACTATTGCCTTTGATTTTTCCGTTGAGTAATTCGTGTGCATTGGTGAGCATCAGCATCGTTTTATAGTTGAGAATATCTTGTACGGTGAAATTTACGGGTTGTTGATTAGAAGTTTTTCAAATCCTCAGTTAGTTTAAAAGTTTCTCTGCCGAGTCTTAAAGTATCCCCTTCAACGACTATTGCTTCTCCGCCGATATAATATTACAATCCTTCCTGATGGATGCCAAAACAGTCGGGATCAGGTAGCAGCATGGACATGTTGACTCTTCAAAGGCTCAACTGCAACTGACCCTCGCTGTCACATCAATCATGTTTATAGAAAAATATCTCCATCTCAGTCCAACCCGGGGACACCTAGGGACACCTGGGGACACCTGGAGGCACTTAGGGTCACCTGGGGACACCTGGGAATACCTGGGGACACCTGGGGACCCTTGGGGGTAACCACCCGCATACATCTCTATATAACCTCAATATCAAATATGAGCATAGACCGCCACCCCATCGAACCTCTGCTGGATTCTATATAACTAGGTGACGTCATCGCTGTCTTCATGTTGGTGTACGAGGGTCAGCCGTAAATAATATCAGAATCGTTCGATGTTCGAGGATCGCCCAAGGTTCGCCTTCCACACAAAATTATTTTCTATAAATGCCACCCCCGTGATGAAGATGGTACGCGCGAGACAGGACAAACAAAACAAATGGAATTTTCAGAGTATTGGAGGAGAATATTGGACAGGTCAGTCGTAAACAATATCAGAATCGTCCAATGTTCGAGAATCGCCCAAAGTTCGCCTCACTTACGAAATTATTTCCTAGGTAAATACCATCTCCATGATGATGATGGCACTCGCGAGACAGGACGATCCAGACAAATTGAAGTTTTAGAGTATTGGAGGAGAATATTGAAAGGTCAGTCGTAAATAATATCAGAATGGTCCAACGTTCGAGAATCGCCGAACGTTCGCCTCCCTTGAAAAATTCTTCCATAAAAATGCTACCTACATGATGATGATACCGCAAGACAGGACGAACCGGACAAGTTGAATTCTCAAAGTATTGGAGGAGAGTATATCTCCAGGTGATCATGATGATCAGAACTGTCTCAAAAATATCACCAGTTCGAAATTTCGACATATTTCGTGTCTATGATGTTATTATGTTATAGGTGAAAAACGTAGGACTCAAGTACATTGGTCAGACGTCGTTGACGGTCATATTTTCTCGAGTCTGTAAAAATGGGTGTTCCGCAAGAATCTAATATTTTTGGTTAAAATGACCTTGGTCTGTTCTGGAACTTCTTGTTGTTGCTCAGCTCCAGCCATGATGATCGGCTGGTTACCACGTTGATCCATTTTGATAATTCTTCCTAGATCTAGGGAATAATCATTGTCTCCTTCTCTCTCTCTCTCTCTCTCTCTGACACACAGATACGAGCCTGTGTGTTAGGGAGTTTCCAGTAGGATTATAGGAAAATTCCCTATATTCTAGGTTCTTTTTTCCCAATATGTTATATTTTCCCCCAGAACTCTTCAGGAACATTTGTCGCAAGCCGTGAGAATGGTGAATGGTTGCCGTTATATACTTTGTCATAAATACATGATTGTTAGCCGAAATAGCTCAGTTGGCAGAGCGTTAGACTCATAATCAGAAGGTCCCTGGTTCGAGCCCATGTTTCGGCACAAAATTTGTAGTTGATAGAGATTCTAAGTCATCCTCCAGAATGTATCCTTCGAATAAATCAAAATTCTTCAAAACGTTATGAATACGTCTTTTAAAAAGTGATTTAAAATCCACCGTATGGAAGTGGTTGTCGCATTGCCTGCTTTAACATTCTTACAATCCTATCATCCTCTGAACTCATACATTGATGCATGCTCATCTCTATCAACTATGTTTTTTTTCAAGGGGGTCAGCGCCTATAAAAACCCCTGATGTAGCAGCTATGATATTGCTTCGAACAATGTGATTATCTGGTGTACGTGCATCGAATATTTTCAATGTACGTATATACGTCTCAGACGCCCGTTTTTGCAGGTTAGATGAATGTTGGACGATTTTTGACGCGCGTTTTTGATGGTCGATGTACCTTTTGCAGAAGTTTGCAGAAGTTACTCTTTTGAATAATAGGTTGGGTTGATGAAAAAAGTACAGTTTACAACTCTCAATCTTTTATATTTCAACAATAATTTCTATTTTCATAAGGATTATTCTTCATTCATCATCCATAATGTGATACGTTGACATATGTCGCAGCGCTGCATTTTGGTTTTTCTATATCCACATTTGAGAGAATTTTCGATGAAATAACATAACGATCGCCAACATCCTGTACATGTATAGGAAACATACATTTTGTGATATTACTCGAACATACATATACACACACAGTTGCTCTAAAGAAGTATGTCTTATCTCTTCGACGTCCGGAATAAGAATGATTCAATTGAACAGGGCAAAAGACTCAGATACTTTTCCCCAAAAATCAAATCGCAAGGGTGTGAGGCTGAACGACGACGACGACAGCAGCGCCCGCCACCATGTTGAGTAATACAATATGGAAAATGACGCTTTTCTCAAGAAACAAAATCGGCAGGGCGTAAGGTTGAACGATAGTGTCACCACCTAGTGAGTAATACAATGACTTAATTGGGCTGAAATGAAAAATCCAACCTCTTCGACATTTAAAAAAAATAAATGAAGAAACTGTGAAATATTTTGAATAAAGCACAGAAATGAACGATAGCAACAACCACCATACCTCTGACGAGTATGAAATGACCGAGGTCAGCTGCAATATAGAATTCTTTGAAAAGTCCAACCACTTTGACATTAATATATTCGGCTCGTAAAATGTCCGAAATTTCGAGTGATATCATTGTTGTTCAGAAATATAAAACTACGAATCAAATGATTTCTCAGAATCAATGGTGAGACATAATTGTCGGAAATGAATGTTTATTCAGGTGGTCAGATCTGGATTTCTAAGAAATTTGCTGCTATCATCATCCAATTCTTAGAATTTTTCAATCGTTAGCTTATTCCGAGAATCAGCACGCTCGAACCGTGGGTAAGTTCTGTATGATAAAGGTCAATTTATTGTGAGAATATGTCAAATCATGGCGCAAATAAGTAAATTCATACAACTCAAACGTCATTGACTATGTATGGAGAGGCTGGTAACCATCGGCTATAAGATTTTTTGTTTTTTCTCTCTCTCTCTCTCTCAAAACCTTCGGCAGTCATTTATTTTCTTTCTGTTTATGGTTAAGTTTCAGACCACCATGAATGCGTCAGACATCAGTGATAACCTCCAGGAACTGATAAAGACTCCATGCGGGGCTTCCATATATATATATATATATATATATATATATATATATATATATATATATATATATATATTAGAATTCTTAACCCCAAACCGTAGTTTTTTTTTCTATGAATGATTGCACCCCCAATGTGGCTTTCACACATTCTCAGACCTCTATGATAGTATTCGGAGACCGTTAATCGTACCAGGCGGAGGTTGATCCTCATAACAGATATATTGAAATTCTCATTATTTTTAATGAGTATGCATTATTTTCGTTTATATGAATTACTAAGCTCCAATATGGCCCCCATATAATGAACTCACAGGTGTCTCAGACCTTGGTGGCAACCCCCAGAGGCTGCTGAACATGCCCAGACAGATCCTGTAGCCGCCATATTCTTCATGGTTGACGCCCCCATATTGCCTCCAGCTATCTTCAACCTCAGTGACAACACTTCGATACCGATAAAATCCCCAGGCAAGGCCCCCTACAATGATCATCTTGAAATTCCTAACCTTCGGCGGCCATATTTTTTCTATATATCGTTGGAGCCCCCAAATGTCTCCAGCTATCTCTAACCTCATTGAAAATACTCCGATACCGATAAACACCCCACACGGGAACCCTCCATAACAAACATTCACCTACAACCGACATATAATTCCTTCTATATATAGTTGGGTCCCAAAATACAGTTACGTCTATTGTCCGTTACACAAATCCAGTGACGGCAGTGGTCCCCAAAATGACCAGACCTGATACCCATTGACCAGAAGTGGCCCGAAACCGCTATAGCATATCTACTATACACTCGCACACGCTTTACGACACTCGCCTTCGGTTCATGTCGTAACTTACCTCGTGCTCATGTATTAATAGCAATCATATGATCGTTACATGATATACTATTATGGGATTTGTTTGAAGGTTGTAGACGATGTGGTAACTTGATTACTCTCGTTTCGGACGTCCATCGTCTTAATGGATTTAAAAGGTTTTCACGACGTTTCGAATGCTTGTATCTGCAATCGTCTGCAGGTGAATACTGACAAGTTTAGGTGCTACTCACCAATTAATATGACTGCCGGTGCAATGGTGCGTGTAATCCCGCCATGTGCAGTGGTGCGTGTAATTTTGCGCGGTGTGGTGGTGCGTGAAATTTCGCACCTCTGCAGCCCGCCAGAAAGAGCAAGCAGTGGTTTCCATACGTTCTTGATCTCAACGCTTGGTTGACTAAAGGCGTTATCGGCTTCGATGTAGACGGCCTCTTTGAACTTTCGTTTGAACCAATGCTCCTCTCTATGTAGAACACTCGCGTCGTCCCATAGAACTCGATGGTGCTCAGTCCAGGCGTGGTCAGCGATTCCCCACGTTGAGTCCATTTCTTGTGCTCATCCAATCTTACCGATAACGGCCTCTTTGAATCTCCGCATTCACATGGAACTTCATAAATGCAACTCTTACTGATTTAATTTTTTCACTGCTTGCCCTTTCTGGCGGGCTGCAGAGGCGCGAAACTTCACGAACCACCACACCGTGCGAAATTACACGCACCACTGCACATGGCGGAATTACACGCATCATTGCACCGGCAGCTCAGATCAATAAAAAACCATAGATAGGCCTGATGCTACGTAAACAACATATGCGTTGATGCAAAGATAACTGTGTTTATATTTACCATCTACTGTTTACAAATACCGATTCCCTGTTGTCAGATGGACATAATTTATAGAATATATGTAGTCATTCACATTATATATTATTAGATTTATTCATCTAAATTTAATATAATGCGGTAAGGTCAATCAACTCTGAACAAGGTTTGAAAATATTTTTTCTAGGTAGAAGGAATACAATTTTCAACAGTTAAATCATAAGACACCCCGGAATTTGTAGGAAGCCTCGATAAATTGAACGATTCTTGGCAACCCTGTTTTCTTCGCCATCGGCCATTTGCTTTGACGTATTTGACGTGAAATAATATTAAGATATTTTCGGTGTGATTATGTTTTATAGTGCTTTTTCATTTTCATTAAACAATATTGCCTTGGTTTTACTGACATTTAAAATACTCTCTATGCTTGTGAAGTGGTTCAATGGTGCAAAATGTCGTAATACTGCTTTGTTTACAAAACAAATGATAGTCAACAAACATTCCACAGGTAAGCTACCAGAGGCGTCGAATACGAACGAATTTTCCAAGTAGAATTTAATTTTGTCATGGAGTTTTAACCAATATATTATTTTCCTTGGGGTAGAGTACTAAATACTGATAATTTATTCACAGATTCCCCACTGATAAGGAAAAACTACAAGTATGGTGTGATGCTCTTGAATTAGATCCACTGAGCCTAAAAAAATATTCTTTTATCTGTTCTGCTAATTTTTCCAAAGATCAGATTATTAAAAAGCCGCAAGGGAGAACATGTTTGAGACCTGATGCCATTCCTGATGTACAAACAGTGAAAAGGCATGTGTTAGTAGGGAGTCATAAGTACATTTGTATTTATTATTTACAGCCCAATGTTGAGTTCGGCAAAATATTTATGATTGAAGTTCAAGAGATAACAAAGAAATCAGGAGAATTCTACTAATTATATTTGGAATTTGTTCCTCTAAAAGTTTTTTGCAATTATTATTCCGGGGTTGGGTGATTTTGGACCAACAACCAGGATTTTAAGGATATTGTGAATAAGATATGAACTAACCACTAACTGAATATTTTGCCCACCTCATTGGTTTAACATGAAATAGGAGTAGGTATAATAATCCACTGCTATATATATGTTGGTATCAGTAAAATATTTTTTTTTCTAATCCAGATTAAATGTTTTTTCAAAGGTTATTATTTTATCACAAAGATTAACATTGAAAACAAAACTGTACAACTGAATACTGTTAGTCGCCTATTCTTCTAGGCAATTTGTGCCACATCCCTTGAGAGACACAATCACCTTCAATATCCATTTCAGCCAATTTTACTGAATATTTGAAGAAATGAAAGTTTAAAAATTGAAATGGCAGTTTAGTCTATCATTCATTTGTTTCTACTTCATAGATATGCCTACGTCTGGGTATGGCTACATGATATTACGAACGAACTGAATAATCATATTTTTGTTTTTTTTAATAGTAGTATTGCGAGTAGTGGAAAAATTATGTATAACTATGGTTGAGAAGACTATAATAGCCCAGACACCTTGGCATTTGGGCTATTATCATCAAAATCCATAATATAGGTGATAAAAAATTTAAAAAAGTTTGTTAATTTGCTGTTTATGGTTTTCATACCCGAAATCAACCAAACAGTTTTTCATTCATTACATATTTTACTGGTAATTATGTATATTCACATTTATAGATTTCAATAATGAATTTTTTTTCAGCATTGACAACAAGACTTAAGAAATTGAGATTTTAATGGATTGTACACCACAAAATTTGCCCAACCGTAATCTTGTACTCAGTGAGATGGGGTAATATCACAAAGAATTTTCAACTATCCACATTATAAAATTAAATAGAAAAAAAAAAATTGTATGTAATATAGAGAAATATATTGACACATATTTCATGTTTCAGGTCTTCTGCATAATATGGATAAATTATGCAACATCCAAGAAAGTCAGGGGTCAGGGGCATGTTGCAACAAAGTTGAGGAAGAGACACATATTGTGGACAAGAGAAAAAATGAAAGTCAAATTAGCAGTTCAAACCCTGAGCAAAAGTGTAGCAGAAGCTTTAGATTTCTTAAATCTTGATTTGAAAATTAAAGATTTTGAAGGTTCAGAAAGCACTGCCAAGTTTTGTAGAATATTCAACAACATTTTTGACATTTTCAATTCTAGAAATATTTTAACAAACAAACCATATGAAAAACCTCTTTCACCTGCTGTAAAAATAAAGTATTTTGAATTTTTGGACATGGCTGTTGAATACATCTCAAAATTGAAAATTAATAGAAAATTATTGTTGCAAAGTAAGAGGAAGACAGGATTCTTGGGTTTGATAATTTGCATCAAGAGTTTAAAAGGTTTGTATTGTGATCAGATAGCAAATACAAGTAATCTGAAATACATTATCGCAGGATCATTTGGAGATATTTTTTAGTTGTGTTCGAAGTAAGAGTGGGTTTAACAACAATCCAAGTGCGAAACAATTCATTTATACTATGAAGCGCCTTATAATTCACACTGAAATCAAAGGGTCTGGAACTGCTAATGCGATTTCATTAGATTCAACGTCAATACTACATTGTACAAGTGGTTCATTGGTGAAGAATATTTTGCATGAAAAGAACTCATGATATAGAATCATTTATTGTCAGTGAAGGTTATATCCCCACAAAAATATGGAACTTCAACATATGTTGATGAAATTGTTAATACACTCAGGATTTGTAGTGAAAAAATTTAAAAAAAACATAATGTGTAACAATTGCATCGCAATGTTGTAGGATAAAGAAGTTCATTCGAAATTACAATTGAGAAAGGCATATGGTAGAATGATTAGTGCCTCAAATTTTGTGATTGATATATGTAAGCAGGGGGAAAAGACATTGAGGTTTATGAAAGCCAAATTGAATTTATTATCCAATAATATCAATATTGTTAACATTTTGACACTGAGATCCTTAAATGATCTACCAAAAGATGTTTTCAAAAATTTTGGTAACCATTTCTTTGGAGAGGAGCCTTTATCGAATCATGGTTATGCACTAGCAAAATCAATACTTCGTATTTTCTTCAAAATCCGAGTGTACCATGAATTGTCAATAAGGACTGATAAGGAAGAAAGGGTCAGGTCTCTCTTGACAAAAACAATTTTATTTAAAAATCAATAGTTTCATAGGTTATATATGCCAAGGGATGTCCAAACTATAGAGGTTAGCCTACAATGAACTTTCCTGATTTAATCAGGGCATCTCTTGGCACATGCAGAAACTCCCTGAGCTATATTTAGCTGGTACTTTGGTAGAATTTCAATTCTTTTCTTTGTGTTTTTCCATCTAGCTTATACCTGAGGCTTTGCCCACTTCACATTATGTCATTTGGGTGATGACTATTACAAATTCACTGACCCCTCTTCACCCCTTTAGAGGCGGAATTTCCAACTATTTATTTATTTGTTACATGAGAGCCAAAACACCAATTTTCATGACCTTAAGTTTGAAACTAACGGAACCCTGATAAAAAATTCTAAACACAAACTCTTATTTCTTTATTCGTAGAAACGACCCGAAATACCTATTTTTATGACCCCAGCTTAAAAACTAACGGAACTCCTATACAAACTTGCAATCCCCATTTCACCCCTTTAGGTGTTGAATTTACAAAAACACAAACATGTATTTTTTCATTTGCAACAAATACCTCAAATATCAATTTCTATGAACCAAACCTAAAGTCTAACAGTACTCTTAACTTTTAACCCCTTCAAGGTTAAATGTAGCTGCATAAAAAGCAAAATCTTTTCTCATATTTTATGTTCATTTGGTGCATACAAATTGTTGAGTGTAAGGCATACAATGATGTGCAACACTGACTTGATATTCATTTCCAAATGTTTATTAATGATGTTATATATGTATTAAAAATTATATTTTTATGTAATGCTGAAATGTACTGACCATTAATATTTTCACTCATACATGCATATGCAATTTTTTCGCACTATAATAACCTGTTGAGCTTTTAATAATAAAGTATTGTTCCTAGATCAATTCTGCACATTAAGAGTGGCGGAAATGTAAACATTTCTATTGTCCATCGCTTTTATTATTCAATACATACATACAAAAAAACTGAATTTTATACTTGATTAATTTTCTTTATAATAAAATATTTAAAAATATACATATATTGTTTACTTTTTGTTATGCAAATATTTATCTGCAATAAAGCTGTTCTCCAAACTTCGAGAGGTTTTGGCCTGCAGTGCTAAAGACATTTGTAAAATGCATATCTATGAATTTACGCAGACTTCTTGTACAAGCTATACCTAATACTCTGAGGAGGTGACGTCATATTTTACTACTTTCATGCCATCTAGTCCTCTGTACTTTTCTTGCCGTGTAAACCCCCATATAGGTATTATTTTGAGTTGAAATTAAGAATACAAAAAATTAAGACAAGCTTTTATATAAATGCACTAAAAAGGAAAAAATTATTTCTTCAATTGTTTGACCTAGGTTATTCTCTGAGTAGCGGATTCAAAATCATGCCGGCAAGAATACCTATTTAATATTCGCGCAAGCTTTTGAATCTGCTACTAACAGAATAACCTAGGTCAAACAAAGGCATTATTTTTTCCTTTTCAGTGCATGGGTATGAAAGCTTGTCCTAAAAATTTATTTTTAATCCTCTTTATTCAATTCTTTCTAGTCATTCATGTAATCTGTCATCTTATTGAATTCTGACAAAAATTGATAATCGACCCCAAAAAAACCGACATACCAATTTTAAATGAAATCTAGTCATAATAACAAAGCACGTCGCCATCTTGGAGCCGTCATCGTGAATTCATGCATTTTGACAAAAACATCATGATGTCGAACCCCAAAAACCCCCACACACATTGAATGGAATCAGGCTATAATCATCAAACTCGTCGCCAATTTGGAGCCGCCATCTTGAATTCATGGATTCCGACGAAAAAAGTCATGATCTCCGACATCAAAAACCCCCATATACCATTTTTTATTGAAATCGGGCTATATCCACAAAACTTGTCGCCATATTAGAGCCCCCATCGTAAATTTATGAATTTTGACAAAAAATTCGTGATCCCTGTCCCCGAAAACCCCAACATACCAATTTTGAATAGAATCGAACCATAATCACAAAACTCGTCCGCCATATTGATTTTCCTCTAGCAAAAATTCCGTAATGCATTGTTACCGGAATAATGAACACCTTCCAAATTTCATGTTAATCGCACAACTAGAAGTGGATACAAATTCACTCACAAGATTTGAACTAAACATACATACGAATGTGGAGTTAAATAAAAGCTTCTAATGAAAGAAATCTCAGCCGCCATTTTTAATTTCCATGATAAGTTTTCAATCCGCGACTCATCATAAAATACTTAGATGACGATTTTTAGTCAAAATAAGACAATAATAAAATTGCAGCCGTCATTTTGAATTTTGTCATGAAATTTGTTATAGGTGATTTAGAAAATACCTTTAGTGTTGAATCGGACCATAAATGATGGATTTTGTTTTTGATTTCGAATTTTCATCCTATAGAAATACCAAATTGTATTTCCATGGAATCCTTTTTGCTTGCATGACAAATTTCAAGTGAATCGGATATGTGAAAGTTTTTTTTTTAGATTGATAACAAACATACTCTTGTACACAAGTGAACCCTCAATTAAAGTGTATTAAAAATACAGTTTTGAACCCCTTAAAACGGCACGGCACTGTGAAAGAGTTGTTTTGTTTTGGTTCCTCTATCATATACACAAAACATTACATGTCCCGCCGAAATTATGTTCGCTTCAAAACATTGCAATGTAAATTCAGCATCGGGCCTATCTATGGTTTTTTATTGATCTGAGACCGGCAGTCATATAAATTGGTAAGTAGCACCTAAACTTGTCAGTATTCACCTGAAGACGATTGCAGATACAAGCATTCGAAACGTCGTGAAAACATTTTAAAATCATTAAGACGATGGACGTCCGAAACGAGAGTAATCAAATTATGGGATTTTCCAGATATTACTTTAAAGGAATATGAAACATATCAGTTGTTTGCTATTCCATTTTCTATGACAATGAAACAATCTTCAGGCCAAAGTTCACGAAGTGTTTAGAATTCGTAACGTGTAAGCTGATATTTTTTCCTAAAGAATGTAATATTGGTGAGATGTATTTTGATGAGTTATAGGTTGTTGATTTCAGGGAGCTGGTCACAAATTCAATAAAAGGCAATATCTGGATTGTTGGGGGAGATACACAAAAAATTTTTCGTGTAGGTTTGAAAAAAAAATTGGAAATTCCTTACCTGATTCTGTTTTGTTAATATAAATGCTAGGTTCCGGTACTAAATTGAGGATCTCGAAGTTTGCAACTAATGATTTGTCCACTTTGTCAACGCCTATTTCTTGTGTGAATTTCCTTCCCGCTAAGGCATTGTTGCAGGCAAGTCTGAGCTCACTGGAAAGAAAAAAACCATATTCAGACTAACCAACAAACAATAATGATTGGAGGTTCAGTAAGACTCAATCAGTTATATTAGTTATAGCGGAATATACTGCAAAAACCACAGTAGCATACATATGTATGTATACAGGGTGTTTCTTAATGAAACGCTAATATTCAAGGAGGTTATTCATGGGTCAATTTTGAGAAAAAACTTCATATGTCCTAAAGGTCTTCAGTTTTGAACTACAGGGTGCTGAAGTTTTAAGAAAAAAATATTGTTTTCATGATAAATTTGGTCTGAGATATTTTTGTGCAGGCATTTTCTGCTGTACCATATAATTTTGTATTCTTGCCAGTGCCTCTCGTGCGGGATTTGCACTGAATCATTTTAAAAAGAAAAGTAATACGCCACTGCTTTTTCTTAAAAAGTATTTATCTTTTTTGAGTAAATCTGATCTCCAGAATTTTTTCGTTTGAACTGACAATTGTCATTTAAAATCAATTTACTTCGAAGTGACAATTGTCAGTTCGAAGTGACAATTGTCACTTCGAAGTGACAATTGTCACTTCGAAGTGACAATTGTCACTTTGAAGTGACAATTGTCACTTCGAAGTGACAATTGTCACTTTGAAATGGCAATTGTCACTTTGAAAAGGCAAAATTGTCACTTCAAAGTGACAATTGTCACTTTGAAATGGCAATTCAGATGTTTTCAAGTGACAATTGTCACTTCGAAGTGACAATTGTCAGTTAGAAGTGACAATTGTCACTTCGAAGTGACAATTGTCACTTTGAAATGGCAATTCCAGATGTTTTTCAAGTGACAATTGTCACTTCGAAGTGACAATTGTCACTTCGAAGTGACAATTGTCAGTTCAAAGTGACAATTGTCACTTCAAAGTGACAATTGTCAGTTCAAAGTGGCAATTCCAAATGTTTTTGAAAAATATTTTGTTGTTGGCCCTTCTACGCCTTCGTAGTGAGAAGCAGATTTTGTAAACATAAACAGTTTTGACAGTTGTCCACCTAGTCTAGTTGTCACGTCTTTAAGTTATCAAAATTAACAATATTATTGAAAAATATAGTCTATTTTAAGAATTCTGATTTTGCTGATATGCATTATAGACCAAGGTCGATCATTTTTGAAACCAAAAAAAATTATAGTAGAATGAAACTCATTGGGAAAGAAAGAGAATATAATGAAAATGAAGGGAAAAATAATTTACGGGCGATCTGAGGTCGGGAAGTAGAAGGGGGTGAGTTTTTGAGGGTGAAAAACGGTTTATCCCGATTTCCGGCAAAACTAAAAGTCCTATGGAAAAAAGTTGTAGGCAATAAAAAGATCTACATTTTCGATGGGCACACTTTTTTCACATAATCTCAAAATTTATGTGAAACATTCAAATGAAGTTTTTGGTTTTTTATTTTTACCTTTTCCAAAAAAAAATTTCCCACGAAATTTGGTGAAAACTTACTTTCTTGTGTCCCAAACACACTGTAATTTTTTTCATTTAAAATACTTAATTTTCCACCTTATTTTGACCTAATATCGAAAAAGCACCCTAATTTTCAATCATAAATTCTCCCATCAAAATATCAGGTTTTTATAAAGAGTCGGTGGGCTTTTTGTTCGTTGAAATCTCTTCTTTCTTATAGTGTGAAAAAAAAAATACATTACTATGGTAAATGTTCTCAGAAAATGCAAAGAAATAACAGGTAGTAAGGCCCAGACCCTCCTAGCCTCTTCGCCACTTTTCTATGAAATACCTTTTGATGGGCTAAAATTTTCCGTAGGTCACTCAGGTATATAAATATTCTCAAAATAGCAATAAATAGGCATCTACGCATATAATTTAAAGAAGATTCTACAACTTTCTCAAAATATTGTAGATGTCTTATTAAATTCGGATTCGAGTTTTTTTCGTTTCTTTGCATTTTCTGTCAGAGTAATGTATTTTTTTCTCATACCATCAGAAAGTAGATATTTCAACGAAAAAAAAGCCCACCGACTTTTAAAAAAAAGCTGATATTTTGACGCGAGAATTTTCGATTGAAAATTAGGGTGCTTTTTCGATATTAAGTCAAAGTAAGGTGAAAAAATAAATATTTTAAATCAAAAAAATTACAGTGTGTTTGGAACATGAAAAAAGGGGTTTTCACCAAACTTCGTGGGAAAAAAAAATTGTTGTAGAAAATCAAAATAAAAAAACAAAAACTTGGTTATTTGAATTTTTCACATAAATTTTGAGGTTATGTGGAAAAAGTGTGTTCACAAAAGTTGTAGATCTTTTTATCACCCACAACTTTTTCACATTTTTTCCATAGGACTTGTAGTTTTGCCGGAAATCGAGATAAACCGTTTTTCAACCTTAAAAACTCCCCCTTCCACTTCCCGACCTCAGATCTCCCGTGAATTATTTTTCCTTTCATTTTTGTTATATTTTCTTCCTTTTCCAATGGGTTGTGGGCTGGAATATGCGATGAGTATTCAATTGGACGCTATTTTCTCCATGCAAGGTTGAATGGGCATAATTACCGGCAGTTTCTCGAAGAAGATTTGCCGGCTTTGATGGAAGATGTTTTAGTAAGAAATCGACTTATGTTGAGGTATGTACAATGGGGCGCCAGGGCACTTCAGTGCTCTGGCGCGTGAATATTCAAACCGAAATTACAATAATGGCTGGAGGGGTCGCGGACAGGCATGGCCACCTAGGTCCCCGGTAGGGTCATCTTTAATTATTGGTTTACAGTACATCAATTCATACTGTAGAGCAGTTGAGAAATCGCATAACTGTTTCTTGTGAAACTGTTAGAAACAGTGCTGGCATTTTCCAAGAGTACGTGAGTCTATGAGAAGAAGATAATTTATAAAAAACCTTTTCAGAGACAAGCTCTTATTCAAATGCACTGAAAAGAAAAAAAGGATTGCTGAGGATGTGTGACGTAGGTTATTCCGTGAAGTATAGATTCAAAAGCTTGTCGCGCAAAGTTTTCAGTTCGAATACAAAAGCGACAAACTTTTTAATCTATAACTCATGGAATAAACCACGTCACACAACCAAAGCAATCATTTTTTCTTTTTTTTGGTGCATAAGACTTAAAGCTTGCCTTTGGTTTTTTATCATTTTATTTTTTGCTTTTTAGTACTTAAGTACGCGTTAATCTATGCACTTTAGTTAAAGCATCGTTATTATGAGGCCTGTTTCCTGTAAGTTCTGAGCTATCTAGTCCTTCTATAAGGAGATCATCTTAAGATTAAATCATACGCCATCTTGGAGTTACCATCTTCAATTTATGAATTTTGATTAAAAATCAATAATCTTCGACTAAATTCAAAATCTCCGACCCCAAAAACGCCAACATACCAATGTTGAATCGAATCGGGACAAAATAACAAAACTCGTCCGCCATCTCGAATTTGTGAATTTTGTCGAGAAATTCATAATCTTCGACCCCAAAAACCCCCACATACCAACGTTGAATAGAATCGGACCATAAAAACAGAGATCATCGGCCATCTTGGAGCCGCCATTTTGATTTTATGAATTTTGAAAAAAAACAGAATTTTTGGCCCTGAAATTCTCCACATACCAATTTTGAATCGAATCGGATCATTAACCTAAACGTCCGCCATCTTGGAGCCAATTTCTTTTTTTTTAAAAAAACTCTGAAAACCCCCACATACAAATTTTGAGTAGAATCGGACCATAATCACAAAACTTTTCCGCCATTTTGGAGTCGACATCGTGAATTCATAAATTTTCACAAACAATTTATGATATCCGACCCCAAAAACCCCCATATACCAATTTTGAATCGAAGCGGAGTATAATCACAAAACTTATCCGCCATCTTGAAGCCGCCATCTTGAATTTTTGAATTTTGACAAAAAATTCACAATCTCCGACTCCGAAAACTCCCACATACCAATTTTGAATCGAATCTTTCCATAATCACAAAACTCGTCCGCAATCTTGTAGCCGCCATTTTGTTTTTTTCTCTACCAAAATTTTTATAATGCATTGTCACCGGAATGATGAAAATCTGTCAATTCAATTTAATTTTTCATCGTTTCCCAAGATATATATCTCATAACAAGTAATTTGGTCTAACAGTAACATAAAAAAAACTTTCCAGGAGGAAAGAGAGAATTTCAGCTCAACCGGATGTCGTCAAGTGCTCCAAAAATGGATTACAAATTTTGAACCGGCAAGAATGACAGAATGACATATATTTTGAACATATGATTTAATTTATTTCAGTTCAGGGTAATTTTGTCTTAGCATTACGAAATGTATTAAGATTTCGTTGATTTTTATAATTTTACCGTTTGAAAGTTTATCCTTCGTACACAGTTTTGGTTGAAGTTACATAAATGGTTTTAAGTGGTCTCGAAAGATGCAAATGAATGATTTTTTTTATGCAAAAACCATTCGTCAAAAAATAAATCAAGAGACCAGATTTGCTCAGAAAGCAATGTCGATTTCAAAAATAATGTTTAATTTGAGAAAAAACAGTGGCGCATCTTTTTTCTCTTCAAAATGATTCAGTGCAAATCCCGTACGAACGCCACTGGCAAAAATACAAAATTATGTTGTACAGCAGAAAATGACTTTTGATGCATAGAAGATGCGCACTACGTCTCACAATTTTTTTTTTAACTTTAGCACCTTGTAGTTCAAAGGTTAAGACCTTTAGGATATATGTTCATATGATGTTTTTTTCTTAAAATGGACCCAAAAATAACCCAATATTAGCATGTTATTAAGAAACACCCTGTAAACAAAAAATAATCTTTAGGTCCTTATGTTCGTAAAAACTAAAATTGAAATCATGACGAAAAGTATGGATCATCAGAAAAGCAGAAGAAGATCAAAGTAACCACGACCGGATGCCGCGCATTCTATCTCAATTATGCTTCAAACTTCTTAAGTTCGACAAAACTTGAATGCCAAGTTGGCGAACATTGTTGAGAAGAGAAATTGCATATAATTTAGTTTAAGTGTAGAGTAAAGTTTCCAAGCGATTGTTTGTTACAATCGATTAAGGATCGCTCAAAGTTAAACACAGGAAGGGAGTTCCCCTACACTCCCCTACATTCGATTAAGTCAGATGTCTGACTGAGACAGAAGATAATTTGAATGAAAACTACATTAACTTTCAATCAGTTTAGGAAGAGAAAAAGTCAAAATGGTTTTAGACGGGTAACTCGAATTTCTAAATGAGGCAACCGCATATGTGTCGAAACACAGAATTCATTATTCAAATACCTTCTGATCGTCACTTTCTCGAAGGTGGAATATATTATTCACTAGCTGACCCGACAGACGTTGTTCTGTACACATTTCTATATTCCCTAATTTTTTACTGAAAACTCGTCCGCGTAGAATGTATTTTTTCCTAGGTTTATTTTTGCGTTGTTCCAGCTAGGTTATGCCTTTAACTCTGCCCTCTTCCCAGTATCCCGTTTTCCCTTTATTCCGTTTTTTACCGAGTTATCCCATTTTCCCGTTATTCCGTTAACCCGTTTTTCCGGTATCCCATTTTCCCATTATCCTATTTTACAATTATCCTGTTTTTGCGCTATCCCGTTTCCCTGTTTTCCCGTTATCCCGTTTTCCGGTTATCCCGTTTTCCCGTTTATATTATATATTCCTAAAATTCTCTCCAGGACAAATAAATTTCCAATAATTTTTCTAAAAGTCCTTTCTTTCCCTAATAACCTTATTCGGAGTATTACAAACATTCAAAAATCAATTGGTCAAATCGGTTCACCCGTTGTTTTTATAAAATAAAAAAAAATACCCTGACAGGAATTCGTTCCTATGACCTTCTGCTTGGTAGGCAATAGTGTAGCCGCTGAGCTATGTCCTCTTTGAAAATAAATGACTTATAGTCTTTTTCTTCGCCAAATTTCTTATATACCCGAATTTTCCAATTTCCTGGCAACTTTCCTAAAATTTTTTTGTATTAACCATTCTCGGGCAATAACTAACACCAAAAAAAAGCCACATCGGTCCAGCCGTTCTCACGTTTTGCGCTTATAAAGATTCGAGTTTAATTTTTATTGTATTTATTATTTAAGAAAAACCAATTAATGAATTCCGGGAATAAAGCATGTTTTCTTTTTCAATTTGAGATTTATCCACAGTCTTCTAATTTGTCTATGAGTAAAATTTCTCTCATTTTGATAATCAGTAACGATATCCCACACATGAAACAGGTCCACACAATTTTACGTGATTTATTTGATATAATTTCTCTCTAGCCCTATTTTTAGGAAGAATATGTATGTATATACATATATATATATATATATATATATATATATATATATATATATATATATATATATATATATATATATACCGGGTGACACAGGATATCACAGGGTGTATGAATGATTTCTCAAAAAATAATTTGAAATCGATGGATGAATTGGCTTTCCTTCACGTATACAAAATGCACCCCGATACAAGACCTGAAGAACTTACTCTTTACCTAAAACAACTTTTCCCGGAGGCTATCTGCGAAAAGATGAAATCAAAATACCCTCAATACTACTCAGCATTTAAGGTAACCATCCATGACCGCAATCTGAAAGCAGCAATGTCGCCTTCGATATGGCCTAAGGGAACGCACATCGATAGGTTTTTTCACCGACTTGCGGAAAAAACAATGGCACTCTGATGAAGAATTCATTTGTGAACAGTTCTTCTGAAATATTTTTTGAAGAAAAAAACTCACTTATAATTTTTCACATAAATATCGCCAATAAAATCGATGAAATCAATTGATTTTTGAAAGATAAGAATATAAGTATTCTATGTTTCTCAGAACACTGGCAAACTGAGCTCAACTTGAAAAGTATCAATATACAGGGATACTATTTGGCTAGCTATTACTGTCGAAGTAAAAACCAGCATGGTGGTGTCTGCATTTTCTTGAAAACAAATATTAGGTGCCGCACTATAACAACTACAATTTTCAACCAAGAATTTCATTCTGAATTTTGTGCTCTAGAGATATCTAGTCTGAAAGTGGTGATTATCGCGACTTACAGATCTTGTGTAGGCGAGACCTAAATCATCTAGAGGATCTACTATGTACAATACCAAACAAAAAATACAGCACTATCTTGACCGGCGATTTCAACATCAATTTCAAAACAAATTCACCCGATTTGTCACAATTTATGTCGATACTAAAATCCCATGCCCTTGAAATTACTATCCATGAATCTACTAGAGTCACTAACAAGTCTGCCTCTTGCATTGATAATATAACAGACATCTTACCTGAACGAAGCACAGTGGGAGTGTATGATCCGTGTTTATCGGACCACATGTCACGGTTCATTATCACACCCCTTAATGTAGTAAATACTGATACAGTTGTCAGAAGACATTTCTCGAGCGATGCATTAGAAAAATTCAAAAATTCTGTAGCCCAAGCTGACTGGCACATGATTTACAAATCCCTGGGTGATGTCAATAAATCAGCAAACTGGCGCTTAGAAACATACAGTGAATCAGTAAAGAAATTTTGAAGGAGTATAACTCAAACAGACCTCCTGTCAACTGGTTCAATGATGAATTGAAGAACAAGCGAAAAATTCTGTCGTCTGTGAAAATAATCGCAAAAAACACAAATGATGCTGACAACTGGTCGACATACGGAAGATTAAAGGCCGATTACAGAAACTCTATCTTATCCTCAAAAAAAATAGCCTACGAAAATTTCTTACTTGCCCCAAATAACATATCAAGGGATAGCTGGCGAATCGTTAATTTCGAATACAACAAAAAACCTAAAATTAATGACAATTCATATTTCAGTCCTGACGACTTCAACATATTTTTTAGTACTGTTGCTGAAAATATTATCAAAACATTACCAAGTTCCTCCTTTACTACTTCTGATCTCATGAAAAAATTACCATCGCCAAAATCAAGTTTTTTCTTAGCCCCAACTACTGCAGAAGAAGTTGTATCAGCCATAAGTAAACTTAAAAAAACCAGCTCAGAAGACGCTTCTGAAATGAATGCTCTACTTATCAAAGAAACATTGGACATTCTGCTCGAACCATTGGTTGCTCTCATAAATACGTGTTTTTTAGATGGCATTTTTCCCGATGTATTTAAAATCTCAAGAGTTATGCCTTTACTCAAAAAAAATAACAGTGAAATCTGGACAACTTTCGTCCAATTTCTATAATCAATACGTTCTCTAAAATTATAGAAATCTTACTGAAAAACAGATTAACATACTATTTTGAATCTAACAACTTCCTTGCCAACACTCAATTTGGTTTCCGCCAAAACAAATCCACAATAAGGGCACTGCTGAAGGTCGTGGAAGATATTGTTGAAGGCCTTGAGAACAGGCAACATTCCATTCTCTCCATGTGTGATTTGTCCAAGGCTTTCGACTGTGTCTCTCACGACCTACTTTTAGAAAAGTTATCATATTACGGGGTTAGAGGAACACCACTCAAACTGATGTTATCGTACTAAACAAACACACAACAACTGGTTAAAATTCAAAATACAACATCTGAACTCAGGATATTGAAACATGGAGTTCCTCAGGGCTCTGTCCTTGGACCCTTACTCTTTATTATTTATATAAACGACATCTGTCAGCACATGCTACAGGACACTACCACCATTCTTTTTGCTGACGATACATCACTTATCAATACTTCTCCAGATTTTTATAGCCTCAAAATTCTAGCTGACAATTCGATTGACTTTGCTAAAAATTGGTTCTCTGCTAATTTCCTACAACTCAATGGTGATAAAACGCAACAGCTGGTTATTTCCAGTAACAATAAGTACACCTCAGGAGCACACTGCAAGCTTCTTGGAATAACAATCGATGACACTCTCAGCTGGTACTATCATACTGAAAAACTGAACAGCGAGCTTTCTAGTGCATTATTCCTCATAAGAAGATTGAGATATATTGTAGGTTCTGAATTATTGAGGCAAATATATTTTGGTCTGTTTCATTCTCGAATTAGTTATGGAACCATTTTATGGGAAAATTCCAGCAATGCGGTAATTATCTTCAGATCCCAGAAGAAGGCTATTCACCTTCTAGCTGGTGTTGGATTCCGTGATCACTGTCGTCCCCTGTTCATTGACATGAAAATAATGACACTGCCATGCATTTATATTTATCAAACCCTCTGTGAAATACACTCAAACATAGGGAGTTATACTATTTCGTCTGATATTCACAAATACAAAACCAGATCGGCAAACCAAATAGCTCTTCAACGCTTCAGGCTCACTAAGTCGAAATCTAATTCTCTGAATTTGAAACTATATAACAAGTTGAGCTTAGAAGTTCGCGCCTTGAATGAAAATTGTTTTAAGATTAACGTGAAAAGTTACCTCATAAATAAATGTTTTTATAGTGTAGAAGAATTTCTGAATGCATGAAAAATTTTTACATGACTTTTACCATTTATATACTTATTTGTTTTTTTTACAACAAAATATTTTTAAATGTTATTTTTAAACACATGTTTATGTCGATAAAATGAATGTTTTTACATCTTATATATTTTACATATTATCTTCCATAGATAATATTTCTGTACAAACTGACGTGCTATAAACCGATGTGTAAACTAGCCAAATAAAGTCTATCTATCTATCTATCTATCTATCTATCTATCTATCTATCTATCTATCTATCGGACCACCCCTGTAACTTCTGCATTCGTAAACGGATTTTTCTGAAATTTGGTACAGTTATATAAATAACTATTTCGGATTTGATCACATTACAATCCAATATGGCGGACTACCGGTTTTTCTGGAAAAGCCAGCCAAACGATTCAACAGGTCAAAACAAGTCCAAACCTCATGTCAAATGTCATTTTTTGAAACAATTGAGATAAGAATAGTTTTTTCATTTTACCGCGTGCATAAATGAGATTTGGTCAAGGCTATTCACAATACAATAAGTCGCACATAACATAAAAACATATTTTTTTCTGCAAAATTTTTTGTGTCACTTATTGATGAATCAATTCAGTCACATCACATTTTGATCAACATTTTTTTTTTAATGGAACTTCCATGGGCCGCCTACATGTCTCTCTAGAACATACTTTGAGGAAAAAAATTACATATCAGCAGTAACAAATTGAATACATTCAAAATTCTAAAACTAGTTTATGTAAGCTGTGGAATACAACATTTCTGAATCATGTCAACTAATTGTGTTTCGCTCTATCATCTTTCATCTCAACTCTCAAAAATTAGTTAACTTCCGAGAATTAGTAGAAATGGAAAATCAAAATTATAGGTTCACAAGAAGTGAGCAGGTTGATATGTTATTAATTTACGGAGAATGTCTTGAAAACAGTGTCGTCACTTGTCAGTTATACGCTGAATGATACCCACACACAAGACACCCACAAAGAAACAAAGAACCTTTTTCAAAAAGATGGAGAGAAGATTCCGAAAAGAACCCAACAATGGAGAAGATGATCGTAATACATGTATCGTCAGTGAGGAGCCAGAAATGAATGTTTTAGCTTATGTTGAATTTGATCCAACCGCTTCGACGAGGGAATGGGAATACCAATGCAATGTCAGTCGAGAAAATGCTAGAATAATTAAAAAAAAAACACCATTTTCGTGCTAACAAGTATAACTTACATCAACTTCTTTATGAGGATCACTACAAGAAGGTTAGATTATTGTAACTGGATGTTGGCGAATCATAAACAAGTGAATAATTTCAATTTCGACATATTGTTTTCTGATGAATCGAGATTTACCAACAACGGGATTTTCAACCGAAATAATTCAAAATACTGGGCCAGACAGAGTCCAAGGCTGTTGAGGCAGGGGAGATTTCAAGAAAGGTTTGTTGTAAACGTGTGGATGGAAATAATGGGAACGAGAATAATAGGTCCAATTTTTTTCGAAGGCACTCTTATAGGGCAACGATACCTTGGGTTCCTACAGAATGAAATTCAGAATGTTTTGGACAACTTGCCACTGCAGGAAATAAGAGAGATATATTTCCAACAAGATGACGCTCCCCCACATAATTCAAGAGCAGTCCAGGAGTATTCAGTTTAGACATATGGACAAAGATGGATTGGTACAAACGGCCCTGTCAGATATCCTGTCCTCCGACCTATGTCCTATCGATTTTTATATATGGGGTCATATTAAAAACCAAGTTTTTGTGCGTCAGCCTACAACGCTGGATGATTTGAAAGAGAGAATTCAGGAAGCAGTACAAAGAATCAGTGTGGATGACCTCGCTGCTGTCATAAGGTGTACAGTGGAAAGGACCAGGTTGTGGGTTAGAGTAGATGGGCAAAATTTCTAACATTCAATTGGACATTAATAAATCATCGAAACAATAACAGAATAAATACCACTTTCTCACTGACACTGACATGTTCTTCATCCAAATTGAATAAATAATATCTAGCGTTTCATTAATGATTGAGTCTATCCCAATGAAAGGGGTAGCTCATCCTAGGAGTGTCAGAGAAAAATGTAGTTTCAGGAGAAAATATCCCAACCAAAGTCTAGGAAAGAAAAATGAATATGTTAAGGTCAAATGTTATTTTCTCTAGCTTACGGCTCAGTTGAGAACTCATTCGAACTGCAAGGATACTCATAAAATAGTTGTAGATTTTTTAAAGTATAAAAATTTGTTACTGCACCGAAATACAAAAAAGATATGTATTTTTTTCCGTAATGTGTGTTCTAGAGAGACAGGTAGGTGACCCATAGGAGTTTCTTGAAAAAAAAAGAATTTTTGATCAAAATGTGATGTGACTGAATTGATTAACCAGTAAGTGACACAAAAAAAAATTCAGAAAAAAATTAGTTTCTCTGTTATGTGCGACTCATTATGAATAGCCTTGACCAAATCTCATTTATCCACGGGGGGAAATGAAAAACAATTTTAATTTCAAATGTTTCAAAAAATGACATTTGACATATGGTTTGGACTTGTTTTGACCTGTTGAACTTGAATATGTAAAACTATACAGGGTGTTCCATTTGAAAAAAATAAAGTTTCTGGCATTTCCAGAAAAACCAGAAGTCCGCCATATTGGATTGTAATGGGATCAAATCCGAAATGGTTGCTTATATAACTGTACCAAATTTCAGGAAAATCCGTTCACGAATGCAAAAGTTACAGGGGTGGCCCGATATCTTGTGTCACCCGGTATAAACAGGGTGTAATTTCACCTCTTGGACATCCGTGAATGACGATTTTATAACGAATTACACTGGTTAAAAATCTGAAAAAAAAACATGTTTTGATATTTGTAAAATTCGACAAAATCTTGGGTAGCACCTCTTGCCTAATTTCAGGTAACCTGCTCAGAGGGAAACTTCGGCAATTGCCAAATGCAAATCATTTAACTCGACATTTGAATGAGGTAGAATGTTGACCTGATTGTGTGGTAAATGTATGCACTTCAGGCTGCCTGAGATATATATTCAATTGCCTAGTAGAAAACAACTAACCTTGTTATATTCAAACTGGTGATAAAGTCAGAACTAGTTGACTTCATACTCTGCTTTGAGGCAGTCAACATAATTATCACGGATGCTTGTAGGAAACGAACAACACAAACAATATTCAAAAGGAAAACATTCGCAATTGAATATTGTTTTGAAAAATAATATCACGACCATTGTTGTGATTCAGACATTCAGAGCACGTGACTTGAACACTTCTGCCAAGCAAGATTTTCGCATGCACTATTTGCAAAGTTGTCTACGAACGAAAGTTTGTTAGATTCTACTAGTGTCTTCTGATTGGCTGGTGAATGAGAGATCTTAGAATCCAACTAGAATTGAAATTTACTACTCCATTCATAAATGCGACGAGTGATTCATCTACCATTCAAAATACGCACGGAACAGTTCGGTGTTTAGTTTCAAGAGCAGCAGAAGATAAAGACAATAATGTTCAAATTGATTCTCCTGCATATCGCGTACTGTCTTCTGATTGGTTGCTAATTAGGATCTCTCATTCTACAGTCAAAGAAAACCCTAGTAGAATCTAACAAACCTTCGATCGTAGACAGCTTTGTAAACCGTGCATGCGAGAATCTTGCCTGGCAACAGTGTTCAGTTCACCTGTTATTCTGAATCATTACAATGGTCACTAGATTATTCTCAGAACAATAGTCAGTTGCGAATGTTTTCCCTTTCAATACTGTTTGTGTCGTTTGTTTCTTACAAGTGACTTTGTGATAATTATGATAAGTGCATCAAAGCAAAGTTAGAAGTTAACTAGTTCTGACTTTATCTACTAGTTTGGATATAACGAGATTACTTGTTTTCTTCAGTTTGAAATTGAATATCCATCTCAGCAACTGTTATTCGTTATGAAATAGCATTATACACTCGTCATTCACAGGTGTGAAAGAGGTTAGATTCACTCTGTATGTATGTTTAGTTTAAATCTTGCGAGTGAATTTTGACCCACTTCCAGTTTGATTAATGTAAAATATGCTAGAGAAAAAACAAAATGGCGTCTTCAATATAGCGGACGAATTCTGTGATA
This sequence comes from Gonioctena quinquepunctata, assembly GCA_018342105.1. Taxonomy (NCBI): domain Eukaryota; kingdom Metazoa; phylum Arthropoda; class Insecta; order Coleoptera; family Chrysomelidae; genus Gonioctena; species Gonioctena quinquepunctata. The sequence continues at coordinate 390,045 of JAFIRS010001300.1, forward strand.
ATGGTTCGATTCTATTCAAAATTGAAATGTGGGGGTTTTCGGGGACAGAGATCAAATATTTTTTGTCAAAATTCATAAGATTAAGTTTTGTGTTTATAGCCCGATTCCAATAAAAATGAGTATGTGGGGATGTTTGGGGTCGGAGATCATGATTTTTTATTCAAATCTACGAATTCAAGATGGCTGCTCCAAGATGGCGACATGTTTTGATATCAAGGCCCGATTCCATTCAAAATTGGTATTTAGGTTTTTCTGTGGGTGTTGAAAATTTATTTTTATTTTGGTTTTTCGTAAATAATTTTTAAAATACTGTCGATATTTGGACTAAAATTGGTATTTAGGGTTTTTATAATATGATAAATTCAAATTTGATCTTGGTTTGGCACTTAATTGTAGGGGGCGCCGCCTACAGGTCTTTGTCTCTTTTGGGGAGTCACAACTTTGTCGTGCATGTATGTATCACATTTTCTAGAAGAAAAATCGATTCCTCTATCATTTTTACGTGCAAAAGGTATATTTTTCGAAAGTCGCTACAAGCAGCCGTTTTCGAGATACTTTGATTTAAATTAATCGATGCATGTGTTTGTCAATAAGTAAAACAATTAAAAAAAAAAAAAATTCAACATAGAAACATTTCAAACGCTAATTTTTAAACAACAATAAACAATGGAACACTAGATATAAATCAAAATCACAATAAATGTTCGAAATGCACGCATCCAATCTTTTTCTCATTGATTCGCGCACTCTTTGGAAAATTCCTGGAGTATTTTGAATAGTTCTATAAGAGTTAATTATTCGATTACTTAATTCTTCCTCATTTTGAATAGGTGTCTGGTAAATTAAGAATTTTAGATGTCCCCACAGGAAAAATCCAAACTGTTAAGGTCTGGTGACTTAGGGGGCCATGGTTGAGGCCCTGCCCGACCTATCCAACGGTTGCCGAAAGTTCGATCATTTCGTTGTCTAAGCGACACATCTTCCAGTAAAATAGGCACTTCTTCAAGAAAATTACGATATCTCTCTCCGTTTAATCTTCCCGGAATGAAGAATGGACCTTAAAATAATCTCCAAGGATCCCTGCCCACACGTTAGGAGAAAACTGTTCTTGGAAATGTGATTCCTGTATCGCATGGGGGTTTTCCTCTGACCACAAATGATTGTTATGAAAATTGCGTATAGCGTTGCGTGAGAAATTTGCTTCGTCGGTAAACAGGATTTGATTTTCAAATAAAGGATTTTGAATAAATCATTGGAGAAACCAATGACAGAAGTTGATACGTAACGGAAAGTCACGAGGGAGTAGTGCCTGAACTCTTTGAATATGGTAGGGGTATAACAAATTATCAATAAACATTTTCCATACCTGAACATGAGAAATGTTTAACGTCAGCGCTATTTTTCTGGAGCTTGTGTGTTCTCCTACCAGATTAAGAACTGCTTCCTCGGTTTCTGGGGTTCTTACCGTCTGATGTGCACCCGACAGATGACTAGCTTTCTCAAAATTACCCTTAACCGAGCGTGAATTCTTGAAAACGTTTTTGAAGTACGAGTTGTGAGGTTCGGATAACGCTCCTGTGGACATTATCAATTTTTGTCAGAATTCAAGAAGATGGCGGATTTCATGAATGACTGAAAATAATTGAATGAAAATTAATACAAGAATTTTTATACAGATGAGTAGGAGATTTAAGCCGGTTCTGGCTCTCCCCCCACCACTATGACGTCACGTGTGACCTTGAATGGTTGCAGGTGTGCAATGTGTGTGTGTTTGACCTTGAGATTTGACTTTGAGATTTGTCATTGAGTTTTGACATAGGGTTTCGTCGACTTTGAGATTCGACTTCAGTTTTGACCTTGAGTTTGACCTTGAGATTCATAACATTAAGTTTTGACTTTGAGATTTGACCTAGAGTTTTGATGTTGGGATTGTTTCGGCAACCTCAAGATTTGATCTCGATTTTTGTTTGACCTTGACCAAAGTTGTGGTGTAGGCATACATATTCTGTGTAGTCATGACCTTCATGAATCCTTGCACTCTCCAAGAAAGGAGGGCGTTTGTC